>OZ038477.1:4906644-4909144 GCA_964036315.1 Acanthosepion esculentum
ATATATACAGAAACATTTCATGATTGATTGATTAATTGATTCCTTTTCTACGGTTTATCATCTCTAAATTTAAAGACAGAAAATATTTTTATATTGTAAGAAAGAATTCTTTTTAGTTAATAATGGCTTAGTGATACAATTCTTACTAATTAACCCATAGCTGTGGGGGGAAGACGTGAATTCATACCTAATCTGAATTTGATAAACAAACAAGAAATTATAATGTGGATATAAAGTGGGGGATCAATTCTATATTACAATCAATATATATATCGATTCTTCACTTTGTGGCCACGGTAGTTTCTATACAGTTATATTCCAGAGAGTGTAAATAAATCTAAAAGTCATAACCTGTATAGCTAATCAGTATTTCATTCATTCATTCATTTTCTACGGCTTATCAACCATTTGCAGGTTATTTAAAGCCAAAAACTATTTTTAGATTGTAAGAATTTGGGGGAAAGGTAATAATAACTTTGTGATACAAGTCTTACTAATTAACCCATAGTTGGCGGAGAAGAGGTGGATTCATACCTTTTCCAAGAGTATTTTCGCAGGAGTGAATATAATGAACCCAACTGGAATTGAAACTCGGCTCTTCGATTTACAATTCCGTGCCATTATCCATTACACCACCTGCACATACAAGCTTACTGCACCTGGTATTCGAAGCGGTTACCCATTAAGGTACTGACCAGGTTCAATGTTGCTTAACTTTGGTGATCGTACGGGAATTGGTGTTTCAACGTGATGTGACCGTAAGCCTAGAAATATTTACGAAAACGAATACCCGGTCTTTTGAACAGGAATAGAGGTTTATCTATTGTTTCTTGTTTAGATTGTGTCTCTGGTTCCACCGAAAGCCTTTTCATTCTCTTTCACTCTCAATAGTCCCTTGCATCTTAGGGGCATTATTGCCTTGATTTAATTAATTAAAAAAAATTTAAAGTGGCGTTACGAATTTCGTAGTAGACATCCAAGTACACTGTTAAAGATTGGCGCTACGCAATCTCTCTACATACGCACGTGCTTAAAAAAACACCAATACTAATATCGTTTTACTATCTACTAATTTACTTATTATAATTTACTTATTATAATACACGTGCCTCATCAGAAATTTAGATGTTTTTTTTGGGGGGGGTGACTTATAATTTTTTTTTCTTTTTTAATGCTATCCTCTCAAATTCATTCTGAACAAGCTTCTTAATAACAATCATATTTTAACCCACACAATTAAAATTTTAACCCACACAATTAAAATTCACCCGAGAGAGTTTGAAATATAGCAAGATACTGTTCGGATCACCTGGGTTCTTCGTAATGATGTACCGATTCTAAAAAGTTTTGACCCCAGTGTTATTATCTGTCTGATAAAAAATGTGTTTATGTCGTTGCTTTAAATGGTGTCCCACCATAACAGATATTTGTATTTCCTTTTGTAAGAAGATCGAAAACCTTTTAGCACTTTCTCGTATATATCGACCGACTGTATCAATAAATTCCTTGTAGTCTTACCTGTATCAATAAACTCCTTGTAGTCTTACCTGTATTAATAAACTCCTTGTAATCTTACCTGTATTAATAAATTCTTTGTAGTCTTACCTGTATCAATAAATTCCTTGTAGTCTTACCTGTATCAATAAATTCCTTGTAGTTTTACCTGTATCAATAAATTCCTTGTAGTTTTACCTGTATTAATAAATTCCTTGTAGTCTTACCTGTATAAATAAATTCCTTGTAGTCATACCTGTCTTCATATAAAATCTGATATTGTTGAATATGCGATCAATCTTTCAGGAATTTGGTACTTGTCCCAACAATAATTTCTTAACTGGTGTTTATGCTGGTCAATTTTATTTAATAATAATTTACTCTAAGGTATGAGAAAGTGTGTGTGTGTGTGTGTGTGTGTGTGTGTGTGTGTGTGTGTGTGTGTGTGTGTGTGTGTGTGTGCGCGCGCGCGTTTGTAGTATTTTCTGCATTAACCTTCTTTTTTTTTTTAATTTTACAAAAGTTAAGTCAAAGATTTTAATTATCATAGAGTGTTAGCTTTTGGAGATTTACTTTGATTTCTTAGCAAAGGAAGTCAGCAGCAAATCCGGCAGTCTTCATCGTCAAAGAGCAATGATCCGAGAGAGCATTCTACCTTTTTCGACGATAGCTCGTCGGCTCCGAGCTTGCTCAATCTCCTCGTCAGTGGTGGAGGTTGACGGGCGTCCTGTTCCTTATTCATGCGTCACGCTTGTCCGTCAACTTTTAAAGTTCTTGATCCATTCATAGGCCCTTCTGCGCGGTAGTGCACTGAGTTAGGGTTAGTATTGTGTTAAAAGCCTCCGATTAATTTCAACCACTGACACACCTTCCGATCAGAGAAATCGGATCGCTGCTCTTTGTCCCGCCTTCGTGCACACTGTTATCGGAACGGCCATGTTTACATTGTAACAGCAGCAAGAAAACTGTCGCGATCAAGCTTAAACTTCGATCACGTGACCACAAT
>OZ038477.1:4914144-5031644 GCA_964036315.1 Acanthosepion esculentum
AAAAAAAAAAAGAATTCACGTTGTAGATTAATGCAGCCCCGTCGAGTTCACTGTAAAGCATAAATGCTGAACTATTTCTTCCCATCTTTTCGAAAAGTGCCTCTCTTGGCTTAAACACTCCTGACAAGGTTCAGTCGCTCTCGTTAGCGCCCTTTGTCCTCTCTTCTCGTGATTGATCCACTTTTCGTTTATGTAAGTACAGCACATAATTTCTGATGTCAAATCATATTCTGGTGAAACGTTATTGAATTTCATTCCTTGGCTCAAAATAATTCTTCAATAAATGTCTTTTTTCCTACAACAGCCAAATTTAAACTGCTTGCTAAAATTTGCTTCAAATTCCTTCTTTAAAAACGGACAATGCCTGTATATATGCATATGTATCTTCCTTCTCTTTAATGTCTTTACGGTATCAACGACAACTATGCAATTTCACTGTTTGTCTTTCATGAAAACTGTTAACTTCTGGTTTTTCCTAATATTTTTCATAAGGCAACTTATTCGTGTATGTTTCCAAACCTTCAGTATCTATATCAGAACTCTCCATATTTGCTTTATCATGAATGGTCGAGTTATATATCTTGTTTCATTTTCTTTCTGGGGACTTCATTCCCATCTATTTACAATTGGCACAACACAAACGTGACATTGCATTATCGGAAAATCCGATTCGTCTTTGCTATCTTGTAACTGACATCGTGTTTTCCTCTGTCTACAGGATAAATAGTATCTTCTCCCTTGGAATCACTGCCGGACCCGCCTACGAGTGTGGTTAATGTTGCTTTTTGCATCCGCGTATCTGTACCATGAATATTCTATCCCTCGATGTTCACTGTTTGCAAAGGTTAATACTTCGTGGACATTTATTACTGGGCTTTTTTCAACTGGTCCCTAATCTTATTAGCATTAAAGTATTATACTCTACTCGTCTTTCTCTTTAATAAGTACTCTGCCGTTTTCAGCATTTGTCTATCTTGTAAAATTTAGGATTTTTCTTAACTGTTCAATCCTCACTTCCCAGCTTTGACAAAATTGTGTATCACGGTTACTCTGCAACCTTTTTCCTACAACTGCCTATCGCTATTTGGCAACTGTTCAGATGAGCTCCATTCTTTAGTTCCACCAAACTTTTGCAGACCGAGGAACAATCCCCCGCTGCGTCAATGCTTCCCTAAACACTCAACCTCTTCGAGTCAATGCCAATCCTTATCTATCCTCCTTATCCTCATAAGTTTCGTTTCCTATTACTCCTCTTACATTCATATTTCAGACGTCATCCAGTAAAAGCATCTACCATGAGTAGCTCTCGAGCTTGGTATTGTGTGAACTTTAAATATTAGACGAACTTCTTAATTTCATGGCCGACATCTTTGGCCTTAATGTTTTCTTTTCTCTTCTTGTTTCTTATGAATAGTGAAAACGGAAGAATGTTTCTGGAACACGTTCATCCTCGTAATATACGTAGCGAGGTCTACAACCAACTGCTCATCAACAGAATAACTTCTGGAAAACAATACTTAGATGGGGGACCTTAAGAACACTGTAAACAACTTCCTATCACTCGAAATGTGTTTCAGCTTTACATCATCCAGAAAGAGTCGATAAACCGTTAGAAACAAATCAATTTCTAATATTTGTTGTATATACTGTTGGACTCAAATAAGGTGACGAACACTTATATCTAAAAATATATAAATATCTTTATTATTCGAGTTGCGGCAAATGGGTAGAGTGAGGGGGTATCACAGAGGTTAGGATTGCGCACACAGGAATTGACGGCGACAAATCTTCGGTGAAACTCTAGCTAGCCTCTTTCCAGGCCAAGAATTGGACCGGTTTTATAACATTTGGACACTCACGCAAATTCACGTGAATACGTCTTCTTCCGGTATGTCGCCTACGCAACTTCGTGTGGCCACGCCTCTTCGGGCATGCGCCCACGCAATCAGGCAATTCCTTCTTCTTAAGATACCTGTGTGCCCTGCTTATTCAATGCTCAGGGCACCTGTGCGTCCTGTTTATTTTAGCCACCGGATGCATCTCCTGTTTATGCTATCACCCATTCTGATTTCCGCTCACACACTGATGCAGCGGAAGTGAGGTCAAAGGTCTTCCTCTACCGATATCCAACATATTTAATGCCTACAAAATCTTCTTAGTATATATAAGGGAATACAAAATCTATTGCAAAGGACTATGATCCTAACAGACCACAAATGCTGTGCCATTGGAGTAGTGATTGAGCTTCTCTGGTGCGCAATGATCAAACATGTTTCATTCTCTGTTGTCTACGCCGTCCTGGTGACGCTTAATTTATGCGACAGAACGTTTATGGATGTTTTCTTTCTTATTTTCCATTTCGTCGAATTATAATCCTGCATTTATAGCTTTGCTCCGAAGTATCTGTATAAAGTTTTATATTCCTTATTTGGGTTTTGGTAGAGGATAATCGACTTGAATAGAATCAAAAGCTCTCTGGCACTCATCATTTCAGTCGGTTGATAAGTGGAATGATACTGGAATGTCTCTACGACAATAAGAACACATCATCTCTCTCTGAGAAAACTCTAATATAACTGATTATCGTTGGTATTGCGATGGGTCGTATGACTTTTACGGTATCACGATCTGGTTGAATTCCTTTCGCGCTAATTCCAAATCCCGAATATTATGCATATTCCTTAAAGATACAAAAACATCGACATCGCCTTTTCTCAGTAAACTGAAAATTTGCTGTGTGTATTAGTAATGGTGTATGTTAATTCATATTAAAATATTGAAGTATGTTTTTCCTGATCTTCTAAAACGATCGACATCAGCTCTTAGGACACGTCAGTCGCGTTGGCCAATCCAAATGACATAACATTAAAATTAAATAAACATCGATGATAAATGACTACCATCTTTCTCTTTATCGTCTTCGTGTTATTAAACTTGCCAATATTCTACTTCAAATCTAATTTGGAGAAAAAATGTTTGCTCAGATTAGGGAAATTAGAAAGTCATCAATAATGAAAAAAGTTTATTGGTAGTAATTGTTTTAAAATATACGAAAAATCGCTTGCTACCAATCTTGTATTTGATTTTGCTAACAATATTTCTGGAAAACTCCACGACACTCAAAACCTTTCTTTAACACCTTCGTCTATCATTTCGTCTACCGATTCATCACCAATTCTTTCTGTAAATACTGAACAGTATAAAGGCTTTTATAGTTGCAGGACCACCTGTATCGATACGTATTTTTAACGCATCTCTTCTACATAAGTCCTTGTCCTTACTAACGAATAGGTTCTTATTTTTCTTATCGGTTTATCAACTTCTATCATGAATTCTTAAGACACGTTTATCTGTTTTAGTTCTTCGATTTGGATGTGCTGTTTTCTCACGGGTGTCGAAGTTTCCTGCATATATTTATACTTGATAGCCGGGCTATCCTACGAAGATATCTTAAAACTATCGGCTAATTTCTATTATTTATGGCGAACAATGGGATTTTAACTGACTGACTTACTCTTAGCAATGGATGCTGTATTAGCATATTGAGACTATTAGATGGCAAACTAAATGTTCTCCTTAGCTCTTAAGTATTTCTGGGCATTAACTGTCCTTGAAAGACCCAATTTCTGTCCTCCATTTTTGTATATGGCTGCCGGTTATAAACAAACATATATTTAACCGCAACAACGTTTTTGTTATCAACCCGAGCCACCCCATGGTCCGTTGTATCATAATACCGGATTTGCAACATTTATAGCACATTTACGGTTGTTCACGAATTCTGGATTTAACTGCTCCTTGTCGAATATACTTTCCCAGTTGTCCTTTAGTTATGTCATACATGTGTGCAAGAATTGAGATTTTAATTTGGGTTACTCTCATTATAAACACATGTACGTACTCTTCTAAGGCTGTCTTCGAGGCTAATTTTTAAAGTTCCCAGATTAATAGAGATCCGTACTCCATTTTGCCGTAGTCAAACGCAACCGGTGATTCTGTTCATATTTTTACATGAAATGCGTGCCACGTAAGATGGTTGTCCACTTCTCTCCAAACGTTTTTTTTTTCATTACTAGTTTTGAAGCTGATTTTCATTTTTATTGAGTTAGGATCTAGATTTTAATGATCATTAAACTCTTCTATGCATTACTGAAACTTTCGCTCCTCCATTGTCTATTAAATCCCAATGATTTGTTTGTTTTCACTGAAGATCAAGTGACAGGAACCGACTTAGTACGTAGTGTTTGCCGTATTTGGATTCATTTTAGTTCTACTGAAGAGTTCCACTTCTTCCAGTTTTCTTGATCGTGAGAAGCAATCTAATAATGAAGTGAATAATGACAATTACTATTATTATCATCATCATCATCATCATCATCATCATCATCATTATTAATATTATTTGAAGTCCTTTGATTTCTGGTGTGTACTCATTTCTTTCCGGGTCCCGCCCAGAGACCTAAGCTTAGAAATGGCATCATGACACTGAGTAATTAAAAAAAACACACACATATTTTACATAGACAAAGTCCTTCGTAAGGTGTAGGATGTACTCGCGAGAACAATTTTTTATATTTCTTTAAGACATGGGCTACCAGGAATCCCTTCAATGAGTCTATTGGAATCTTTTCTAATCAATCCGAGGGCTCCAACTATAACAGGGATTGTTGATGTTCTCATATGCCACATTTTTGAGATTTCGATTTCAAGGTCCTTGCATTGAAGCTTTTTGAAGATCTTCAAAGATACATTGCAGTCTGCTATATCAATAAGGAGGCATTTTTTGTGTTCGGTCTCTAATAACAATGTCTAGGCGATTAGCTTTGATTGTTACAGGTCCTATCTCCGTTTACACCAGTTTGTTTGGTACGGGCAGAGTATTGACCGTGAAGCAGTTTATCCTGCCATCGTTTCTGTATCTGGTCGGTTGCATTTGCTTTTGCTTTCATTTTTAGGTATTTTGCAGCTTCAGTCGATGCTTTACTTGTATGTCTACACCCATCTGAAACTCCATTTTGAACCTGTTGGCTTCCTTTATTACGGAATAAAGTCGCTTGCTACTTTCATGTTCTTTGATACAGATCATCATCCAGTCTTCTGTGGTTTCCAGGTATCTTTAAAGGGCAATTGTAGTTTTGTAAGACATTTATAGTTAAACTAATCCTCTGCCTCCTTCGGATCTGGGCACATACAGACGATCAACATCAGCTCTGGGATGATGCATCCGGTAGCAAGTGAGAAACTTTCCCGTTTTGGCGTCCATTCGCTTAATGTCAGCTATGGTCCAGTTAAGGATGTTAAAGCTGTTTTGCACCACAGGGACAGCCAATGTGTTTATGGCTGATATTGTTTTTTTTCTTTTAATTCAGCTCGGTATTCAGTACCAGACGTACACGCCTGTAGTACTCCCTTCTTACCTTCTCCTTCATTTGGGTATGTTGTATACCGTCTCCTTCGCTAATTCCTAGGTACTTATAGGCTACATCTTGTTCCAGTTCCCTAAACTTTATGGTAAAATCTAAATCTACTGAGTGTATTCCTGTAATTCTCCCTTTCTTACATGTTACCTATGTCGTCAGTGAAACATTTTACAATGCTGAGGAGGCCCTTCAACTCATTGTCGTCTTTGGCAAAATGTTTTAGATCATCCATGTAGAGTAGGTGATTGAATATTTTCTTATTTATTTTGTAACCATAGCTATTGTTGTTCAGTTCATGCGTAAGTGGGATTAATGACAAACAAAACAGAAGGGGGCGAGAAGGAGTCTCCTTGAAAGATTCCACGTCGGATATTCAGACAGTTGGAGATGGCAGTGCCTCTGGTGTGATTTAGGTATAGTGTGGTGTTCCACATTCCCATGCTGTACTTAAGGAAATTTACTACCACGCGGTGCGGGGTGGGATTTGTATATTTCTAAAGTCTTAAGGATCCAAGAGTGTGGCACACTATCAAAGGCTTTACGATAATCAATCCACGCTGCGCTAAGATTTCTACATCGTCTCCTGCATTTTTACCAGGACCATTTTGTTTATCAGCAGTTGATCTTTTTAATCATATGAACCTCTCCTGCATCCCTTCTGTTCCAGTGGAAGAATGTTGTTTGCTTCGAAAAAAAAGAGTAGCTACGGTTTCTCAGGATAGACGTGATCAACTTTTACGTGGTGGGGAGGCATGTTATTGGCCTATAATTTTTCGGATCTTCTGTTTCACTAGTTTTTGGCATGAGATAATGTAATACCTTCAGTGATCCATTCCGGGATTTTATTGGGATTATTTACAAGCATTGATAGAGTTTTGCAAGGGTTTTATGGATTGATGAGACATGATAGAGCCAGAAATTGGGCACCTTGTCATTTCCTGGGGATTTTCATTTGGGGGATTTCGTTAGATCTCGTCTAATATTATTTGTGGTTATATTTCCCCACTCTTGCAGAGGTTTATCCAGCATTCGTTCTTCTTCACGTTGGATCCATTCTGCATTTGGGTTATATTCCTTTGGGCTGCTCCAAATATTCTCCCAAAACTTCTGCACCTTTTCAATAGATGGTGGCTTTCGATATGTATAGCCGCTTTTCCAATTTCCCGGTAAAAATTTCTTAAAGTCCGTTTAAAATATTTTATTTTTGCGATAGAAGCTGCACCGTTTTTCGTATCGTCTTGTTCTCTGTGCCTTTAACTGCAGTTTCTGTCTCAGCATTTCCTTGATTGATGGAAATTCATTTAGGAATTTAATTTCATATTTTCGCTTGATTTTCTTGCATTTGCGTGTTGATATATTTGGGTTTCTAGTGATCTCATCTAATATAGAAATCTCACATCTGATTTCCTTTATTTCTCGCATCAGTTTTGCCTTCCAAGTTAGTTCTCTTTGTCTGTTGTTTGATTTTTTCATTGTCTTGACCCCAATCTTCCCAGTAACTGCTAAAGCTGTTGCGTATATGATGTTGTTAACTTCTATGATGTTTCCCAGTGGTTTGTCTGTTAATAGTTTTTCCAGTGCAGTGTTGTATATTTGCACTATGTGCTTATTGGACTTTGTCATATGAATTTTTGGGAGCTGGTCTCTGTCTGACATTTGTGTGTGAGTTACTCTACTGAGTACTTGGCCGATGTGGTTTTTCGCTTCGGTGATTTCAGCTCTGTGGTTTTCAAGGAATTCTATCTTAATGTAGTTGGAGTCATCTTCAGTGACATCGTCTGGATAACTGCAGGTTATGTCAAAGGTAGATTCTTCGATTTGATTTCCTGGTAGATTATTTCGTATCTCATTTATTTTAATTTTTACCTCATCCTCTGTTGTGTTACTTATTTCTACTTTCATCTCTTTACTGTTTGAGTGATTGTATTCTGTCTTATATCAAGTTTTATCTATGTCTGCATTTGAGAGTCTTTTCTTTCGCACGATGTGCCTGCGGACATTGGCAAGCATATTTGGATTGAGATGATGTCTTATTTTACTTCCTACCATAGCTCTCCATATTTGATATGTTTGATTCGTGATGTTCTTCGTTGGATTTTCGAGTGCGATGAAGAATGATAGCATAACTGGTTGATCTTCGCGGGACCATTTCGTTCGTTTGCTTTTTGTTAGTTGACTTGCGCTAAAATTGGGAATAATCCGGGTTTGATGACCAAGTGCCTCTTCGTTTTTGGAAAAATTTGTTCTAATGACAAATTTTTCGGACCCAAACTTGTACCACTCTGAGGTAAGCGGCCCTTGTTGACCCGGGTGACGGCCGATCCATTATGAAAATTTGTTCATAATCATTGGGAATCGTAAAATTTTGCGTTTTAGTCTTGACCGCCAAGGAGTAATTTTGTTCAAGTTACCAGTTATCGACAATCGAACAATTATTATTATTATTATTATTATTATTATTATTATTATTATTATTATTGTAATAATAATAATAATGGCGTCGCACTTGCATTTCTTCTAGGAGTCCTTATCACCGTTTCATTTCTTCTTTTCTCTGCCTAATAAAGTCATTGTAAGTTTAAATATTGAATAATTAATTTCACTATCCTTTTATGTCATATAAGGAATGAAGCAAATCAAGATCGTTCTGTTGTGATGGATGTCAGTTCAACAAGACAAAACTCTTTGCCTGTTTCATCTTGTGTGTGTGTGTGTGTGTGTGTGTCGGGCAAGACTTTGTTTAAAAGTTGTTGCTTGTGTTTTACTTAAACTGGCGTCACAGGTTCCACAAGCCTGACCAGTGTTCGCCCATCCCAAGTGTCCAACAACGAACTCTACAAAGCTGTTGGTCGGTAAACAAACCGATTTCAAAATGAGGAACACACCCTGACTCAATACTGACTTTTTCTTCCCGCTTATCACATCTGAACTTCCGCCCAATCTCATTCCCCCGTTTTCTCTTTCGTTTCTCTACTCTTTTCCCTGATAAATTCCTGTCTCTCTCACCTTTTCTCTCTCTCTCTCTCCCACTGCAAAATCTTACTCCATGTGTATATGTATTACTCTTAGTTTGTTTATGTCTGTCTTTCTTTCCCCGTTTTATAAACATTTCCACCAGATCTCTCTTTCTCTCTCTCATTAATTCATCTTTATCCGCCCTCGACACTTTCTACCCCCCCCTCTCTAAATGAACAATTCTTCCACCCTCCCTTCTTCGCCCTACTGTTGAAATGTTAATCCTCTTGCCGCTCTTATTCTTTCTTTACCCTTTTTTTATATGTACTTAAAAGATCGCGACAGCTATTAGGCACGTGATTAAATATACTTTAATGCTAAAAAAAACATTATTCAATATTATTATTGTGTGGGTAATAAGCATTATAACGTAGCAAAAATAGCCTTATTTTTGGAAAATGATTTTTCGACAATATACGCATTTTTACGTATTTATGGTTATTTTTTAACTTTTATCTAAAACGACATCCTTGAATGCCAGTCAGTTATGTGCTATGCGTGGCAGATTTTTCCCCCCCTGCTATAGGTTGCCATTTCTTTCTGGAGTAGACCAGTTGCCATCCAAAGCTATAGAACCCGGTTTGTCCTGCTATACCCATAGCTTTTTCTTTTTTCTTTTTTTTAAGCTTTTCACCCCAAGCAAGGCTGGAAGCCACTAGCACGCAAGGGGTTACAGAAGGTATGTAGGAAGAGCAGATAGGAGTGGTAAAGGAGAGGATGTGGAGAAAGATAGTGGATCGATCAAGGCAAGGGGGTTACAGAAGATTTGGAGCGAGAGCAGATAAGAATGAAAGGGGAAAGGATGTGGAGAAGGGAAGTGGATAGATCAAGGCAACTGGAAATGTCGATTGACGTTACACTTAAATAGTTGGAGATTATATTTGTCAGGGAAACAGGAATAAGGAAGGGAGTTCCACAGGCGAGATGTGCGAGACATGAAGCTATTGGAATAGAAGAGACGTCTACATCTAACAGTTTCAACGGTGAAGGGATGGGAACGGGATGCCAGCCTCGTAGGACGCTTAAATTCATGAGGCCTGGGAACCAGCGAAATCAGCTCATCGGAGCAATTACCGTGAAAGTATTTGTAAAAAAGACAGAGCGAGGCAACGGCGCGTCTGTGAGAGAGCGACTGCAGAAGAGATGACAGATCAGGGCCAATTACATTGCATATCCGTCTCTGGATCTTAGCAAGAACCCTGAGGCAAACAGCAGGGGCTCCAGACCATATATGGCAGCACTACTCCATGCAAAGGCGAATGGTTCATTTATAGATTTAGAGAATCGATTCCGGGGAGAAAAATTTCCTGGCTCGGCACAAGGAGCCAATTTCCTTGCGGTAGATGAAGCAATTGACTCGATGTATTTGTTCCATCTCAGGTCAGCGGACAGCGTGAGATTGAGCAGCCGCAGAGAGGAGCTCTCGAGAAGTTGGGCTTCAGACATTCTAATGGGATGCAGGGATGGATCCCTGTGGTGGTTAATAGAGAGCAGTTTTGTTTTAGAGGCGTTAAAGTTAACCAACCAATTCTTGCCCGAGTTCACAACCGATTGTAGATCCTTTTCGAGACGAACTGCCAGGTTAACTTTGTCAGCATCACTAGATTTGTTTTTGAGGCAGGAGTAAATTGTGGTGTCATCCGCATAGATGCCGACTTGGGAATCTATGGCGCCAGGAAGGTCGTTTATGAATATGAGGAACAGAGTAGGGCCTAGGATGGAGCCTTGAGGAACACCTGCGTTAGTGGGATGGGAGCTGGAGATGAATCCATTGAGAACGACCTTCAATTCACGGTTTGACAGGAATGATTGTATTAGGTCAAACAATCGACCTGTAATACCATAACCCTGAAGCTTGCGAAGAAGGCCGGCATGTCAAACCCTATCAAACGCTTTGGAGATGTCTAGGACCACGGCACGAGCTTCACCGTTATTATGAATAGCTTGGTAGACAAATTCAGTGATGGCCGTAAGCACATCGGCTGTAGATCGGGCAAAGCGGAAACCATACTGCTTGTCTGAGAGCAGATCATGGGATATAAGGTGATTAATCACTTCGGTGTTGATAAGGGCTTCGAAGACTTTGCCGAAGAGGGGTAGGAGACTGATAGGACGTTAATTAGAAGGGTCGGAGGGGTCACTGGAGTTCTTAAAGACAGGAACAATGGATGAGGACTTCCAGCAGTCAGGAAAACAAGACTCCTTGAGGCAGTAGTTGTATAATTTAGAGAGGGCAGGCGCCAATTCAGGCGCGCATTTCTTCAGGACAATGGCTGGTATCCCACCCCCACCAGTAGCTTTGTGGTGATCTAAGTTAGAGATAATGCCCAATACCAATGACGGGGATATGTGCAATCCGCTCAAAAGGGCCTCAGTTCTGGGAGGGAAATCGGGCATGGGTACCCCGGAAGAGTCAAGCGTTGAATTGGAAGAAAACTTCCGAGCAAAGCATTCAGCCTTGTCAGCAGAGGTGGTCAGGACCTCAAACTGATTGAACATGGGAGGAATGGAGGGTTTGCTATTGTTCAGAACGCTCTTGCAGAGACGCCAATAATCCTTGGAGCCGAATTTGCGAGATGCAATACGTTCCTTCATCCGAGCAGCAAATAGTGACTTAGCTTCGTTGAGGACACGCTTATACTCGTTACAGGCGGAGGCAAATAGGCGTCTATTGCAGTCAGGCATATCGCTACGAAATAGGTGGAAGAAGTGGTTCCTACGGGCAATGGCGGCTGAGCAAGCAGCTGAGAACCAAGGGGAGGAGCGCGGTTTGACCTTAAATTTCCTTGAGGGGATGAAAGCGTCAATTCCAGCTTTAACCCAGGAAGAGACCTCTGAAGCACATTCTTGAATGGGGAGCTTAAATACAGCATCCCAGGGAACATCGCGGAGGAAATCACGGAACGAGTCCCAGTCAGCTCGTTGGTAGCAGAATGAGGTTCTGGTGGTAGGAGGCTCTTTGCAGGGGGTGGGGTGAAGAGTCTTCATACCTTTCCCAAGAGTATTATCACGAATATGACTGGAATTCGAACCCGGCTCTCCGATTCTTCAGTCCCGACCGCTATCCATTACTCCACCCTCCCTCCTAGTTATTGATAATATTATACATTAATTACTAATTTTTTAAATTAATAACTATTTGTGCTCAGTTATTGGCATTAATAGCTATCTGCTGATGTGTTAAAATTTTGAAATAATTCAATAATAAAAATTTAAATTTCATCTGTGATAGATGTCGCGATCTGTAAACAAAACCAAATGAAATAAATTAACAGAGGAATAATTCCACTTTCAATATATATATATATATATATATATATATATATATATGTGTGTGTGTGTGTGTGTGTGTGTGTGTGTGTGTGTGTGTGTGTGTTTTAAAATTAAGATATATAATCCTGACAAAGTTTAAAAAATCTTTGACTATTGGAAACTTTCATGAAAGTAGAATTGTTTAGAATTGTTTAGAAATATATCAGATAATGCATTTCACCATTTAAGGCCTCATCAAATCCGAAAGAGAAAACGAAAGAAATGAAATGCGTGTGTATTTTTAAATAATGAACTCCAAGCTGATCTTTTCCGTGACTAAAAAAGAAAGGAGTCAAGATACTTTAAAAAATCGTTAATATTTATTTTTTTTTACTCCCAGTTCGAGTCGAAGGATATAATCCTTTAGATAGAATAGGTTGAAAGTAAAAGATTTGTTTTTTTGTTTATCCAGGCGTTTTCCGTGTTGACATTTTGTTTCAAAATTAGGATATAATCCCGACAAAGATTTTTTTAAGTCTCATTTTCTTTCTTTCTTTAGTCACAAGAAACGTCAGCTTGGTGAAAAATAATAAGATTTCATTAAACATAAACTCAAATGCACTTGATTTCGCTTTCCGGATCTGATGAAGCCTTAAATGGCGAAATGTTTTATTGGATATATTTCTAAACAAATCTACATTCATGAACGTTTCATATATACACACACACACACACACACACACACACATATATATATATATATATATATATATATATATATATATATATATATATATATATTGCGGGACGGTTTATGCGTTGTGAGATAAACACGTATGTCTCATGAAATGGCCACAAGAAACATGGCAGACTCGGGATGTAAGAAATATAAAGAAACCACAAGAACCAATTTATATATATATATATATATATATATATATATATATATATATATATATAATCGACTCACCCGTCGAATTCGACGTATGAGGGTCAACCAGATCAGTTCCTAGACTCTGAGAGTCCGACGCCGGCACATGAGATTTGATTATAGTGGTGAAGGTTTCGTGCAGGACCATCCACTCTTTTTGAAGGGACGAATACCTGGTGCACTGAGTGCAACAAGGTCCCCAAACGACCCTCCGCAGGTTTTGAATACAGAGTTGTCCTTCTCCTAGACCAGTTGCTATCCAAGGCTATAGAACCCAGTCTGTCCTGCTATTTACCCATAGCTGGAGGGAGAAGAAGAGGTTTCATACCTTTCCCAATGGTATTAGCACGTATTAGGACAGACTGGGTTCTATAGCCTTGGATGGCAACTGGTCTAGGGGAAGGACAACTCTGAATTCAAAACCTGCGGAGGGGCGTTTGGGGACCTTGTGGCATTCGTTGCACTAGGTCCCTGTATTCGTCCCCCCAAAAAGTGTGGATGGCCCTGCACAAAGCCTTCACCACTATAATCAAATCCTGTGTGGGTGTCGGGCTTTCAGTTTCTGGGAACTGATCTGTCTGGCCCTCATACGTCGAGTTCGACGGGAGAGTCCATCATATATATATATATATATATATATATATATATATATATATATTAGCATTTACCTTGCGTTCTTTCACACAAATATATAAATATATATCTATACAATCTTTCGTCCCATTTGCGGAACTAAAAACATGTCTACATTGCCTGCAAGTTGTTAAACTAATTAAACAATTATAAAGCCTAACTTTTATGCGAATAATTAACAATAAGGCATCAACGGCAATTAAT
The DNA here is from genome assembly GCA_964036315.1 of Acanthosepion esculentum. Lineage (NCBI taxonomy): Eukaryota > Metazoa > Mollusca > Cephalopoda > Sepiida > Sepiidae > Acanthosepion > Acanthosepion esculentum. The sequence goes on from OZ038477.1 coordinate 4,927,600, forward strand.
TGAAAATACCCCTAAATATGCAAATTATGTTTATAAACAACTCAAGAAAACATTGATGTCTTTGGATATTTTTATACGAGATAAAGAGGTTCGTTTGTATTTCCTAAATGGACGCTCACACAACCTCGAAACTCTTTTAGTTCATTTGTGCGCAAGGACAGACAGTTTTATAAATATCTTATATAGAATACTTATCAAGGCGCTAAATCAATCACAATCTCAAAATGGTGGATCACAAAGGAAAGAGGGAGAGAAGTGTGAGGAGAGGAATATTTTATTCACATAGCAACGATGAAAATAGCAAGAACTTACCTTGAAAAAAATGAAAAATAGAAGTTGTTTTTCTTGAATTTGATTTCGTATAATAGCTTTAGTGATTATATCCTCGATATTACACGATGTTACAACCGCAAGTTTATGGAGTATTAGTGCTAATTCCATGAATGTTCAAATGAAGAGGGCGACCACTTTTAGAAAGAAAGAAACACGGTAACTTCTACTGTGTAAATATTTAATATACAAATAGAAAAATTATTTACTTAGCTTAGGTGAAAGTTGTCTGGTTATCTTGTTTGTAGGAAAGTCCCTTTCAGTCCTTGGCTTACTTCTTTAGGTATTAGTAATTTCTCTTGATGTTGCTGGTCCCCTTTATGATACTACTAGGCATGTGACCAAGGAGCGGTGTTGCCTGTTTGTAGTAAAAGAGAAAGAGAGAATGGATTTTGAATTTGACTGAGGCTGTTCAATGTTCACACTAAAATACTCAATGAAAGACAAAGTAGTCTATTTACACTTTAAAATTTATTTCAGTAAACAGATATCAAAACCAAATTTGATTATATATATATATATATATATATATATATATATATATATCATCAAATTGATATATATATATATATATATATATATATATATATATATATATATATATATGAATGATTAAAAATAAAATAAGTATAGCACTGCATAATACCCACGTAATTTCGAAATTTTCAAATATCATGGACATGTGTGTAATTAAACAAAATATTATATTTTTTTAATTCTTCAAAGGATGGATAATTTTGATAAATTGTTTTTGTGAAATGATACAATTTTTTATGTGGATCTATCACCAACTTCTTTGTGGACCGAGTCTGTTACCTCTTCACGTTAGTTTCCTTGAAGCAAGATACAAAAGATGGGTTATCGCTGCCTCTTGCTAAAAATCGAATTATAGATCTTTTCAATAGGAGAAAGTTTCCTTCTTGTGGTGTTAAACTGCACAATGCATATAGATTGAACTGACTGCTTTTATTGCCCTTAGTAAGGAAATTTTAACGACTACATGTCAGTAAAAGAGAGAGAAGTGAGTGAGAGAGGTTTACAATGTTTTTTTTTTCTTTTGTTTGCTCGTCCCTAGCAGTTTCAGACCTATGTGTTCATTAGCAGTTGAAAATTTTCACTAAAATTTTATAAGGAAATTCGTTTTATCATAATTAATAATTCATTAATTATGGTGGGTGTGCGGTTGATGTAATGAATAGTAGCTCAGAATGAGAAATCAGAAAGCTGAGTTCAAATTCCAGTTGGGTTCGTTACATTCAATTATTTGCAAATAACCTTGGGAAAAGTAAGACCCCATCTTTTTTTCCTCAGCTATGGATTAAATAGCAGTATTTGTATTTGGAAAAATCATTGTTAATTTCAAAAGAATTTTTAATGCAATATTAGCTCACAAAAAAGAATTAATAAATAACCTAGAAAGTGTTCATAAACCTTAACAAGCAAATCAATCATTACGTTCAACAAGTCATGGCTGAATAAAAAGGCACTCAAACCAGTTACATCTACTTTGATAAATGAAACTGTTTTCTTCAATTTGTTATCTTTCTTATTTTTAAATTTATTTTTTAATTTTATTTTATTTATTTTTTTTTTTTTTTGATGATTGATGCCAATCCCCAAACTAGGATTTACAAACTTATCACAATACAATATTTAAGTGTGACCATTTTCTGACCTAAATAATTCATTCAAATCATTTTTTTCCAGTAATAATTGTTTCCAAATCTCCACCATTTATGTGTTCATTTTTCTTCTGGTGAGGATTTTCACATGTTGGTGAATCTTCTGAACTACAGTGTATCAGTTATTTATATATTGTACTTAAAAATATATATTTCAACACCACATGTGAACTATTTGTTAGATTTTTTTTCTTTTTAACTAATAAAATGGGTCCATTTTTCTTTTCAATCTAATGATAATCTTTCTACTTAAACTGATACACATATACATATAACGTTACACTATCACATTTACTCCAATTCATTGTTGCACTTTCTCAGCTGTATAAACATATACAAATATTTTTAAAATTATGAAAGAGAAACCAATCAACTATTGAAAGCCAGACTTAAGGTATATAATGAAGCTATATCCAAAGGTGAAATGGAAAAGTCTGCTATGGCAGAGTTAAGATTTAAATAAATGATACTCTCTTCTTTACAACAAGACCCAAATAATGGTATGAAGTTTATATGATTTTAGATAAGAAAAACTGCATACATTATGCCAATGGGAAATTATGTGTAAGGACAATGTAGATTTTTTGCTAATCAGGAATGGTAATGGAGAACAACACCTGCACTTGTAAAATATGTCACATAAAATATTTTGTGGACTGGCTTATTAGTTTGGTTCAGTTTGCCACTACTTTTCTGTGTTTGCAGAACGAAATGAAAAAACAAATAAGTCGATTAATTGATGTGACGAGGACAAAAGAAGAACGGCTGAAGAATGAATTGTCCAAAGAAATTCTACAAAGAAAATGTGAATCTTGGGAAGATATTAACTCGTGTCAAAATTGCAGAGACTTTTCAGAATATCTTATTAATCTGGTTGGAGAATTTTATGACAAACTCATACCTCATTAAATGACAGAAGACTAGTTTTTAATATGAGAAAATATATTTGTTAACATACGCATAAGTTTAGTTAAGTCTGGAACAAGGATGCAGTAGGGAAGCATTCATGCAAATTGATTTCTCACTGCTTTAATAAAAGGTGTGTGAGTTTATCATTCTAACTATCATTCTATCAAGCACATGATGTACATAATAATAATGATATACATATAATGATATACATACAATGATATACATAGAATGATGTACATAATAATAATGATATACATATAATGATATACATACAATGATATACATAGAATGATGTACATAATAATAATGATATACATATAATGATATACATGTAATGATATACATATAATGATGTACATAATAATAATGATATACATATAATGATATACATATAATGATATACATATAATGATATACATATAATGATATACATATAATTATGTACATAATAATAATGATGTACATAATAATAATGATATACATATAATGATATACATATAATGATGTACATAATAATAATGATATACATATAATGATATACATGTAATGATATACATATAATGATGTACATAATAATAATGATATACATATAATGATATACATATAATGATGTACATAATAATAATGATATACATATAATGATATACATATAATGATATACATATAATGATGTACATAATAATAATGATATACATATAATGATATACATATAATGATGTACATAATAATAATGATATACATATAATGATATACATATAATGATATACATATAATGTTGTACATAATAATAATGATATACATATAATGATGTACATAATAATAATGATATACATATAATGATATACATATAATGATATACATATAATGATGTACATAATAATAATGATATACATATAATGATATACATATAATGATATACATATAATGATGTACATAATAATAATGATATACATATAATGATATACATATAATGATGTACATAATAATAGTGATATACATATAATGATATACATATAATGATATACATATAATGATGTACATAATAATAATGATATACATATAATGATATACATATAATGATGTACATAATAATAATGATATACATATAATGATATACATATAATGATATACATATAATGATGTACATATAATGATATACATATAATGATATACATATAATGATGTACATAATAATAATGATATACATATAATGATATACATATAATGATGTTCATATAATGATGTACATAATAATAATGATATACATATAATGATATACATATAATGATATACATATAATGATGTACATAATAATAATGATATACATATAATGATATACATATAATGATGTACATATAATGATGTACATAATAATAATGATATACATATAATGATATACATATAATGATGTACATAATAATAATAATGATAATAACTCAGAATGATAGAGTGGGACAATATCTGCACTGGAAAATATGCAACTTTTATCAGAAGGAAACTGCAAGAAACTGGTATGAACATCATGCAGACCTGGTTACAGGGCCTGTAACAATTTTATGGGACATTACAATACACATGGACAGAACAATCAAAGCTAATTGCCCACAAAGATTACAGAATGTGCTTTCTTACTGACATGGCAATCCCTGAAGATTGTAATGTATCTTTGAAGATATTCATAAAGCTATCAAAATACAAGGATTTTGAAGTAGGAATCTCAAAAATGTGGCACATGAGGATATCAATAATTCCAGTTGTAGTTGGATCCCTCGGATTGATTGGAAAAAGCTCTAATAGACTCATTGAAGGGATTCTTGATAGACCATGCCTTAAAGAAGTATAAACAATTGTACTCACAAGTACTGTTCACACATTACGAAGAGCTTTATCTCTGTAAAATGTATGTGTTCTTTTTTTACCTTTTTTTTTAGTGGAAAATGCTATGAAGAGATTTCTGACCTTAAGGTCACTGGTTAAAACCCAAAAGGAAATTTGGATACAACAGAAATCCAAAGAAAAATAATAATTATTATTATTATTATTTTTTCTTCTTCTTCATATGAGAAAGAAAGAGACTTTTGGAGAAAGAAAAAATAAAGAAAATGGATGGTAGGATTCTTTCCTTCCATCCTTTTTCTTCTTTAAGAGAAGTTATAAAAAAGAAACAAACAAAAAAATACTAAGAAAGAAAGAAAGAAAAAACAATGCAAAACATTTTTTTAAAAGTTGAAGCAGAAAATGTAAAAGCAGGAGAAACTGTGAAATTGTCAGTAATAAGGCCAACAAACAGAAAATAGAAAAGAAAGAAAAGTTTAAAGAAAGAAAGAAAAGAAATGATAAAAACAAGTCAGACAATCTGGACACCATTTTGTTTCACCATTTCAAATTAAGTAAGATTACAGCATTTTCTTAAATTAGAGAAAAAAAAGGTTTGCATGTTGAGTGCATTGGATTAATTATGCAGAGAAATGCAAACTGTGTGAATAACTTTCTTTTTTTTTTCTCCCCAACCAGTTTGAAGGCAAAGAGGAAAAGGAAATAAGTTTATAAGTAAATGAATCACAAATATTTAACTGAGACCTGCTGAGTGAAAATAGGTCTATAGATTTGCACTCTTTTTGGAATATACATACATATATATATATATATATATATATATATATATATATATATATATATATATTTGATTATATATATTTATATGTAAAGAGAGAGAGAGAGAGAAATTGAACATCTGTCTTTCAGAAGATGAAGACAAAATAAGTTGGTTAGAAAGCAAAACAAGACTACAAAAAGACTTTCCCATAAATTCTAACATTTTATAAGCAACAAATATGAATTATTGAAATTTTCGGAGAAAAAATAATCAATAATGTTATATAAATTATTTTTAAAAGCCAGACAAATATATGGGTTACACTTCTAAGTTTGAGTAAGTAGACAGCATTCATACCTATAGATATATGGCAACACACACACACATAAATAAATATATATATATATATATATATATATATATATTTTATATATATATATAGATATAGATATAGATATATACAGCAGATCAAATGCCTATTTATTCTAACTTATTTATATAGGCAAGGTAAGCATGATGGTTTATCAAGAAATATCCACACTTGTAAAAATATGTAAGCAAATATATATAAAGATTAAAAGCATATCTTAAAAGAGACCAAATTGCTTGTGAATCACAGCTTTATGGATGGATAGATAAATAGATAATTTATATATGAATAAATGAAATAAACTGCAATCACAGAGTAATGGATTTAAATAGATTTATATTGATATATATTTAATGAATGCATGGATTTGATATTCATACAGGATGTGGTGGATAAATTGTCGTCTAAATGACGCCAAAATGTAAATAACACCGACATCTCATTTTAACAGATATATTTACCAAAATTACACAAAAATATCTTAAAATAGTAAAGAGTAAATTTATTCAATAAAATCACCATTTTCTTCAACCACAGCCTCCAGACAACTTCAGAATCTCCTGCAACTCTTGTGGGTGGTCTCCTTGTTTAAGTTGGTGAATGCTGCCATAATCCTTGCTTCAGTTCATCTTTGGTATTACAAGGAGTTTTGTTGGTCTCTTGCTCAATTGTGCCCTACACATAATAATCAAAGGGGTTGCAGTCTGGGGAGTTAGGTGGCCAGATGTAAGAGGTGATGTGATTGCAAAAATTGTGTGACAAACATGACTGGGTTCTCCTGCATGTGTGGCATGGTGCAGAGCCCTGTTGCCAGACATAAGGTCATCCAGCAGCCACTATCTTAACCCAGGGGACTTGATGTAGGACTCCGTGTTGGGTTTGTGGTCCTCACTAACAAATTCCGTAGTTCTTTTCTTATCAGAATGATCAGTGAGTTTTCCAAGCTATTGTACTTTCATAATCGCCATTAGACTCATCTAACTCTTTCCAAATCTTCTGCACCATCCTCAGATTAACACCCAAACACTCTGAAATATTTATAGTGGAGCTTCTGCTGGGAATGCCAAGCAGTTCAACATGCCATTTCCAAATTTCTGGCAGAGTGAATTGTGTCATGGTTCTCTTTTTCTGACAGATGGTGAATAACTGACCCTACTATACTGTGCAGTTGACAAAATCAAAAACAAACAACACGAAATTAAAAATATAAAATGGCAACAATTTAACCATGACACTCTCTACATGTGGCTGGGTAGAAATTGTAAACACAAAACAATATACACTCCTGAACAGATTTCTCTTTCTCCAGCAACTTCCATCATCAACCCAAACTCATAGTCATCATGTTCTCAGAGGTTAACTCTGGCAACACTTACACAGCTTCCCCCCTGTTTAATTAGCATAATATGCAAATGAAAAGTAAATGTTATTGCTAAACAATCACTGTAGATCCCCAAAACTTTATATATATATATATATATATATATATATATATATATATATGAGAGAGAGAAAGAGAGATAGCGTATACACACAGAATGAGCCCTGCATGATATATGTCAGTTTCAGGTCTTAAGCAATCTTCAGGCCATGTGTCCAAAGATCAGTTAAGAGGGAAAACTGACAATCAAAATTCAGTTTTGATTCCAATGTCGCTATCTACAAACACCATATCTTTGATATTGAGCACCCTCTCCTTATAAATAAAATGTCTGTTAAGACACATCTAAGTTTTATTATTCATTCATTTTATTAGTTTTCATGCACAGGCTCCACAGAGAATGGTCAGCCTTTCTTGATGAAAGAATTAGAGAAGAATGATCAGACTTGTTCAAACTGATAAGAAGGGCAACAGGAGCTCAAATAATCATTCTTTACAATGAAAGTATACAGAAGAACATCTCTGAACACAACACATTGAAATTTGATGCAGACGTGCTATAACAGTAAAAGACCATGACAAGTGCCACTCCTGTTGCCTGGTCTGATGAGGCTTAGTTTATATTGTTACATTCAATCATTCCAACCGTTAATGGTTTTGTGATGGTATAGAGAATATTTTGTAGCATACACTAGGACTCTTTGAAAGAAAAAAGATTGATAAAATGTCACAGCCTACCCAGGTATTATGGCTGAGCATGTACCTCAATTTATGGTTACAGTCCACCATCAAACCAAAAATTTTTTTTAAATATTTATATATATATAAATAATCAGCCACTTTTTTTACAGTCAATTCTGGCTTACTTCAATTTCAAATAATGGAATGATGATCTATTGGTTGAGCTTTTGAGATCAAAATGAATGATCATCTAATATTAATGAATCCAAGCTAACCTACTATTTAACCTATAAGAGGGGAGAAATTATGGATTCATGTTTTTCCAAATAGCTTGAGCTGAAAGTAGCAGACTCAGGAATTTAAACTTAATTAATTATATTTTCCACACTGGTAACCGCTATACTACATGCAAATATATAACAAATGGAATGAAAAAGGAATGTCTGTTAAGATTTTGGTGAATTTCTCCTGGTGTCAAGTAACTTCTTTGATGGAGGGTTGGAAACTTGTAAAGGAACATGTCAAAATTGTGTGTAATGTTACTTTCAACCCAAATTGGTTGTTTTCAAGGAAAGCAAGTATAAGTCTAGAGATATCCAGTGTAATGTTTATGTTGTTAATGGTTTGGAGTGTGAATTCGCTTCATGTCGACTTTCTTTCCTTGAAAATAACTAATGATGATTGAAAATAATCTGAACATTACACACAATTTTGGCAAGTTCCAAGTTTTGACCCAACATCAAACAATTTATTCAATGCCAGTTTAGGGAGTAAAAAGTGTCTGTCGATCTAAACTCTGTGAAGCCACAGAAATGAACGCTGTATAGAATATGAAGTAAAAATGTGGCAATGGTTATTGGCATGAAAACTAAAATTGGCAAACCCAATTTGAATTCTGGATAGCAATGTTCACTTTTAATTCTTTTGGGAATGTGTCTCTACTTCTTCTTGAACTTTGTCCCATTGCCAGGAAAATAAAACAAGTGTAAGTTTATAAGCCCTTTAGCAAACCACTCCCCACTGATTGACTCAATAAAATGTTGTTATCCCAGAAGACACTCTTGACAGGATACAACACACCCACAGACCCTCACATATATGAAGGGGTGCTGAACAGTTGTCAGCTCGACCCACTTCCTAAAATGGTCAATCATCAGAATCTTTTGGAAGGTATGTTCTTGGATGGGCCAATTACTTTTCAGACCCCTTCATATGTGTTGCAGGATGGGATTCAACAGTATTTTGCAGCCATGAATGAATTATAAATTTATGACATCCAACCAAAAATCAAATATTTGTAAAAACTAATGTTTGCACCAGTTGACCATGAAGATATTTCTTCTCTGTTTGTCTTTTCCGTTTCTTTATTTGTTGTTTTAGGGATTTTTTTTTGTTTCTTGGTTTAAAGAATATTTCCATCTTAGTTTTTCAATTTGCTTCTAGGTTTGGTTTGGTTTAATTTGTTTTACAGCATATCAATCTCAATGGGTTATTTAATGCCAACAAGATTTTTAGGATAGGTTCGTGTGAATAGAATATGTATTCTTTGTAAGAAATCAGTTTGAAAGAGATCAAGTTTCATTGATGTATTTTTGTAAAAAAGTGTTTTTGTCGAGAGTCAAATCTATTGCTGGTAATATTTCTTTTCCAAAAATGTATTGCTGGTATTTTTAATATAAAAATCTATTTTTACACTTTCATAGTGTTTTGATCACATTTTGGGAGTTAACTATTTGCCCATAGCTGGGACCCTAACAGGTGCTACCACCCTGGGTTAGCGTGGACCTGCGTACAACAGCAATTAAGTAGTGCTCCTCAAGACTTCCTTTCAAAACATGATGTCCATTTTCTAGCAGGAAAAGTTTCTGTTGCATGCTGGGAAAACTTCTTTTTTTTTTTCTTTGGTTTACTTAATTTATTTTAAACAAAATTTTAATGTTATTTGTTTTATTTATGATATTCATTATTATTATTATTATTATTTTATATTTTTATTCTTATTTATTAATAATAATATTAATAATAATGTCTGTATGCCTTTGCTGCCGGATGTAGTTTATTGTCATACCCAGGGCAACAATTTGCTTCTTGAGAAATCAAAAGTGAAAACGATTTTTTCTTCACCTTTTAACAACTTCATTCTTATTCTTAAATCAAAAGTGTACAATCATCATCATCATCATCATCATCATCATCATCATCATTATTATTAATAATGAATAACAATATAAAATAAGAAGAAGAATGAATATCATAAAAAAAATAAAACAAATAACATTAAAATTTTGTTTAAAATATGCCAAAAAGAATAAAAAAATTTCCCAGCATGCAACAGAAACTTTTCCTGCTGGAAAACAGACTTCATACCAAAAAATATTAATGATGATTAGAAAGTCAAAACATCCAAATCCTCTCTTCAGGACATTGCTGTATGATTTTCATTTTCAATTTAACTTGCTTTTAGTGTTATTTCTGTGTAGGTTTTTATTCCTGCTGGTATGATGGGAATGATCTCACAGAGGTTGTAGTTTAATTGTAGCAGTACAAGACTGTTGGCCACTGCTTATAAATTTAGGAGGATATAAGATGTTTCTTCTACTACTAATACTACTACTACAATATATTGTATGATATTAGAATTGTAGAATAGTATTGTGTCAGAATCAGTAAGATTATTTCATTTGATGGTTAATTGGTAGTTTGGTTGGGGCTCTCTGGTTACACCCAATATTGTCATTCTTAAACAAACCAATCTTTGTGAATAACCTTGCAAACCAACTGTATTGGCCTTGTGCCAGACTAAGCTAAGCTGAGTAAATAATCAATATCAGCAGGCACGATGAGACTCATTAACCAGCACACACCTGAAAACCTCTTAATAAATGTATTTGTGAAAGATGAAGGAGAGATAGAAATGAAATTCGGTGAGAAATGTTTTCTTATCTCATTAAGAAAATCGCAAAAGATGTTTGTAACTCATTCTCTTGCCACTTCAAATTCTGCCTTGCTGCAGAACGAGAACAATTTGAATATTTTAAATAAAGTGGGTACTTCAACATAAACATCTAATGTTTTCATTTCAAAACATAAACGTCACCTTTTTTGATCTTTGTACAATATTATGTTACTCCTAATTTATAGAATTTATTTTATAATTACTTGCAAATGTTAATTAACACACAGCTTTTTTTATCATTATTATTATTATTATAATTAAAGTATTATTGCATGTTTGTCATTATGGCCAATGGAAGAGAGTGTAGACAGGCTAAGTATTCTTCCTTGCTTATACTTCTAATGTTTTTATTCAGAGAAATAACACTGTAATTAAAAAGATAATACACCTGGAGTTATCTCCCTTGATTAGACTCCATTTTCTTTCTTTTGTTTTTTGTATATAGAATAAAAATTATTTGAAAATCATTTACCAGCCTGGGCTTGAAATTGCTTCATCCTTCAAGTTAAAGTATTGTGTTATAATAAATACATCAGCAAACCACTAGGAAGTGATGCAATTAAAATAGAGATTATAATATTTATTCTTTATTATGAAAGATAATAACTATAATTTCTATTAATAAAAAATGTACAGATACATTTGAGGGAAAAAAAAAGCCTCAACATAAATGTAAACACACACATATACTTGTGTATGATGTAGAATTCCAGATGGAACACTTGTCAAATGCTTTTGCAGAATGATTGAGAGACTTTATAATAGATTTTATTGAATATATCACAAATCAGAAAGAAAGCAAATGAATTATACTAAAAATACACAGTATATAGATTCTTCTTTTAAAGAAATGAACAATACAGCGATGCAATTGGTCCATTCATTTTTTTAAGTCATTTTTCTTTCTTTTTTTTTTTTCATTTCCATATTTGCTTCACTTACCCCACTTCCTGGGACTGCACTTTACTTACCTCATATAATGTTTTCCCTTCAATCATTCATTGCAGAAACCTGTTCTCTCACTGGCATTGCCTTATAAATGAATGAATGAAATACATGACAAATTATCTTTTTTTTCTTACTTTTCATTTTTATTCAAACCAGAATGAGTTTCAATCAATTGTAATGAATGCCAACATTCTCTAGAAAATGATTTTTATTTTTTGCTTTCATCATTTTTTTTCGTGGCTACAATTATTATTTATATATATTATGTATAATCATCTTGATACCAGAGATATAAGATGATTGCTATCAAGCAACAACAAGTCTCCTCAAAATCTCTCTAAAATATTTACACCCATCTCAAAACTGTTGTGTTCTCATTCATTTATATTCTTCCTTAAATCTCCAATTCTATCAAATCTTTTCACAAGGATTCTAGACAAAACTTTGTGCATACCAAAGTTCATGAACATAAGTCTCAATTCTATGCTATATCTGCAGTTTGGTAGGTATTTACATCTTCATCCTGGAAATAGTCAGTGTTTGCTACTGGGAAATTCTCTCAAAATCACTGTCATCTTCTTCAGCCGTCTCACCAACCCCTATATTGTTACACCCTGGATATGTTCAGTTCTTGGGTGATTCACTCCTACAAATCTATTCACAAGAGTTTTTTCTGTTCTCTTTGTTAGGCTTTCAGGATTGTTCATGGAACTTCAAGCATCATTGGCACTACTGTCACACTCACTGAACAATTTTAACCATTCTCTGTGAAAGCCCAAATATTCATGTAGCTTTTCACTTTCATACTCTATTTCTGTGGTCTTTTCCCAAAACACTGAAATCAACGAGAACATATCATCTTCTTGATTGAATCAATCAGATCCCGTCTTATATTTTTTTAATCATTTCACCCCAAGGAAGGCAATAAAGCCACTAAGATGCAAGGGGTTACTAAATGTTAGAGAATATGAGAAAATATACTATTAAGGAGAGAAGACAATAAAAGAACAAGAATTAAGCTAACATTGCATTTAAATATTTGAAAATCAAAGTTGACTGGGAAGCAAGAAATGACAATGGCAAGGGATGACAAACAAGAAGTGTGATAGAAGAAACTGTTAACATAGAACTTACAGTTACATCAATGAGGCCTAACTGCCAATCTAGTATTGTGCTTAAATCTAGGTACCATAGAGGAAAAGTTCATTAGAATCATTACCGTGAAAGTATTTAGAGAAAAAGCACAGAGAAGCTATGTTGCGGTGGTAGGGAAGTGTCTGAAGCCAAGATGCCAGATCAGAACCAATAATATTGCAGATTATTCTTTAGATTTTATCAAGAATCTCTAAATATATATCAGGAGCACCAGACCAGATGTGGCAGCAATATCCAAATGAAGTATGAATGACTTATAAATATAATTATTATGACTTATAAATATGATTCTGGAAGGAAAAATTGTCTAGTATAACACAGTGAACCCACTTTCTTAGCTGCAGACTTAGAAATTGATTCAATCTACTCTTTCCACTTCATGTCAGCTGAAAGTGTTAGGTCAAGAATGTGTAATGAGTTAGTCTCCTGAAGGTTAGCATCAGCCATGCTGATAGAAGGTAAAAAAATGGAAGGTAAAGTCTCTCAGATTAAAAAGAGCAGTTCCGTTTCTGGTGGGCGTTTAAATTAACAAACTACTCCTTACCCCAGTTAACAACTGATTGTAGGTCATTTCTGAGATCAGCTGCCAATTTGATTTTATCAAACCAATCAGATTTACTATGAAGACAGGAGTAAATAGTTGTGTCATCAGCATAGATATGGAGTTGAGAACCAGGAAGGTCATTGATGAAAATTAGATGCAGTGCAAGTCAAAGGGTAGAGCCCTGAAGAACACCTGCATTAATGCAAAAAGATCTAGAAGTGTGGCCATTCAAGACTACTTTCATTTCGGGATGTGATAAGAAAGACTGAATTAGTTCAAAAATTCATCCAGAAATACTATAGCCTTTCAACTTGTGGAGAAAAACTTATGTTCTAGATTGGGTTATCCATTTGCATCTAATAGTCCAAGAGAATTTTATATATTTTATTTACATTATCTTTATCTCATTATCATAATGCACAAAACTGCAAAGAATAAAAATTCATTAACTTTTATTTAGAAATGGTAATAATTATTGTTAACTTAACCACTATTTCTTGAATTTTAAAACAAATGTGTTTTTGTCTGAATTTCTGAGATGAAGAGTTTATATTATTTACATTTGAACTAATGTCCTCATCTTTGTTGTTATTGTCCCAACAATTTGACCATTGTTTTCACTGGCCTTTTTCAGGTGTAGCTTGATCTAGATAATCTTTATGAAATTTCAAGTTGATCCCTTCATTTAATCTGGTGGTGTAAACTGTTCTCATTTCTCACTCTGGAACTAGGGATATATCATCTTGCTCTTTTTTTAATCCTGTTTCCACTGTCTTTATACTTCCTGGCACAGGAATTGGACTCAGAATTACTACACCACCAAATTCATATACCAATGCTTTAATCTACTAGTTGACATAGTAATTGTGAGTTCAATCCCTGTACCAGGAAGTACAGAGTCAGATTCAGTGGAAACAGGGTGAGCAATAACTGAGCAGTACTAAAAAGAACTAACCAAGATGAGTCCAAGCATAAAGAGCCATGAATAATCTACCCCTGCAGATTAAGTAAAGGGTTTAACTTAAAAATATCTGAAAGTTGCTCAGAGCAACTGACACCTGAAGAATGTTGAAGGACTGATTGTGATAATAGCAACAAAATAAGAACATTAACACAAGTGCTTGTTTACAGAATTAATCAAACTCATCCTTTTCTTGCAATCTGCTTGACATGATTAAAATATCACAGACATCATTTTCTAAACTCTCCATTTCTATGTTCCTTCATCCGTGGAATTACTTTTGAAACATTTTACTAAATTTCCCCCGTTTCACTGAGTTTGTAATTCTCTGCAAAAATTTCAAAAATCATTTTTCAGTCATTCTTATTATTCCAAGAGTGGTTCATTATTGAACTATTAGATTTTTGCTTCTTTTGATATTAGCATGTTTCAGCAGATCAGTTCTAGTTTTATTCGGGGTATAATTCCTAGGGAAGAAAGAGAGCAACATAAAAAAGAAAGGATACTTCAAAAGCTTCTAAAATTATATTAACTCTTCTCAAAATTACAGACAGTATAATTTTGAAATATCCTGATGAAAATTTGCTTTTCGGGAAAAATTGTTCTCAAGTTCCTCACATGTCATAAAATGATATGAAGTCTTTTCAGATTTGCAACATTTATTTGTTAAACTCATTTTTGATTAAAGAGAAAAAAATGATGGCCACTCAAATCGCAGTTCATATTTATTATCATTATTGTTATTATTATTCTCCAAACAATTTTTGTTGGAAGTGCTACACATTTACAAGCCACTTTAATAAGGTCATCTATCTTCATCAGCATTTTTATTATTAGGTGAGAACATTAACATGACAAGATTGATATATTTTGCAATCTATTAGATATACATAATACACACACACATACACACATATACACACACAAACACACACACACACACATACACACACACACATATTAAAAAAAATGCAGATCTGTTAGGTAGAAGAACCAGTAAATCTGAAGGATGACAGCATTTAAGTGAATATCTGTTTATAGTTTTCATTGTATAATCTTTAATCTATGCAATTAATATTCACTACTGAATGAAGTGCATTGACAAGGAAGATTATAGAGAAAAAAATATTTGCAATAAATAAACCTTGATTTATGTACTAATAATTCTGTCTCTGTCTGTCTGTCTGTCTCTCTCCCTCTCTCTCTCTCTCTCTCTCTATATATATATATATATATATATATATATATCTTATAGTCTTAAGATGTGGTATATTTATAGGATAAAGTGGTCAATTTCAGAGATAGAGCATGTGTGAATATATATATATATATATATATATATACACATACACACAGACATACACACACACACACACACACACACACACATATATATATATATATATATATATATATATATATATATATATATATGGAATAGAATCAGGCCACAATAGTGAGAATGAAAGCTACCATGTTATTAATTTGTTTTGCTAATTTTCACAGCTATAGTAATATATATATATATATATATATATATATATATATATATATATATATATATATATATATCTAATGTGTGTGTGTGTGCATGCTAATGAACTGCATCCAGTGTAGAATCGTAGTCATAATGATGCCAGAAGGATAACCATTCTGAGAATGGTTATGACTCATGAATTCATAGTGAGGAAGGGAGGCTCCTTTTGTAGAATTGATGACTCATTTATTTGTCCCAGCATCTCAGATCGACAGAGGGTCAAACAAGGCCCATAATTCTATGAGTCAGTTTCACTGAAAGCTTCTAAATTCTGTCTTGTAAGGCTGACATATTCGGACAAACATGAAACAAGATGCCAAATCAAGCGAACATTCTCTGAAATTAGATATTTACTAGCCATAACGCAGTTTGGCACAAGGTTTTGAATGTTGAGTATACAATGATGTTCATAATGTTAAACTCCAGAACAGGCTAGCAAATCATTCCTCTAACCAGGCAGGTATAAAGAAAGCTTCATTGACATATGTGTGTATACACAAACAAATGCATGCATAATATATATATATATATATGTGTGTGTGTCTGTGTTTGTGTGTGTGTGTGTGTGTGTTTGTGTGTGTATGTAATATATACTATTTACCACATATATAGTAAATAGTATATATATATATTTTATATTTTTTATGTTTTTGGGGGGTTTTTGGGGGGTTCTTTTCTCTTCCTTGCCCATTCATTCACGTCATTCATTACAGACTTTCTTGTTCTTCATAATTTCTATTCCCCGTTAACAGTTCTGATGAGAGGAGACGAAACCGGTCGTCTGTTGTTTTTATTTTAAATCTATCATGGCCTATAATAAAAAAATTTCTTGTTTTTTATGCCTTAATACGCTTTTGTACAGTTGCAAACATATTTAAATATATATATATATATTAGATATTATTAGTACACAAATTAGTACAAAATTTCACTTCTAGAATATTTCTTCGTGAACTAAAACACATGAAAAATATTAGTTAACAATAGTTTTCCCAACTACATCATTGATAAACAAATAAAATTATTCATATAAAAATACACGACACCAGTAATAAAAATACCACACGGCAAAACATCAACATAAAACTGTAAACCTTGCTGTCACTAATCAAAATAACCTAAAAAAATCTCAACTAGTGATACTCTTGAAAATGCACCTGGAACAATAAAAATTATGGAAAGTTTTTGTATTTCCTTACTCCTACAAGATGGAAAATCTAAGAATGCTGGAAAAACTTAATAAAAAATTAATTAAATCTTCCTTGTCAGCTGTATTTAAGGAAAGATGTTTGAAAGAAAAATTGCTGCCCAAATATACATTAATATATTAGATTTTCAGATTTTATTAGTCAAATCAATGTTTTCACAATAAAGTTGGTATATATATTTATATTGGTTTCACTACAGAAACATTGTTACACCATTTAACATACCACTTATTTGACAATAGCTCCATTAAAATACATGTCATCAAACAACAGAAAAGAAAACAAGAAGAAGAAATCAGTTGAATCGTTAACAACAGTACAGAGGTACTCTACAGCATAAACTAGAAAAGTAAGTGTAATCGTTTGACTCAACATAAAAATATTTCATAAAAAAAAGGAGACCGAAATCCCCACATAAATAAGTGAAATGTGATATTTAAAAATGAAACTGTTGGCATAAGTCTTTGAAAATGTCTAGTGTTAGACTAAAAGACATGAGAAGTTTTACTGGCAAATACCAACAAATAAAATATTAGAAATACTGAAAACATAAACAAAATATGATCAACGAAGGAACTTTTTGTTTTTTAGTGCTGAATGAATAATTGCTACCCATACACCATTACATATTTTTATCATAAAACAATCCCCTAACCTATCAGCTATCCTCACCTCTACCAAATATCTAAACAATACAAACCAATCAGGAAAGTACAAATGTAACAAACCTCGTTTGTTTAGTTTGCAAACACTTAACAATCGATAGTGTATTTTCTGTACCCAACACCAATATCAAGATACACCTACCTCGCCTCATCATTGATAGCCATAACATAATCTACTATTTATTCTGCACAATATGTCCCAATAGTGGATATATTGGTGAATCTGGAAATAATTTTAGATTTCACTTCAACAATCATAAACTAACCATACGTCAAAACAATCCTTATTCCCCCATAGCTGAACACTTTAATCAATCAGGACACTCATTAGAAAACTGTAAATGTGTATTGATACATTCTGATTTCAGTTCCACATACACACGCATAAAAAAAGAAAAATACTGGATTTTAAAATTAAATACATATAAACTAGGGTTAAATAAAGACCTGGGTATTTTAAATCTTTATAAATATTTCAATAGTTAAACAAAAAAATTTTGTTAGATATAGTTAAAAAATTTTTTAAATAACATCTAAAATATTACTACAGTTAGATTTATGTTAGAAATATTCAAACACGGTTGCATTCCATATCATGTGACGTCTGCGTCTCGCAACAGACGCTACTTAATGTAAACAAACTTCTGAAAACAGCCATTTCTGATGAAAGATTGGGGCCGATCTGAAATATCAAACATATATATATAAAAAAATATAAATAAATACTTTCACAAAAAAAACATTCAATATTTTTTTATTTGCATCTTTTCAGTTGTTTTTTCTATATTATATACATATTAAGAAAGTATACATGGCTTCTCATTATGCTATATATATATATATATATATATATATATATATATATATATATATATATATATATATATATATATATAGCTCCGATGAGTTACTTCATTGGTTCCCAGACTTTTCACTGTCAAAAAATGTTAAATGTAGCTGTCTCTTCTACTCTAATAGCTTCATGTCTCGCACTTCCCATCTGTGGAACTCCCTTCCTCTTATTTGCTTCCCTGATAGCTATAATCTTCAGTTATTCAAATGCAATGTCAGTCAACATCTTCAGATGCCTTGATTTATTCCCCATCCTTCTCTTCATCCTTTCCTCTGTCACGTCTCTTTACTCTTGATCTCACACTCTGTAACCCCTTGCAAGATAGTGACACTCCTATCTTGCTTGGGGTGATAAGCTTAAGAAAAAAAAATTATTATTTTCTTTTCTAAAAATATGATTCCATCATGACACAGAAATTTCTATGTTTCAAAACTGAAACTAAAATTGTAAATTCCATTGTCAAGCGATGCTAAGAATAAATTTCTAAGAAATTTACTTAATTTATAACAGATGTCTATGTTTGTGGGCAGAGGCAGGCAGCCCCACCCCACACACCTAAACTTGACCTGACTTTGTAACTTATATATTTGATACATAAGTTGTCTAGGGAAATTAAAACCCAACCAGCCCTGATATATACATATATATATATTTGTATATAGTGGACATTGAAGTCAACACCCAGAGGCAAGAGCCTGTTTCATGCTAAGCATAATCATCATGGCCTGATGACGGCATTTAGCATGAAACAGACGGTCGCCACTGGGTGTTCACTTCACTGTCTACTTTTATATTTACATATGCTCTATCCCTGATATTGAGCACTTTAACCCATAAATAGAGCATACCTTCAAACTATATTTTTTATCATATATATATATATATATATATATATATATATATATATGTGTGTGTGTGTGTGTGTTTGTGTGAGCATATATATATATATATATATATATATAATGATCACATACAGAGTGTATGTAAATATAAGGATAAAAGTGGACAATGGGTTCAGCAACATGTGGTGACAGTCTGTTTCATGCTTTATTGCAATCTTCAGGTGATGTGTGTTGTGTTTTTGCATGACTATTTGTATATGCATGTCAGTGGTGCATTATGGGTAGTAAAGTCTACTGTATTATTCTGACGGTTATCGAGTGGGTGGTAATGATTATATTTAAAATTATTCTAGAGGCTATTGATTAGAAATAATTGTGGATCCAAATTTTATAGCTATTTTATAATGTTGTTTGTTAACTTTTTATTCATTATTTATTATTGATTGCATAATTATTATTATTACATTTACTTGTGTTCCTTCTTAGTTTGTTAATTTTTTTATTTTCTTAATTTATTTAGATTTTTTTTTTATTTCTTTTTTTGTTGTTGGTTATCTTATTTGTTTATTTTAAAATATTAGTTTGTCTCTGTGGAATGTGTGGGTGGTGTAACTGCTATGAGAACTAAAATTGGGATTGGTAAGCCAAGTTTGTTCCATCCTAATCAATTGAATTCACTAATGCCCTTGGGAAAGGCACAAATTCAATTCCTCCCCCAACTCAACGATAGGTTAAATAGCATGTCAAACTTATTGCCAATATGCGAAAGCACAACACTGAATTCCAAACTCTGAAGAAAGCAATGGGAAACCACTCCACTATGTTTCCCAAGTAGTTATGTCAACTCACTGATAATAAAGGAAAGAGAATCTGCGGAGAGCCATGATCCTGAAAAACATAGCAATAACAAAAAATTGATCAGAAAGTATCAGGACTGCTATGATAACAGAGATAAAGTACACAGAATGAAGCCAATTGGCACAGATTCGCCTTGAAATCTGTCGCACATAGATCTTTAAGTTATAATATTCTCCCGACAACCACCTTGTTCCCCATATCTTGCCCCTTACGACTTTTTCCTCTTCAAAAATCAAATCTCACTTGAAAGATATCAAGGCAATGAGGCAACTGCTCACTATCCCAAAAATTGAAGTCCCAGGAATGCTTCCATCAATGGAAATAATACTAGATAAAGAGTGTGACTTCTGAAAGGGTCTACTTCAAAGGAGATTAAATGCTGAATTGATATATGTTGTAGTTTTCTTTTTATAACACCAGGCCTAATACTTTTTGACCAGACCTTGTATATATGGAGTTATTTACTAAGCTTTGTATAGTTTTGGCACAAGGCTACAATCAATCTCATTACTCATTAATTATGATCTACAAGATTAGTTTACTAAGTATTACACCATAATGAAGTTCAGTATTGGTTTTAAATATATAAATAATAACACCTCAACACTAGTCTTGTCTGTCGATTATGATGGCTGATGTATTTCTTGTTATAAAACAAATGCTGTTTGGGTTATGAGCCAAAGAACTGTTATGAAAGACACTGATTTGAACGTAACTGAACTAAATTCCATTCTGTATCTTCCAAAGCAGGTTTTTTCAAACTGTGGGTTCTGACCATCCAATGGGTCGTGAGATAAATAAAATGAGCCGTGATAAAAAACAAAGAAAAAATACACAAGCGAGAGCCAAGTGCAGAATATAAGCTACTTTAAATGTTGCACAGCACAAATCATTCCTAGTAGGTTGTTCTTTTGTTAATACTTAATAGTTGGGTCATTTCTAAACAGAAATACTGGCCAACAGAAATACTGAACAATTATAAAATTTCAAACCATCAAATGAAATTAATAATCTTCATTAAGTATGAGGCAAGTTGCTTGATGAACACAAAACTGGCAACAGACTGACTGAATAATAAAATCAAAGAAGGGTTTGTAAAATGAAAGAAGTGTCTCAAAATAAATACGAAAGAAATGAAGGTGAAGAGGATATGATCGCAAATATGATTTAATGATAAGGAAGTAAAAGGTGCATTATGGGAAAACCTGAGAGGCTCCTTAGATTTACATCTTTATGACTATCATCTGTTACCTCTGAAGATGCATATATATAATATCCATTGATAATTGGTAGGGATAATTCCAAGGAGGTTATGAATCCAAAGAGAGCTCAATGTAATAAACAATAATAATAATTACAGACAATCCTTAAAAATCCATTCGATTATAATTTATATTAAATTATAACCAAATGGATTTTTAAGGATTGTCTGAAATTATTATTATTATATATATATATATATATATATATATATATATATATATTATGTAATTATTATATATATATTATGTAATTATATCCAAGTATAGGATTGGTATATATGGAATAAATTCCAATAACCAACAATTTTTATTCTTAAAAGAGTGCTCAATACAAAGTAGAGCAGATATAATTATTTATTTAAATATTATAACATAAATATGTTATAAAATCACTACGAAAATAGCCATTTTGTTTCAACACTTCTGGTGTCTTATCAAGTGATGATGTTGAATGTAGAATAAATCCTAAATTTATTTTACATTCAACATCATCACTTGATAAGACACCAGAAGTGTTGAAACAAAATGGCTATTTTTGTAGTGATTTTATAACATATTTATGTTATAATATTTAAATAAATAATTATATTATGTAATTATATATATATATATATATATATATATATATATTATGTAATTATTATATATATATATATATACATATATATATATATATTTTTTTTTTTTTAAGCGTATCACCCCAAGCAAGGCCGGTGGCCACTATCACGCATGGGGTTACAGAAGGGTTGGAGGAAGAGCAGATAGGAGTGGTAAAGGAAGGGATGTGGAGAAAGAGAAGGACGGAGGGTCGATCAAGGCAGGGGGGTTACGGAAGATATAGAGTGAGAGCAGATAGGAATGAAAGATGTCAGGAAGTGGAGAAGGGAAGTGGATAGATCAAGGCAATTGGAGATGACGACTGACGCTACACTTAAACCGTTGGAGATTGTATTTGTCAGGGAAACAGTAATAGGGAAGGGAGTTCCATAGGCGATATGTGCGAGACATGAAGCTATTGCAGTAGAAAAGACGTCTACATCTAACAGTTTCAATGGTGAAGGGGTGGGAATGGGACGCCAGCCTCGTAGGACGCTTAAATTCACGAGGCTTAGGGACAAGCGAAAGCAACTCCTCGGAGCAATTACCGTGGAAGTACTTGTAGAAAAGGCAGAGCGATGCAACATCACGTCTGTGAGAGAGCGACTGCAGACGAGATGACAGATCAGGGCCAATCACATTGCATATCCGTCTCTGGATCTTATCAAGAACCCTGAGGCAACACGCATATATGTATTATGTAATTTATATATATATATATATATATATATATATATATATATATATATATATATATATATTCATTAATCCATGTTTCATTCAATAATATAGACAAATTTTGTCTATTTATTTTAAGTAAGTTCCTTTCGTATTGTCTGATAAGCTTAATCACATTATCATTGAAAGATGAAAGGAAATCACCATATTGACACACGTTTGAATCCAATATAAGTTTTCGTCTTACATAAGCCATTACCAAAGAAGACAATTTTAATAAATCAAACAACACATATATGAAACTACAATAATGGCCCGGCTCTTATTTCCGAGCCAAGTGAATGAAAAACACGTCGTAGCTCGTGACATCACACATGACTACGCAAGAGTGAAAACGAGAATTATTAAGTATGGGAAGCCATTGGTATAAACCAATGGCTTCTGCTATAGATTATAGATTATAAATTGCTGCCGAAATATACACAATATATATATATATATATATATATATATATATTATGTAATTATTATATTTATATATATATATATATATTATGTAATTATTATATTTATATATATATATA
This sequence comes from Acanthosepion esculentum, assembly GCA_964036315.1. NCBI lineage: Eukaryota > Metazoa > Mollusca > Cephalopoda > Sepiida > Sepiidae > Acanthosepion > Acanthosepion esculentum. Next base: position 4,951,200 of record OZ038477.1, read on the forward strand.
TATATATATTATGTAATTATTATATTTATATATATATATATTATGTAATTATTATATTTATATATATATATATTATGTAATTATTATATTTATATATATATTATGTAATTATTATATTTATATATATATTATGGATTTTTAAGGGTCATCTGTAATTATATATATATATATATATATATATATATATATATATATATATTATGTAATTATTAAATTTATATATATATATTATGGATTTTTAAGGATCATCTGTAATTATTATATATATATATACACACACACATATATATATATATATATATATATATATTATGTAATTATATATTATGGAGTTTTAAGGATCATCTGTAATTACTATATATATATATATATGTATTTGTGTGTGCATGTGTGTGTGTATGTGTAGTATTTTCAAATTTATAAAAGACATATATTTAAGGATTAGGTGATAGGTAAGTGATACTTGAATGACACAAACCCGCAGAGATGTTCATTTCAAGTTTTAATAAACAACCTTTGAGTCATAATATCAGTTCATTGAAAACAGAATATTGGAGATTTGTAGATTTTGTTTTTATCTAGGTGTATATCTAGTGTAAGTGTGTTTGTGCCTGTGCATTTATCAGTTATTTTCAATGTAAGACTATATCTTTTTAAGTTGATATGTAGTCACTTTTATTATTCACTTTAATTTCTTTTACTTTCTTTGTTGGCTTATTATTATAAACTTCCTTACTTGCATCCATCTTTAATTTTATCATTCATTCATTTTTGCTGTCTATTCTCATCAATTTAATAATATACCTTTCAAGACAATGTCTCTTCCCAGGGGCTACTTTTTACAAATAATGTTGAAAATAATTAAAATAATCTAGTTTTTCATCTATTATTTCAGGTGTGAGAGGAATTTGATGTTTTAATCTAATAAATCTCCTGATGATTAATTTTTAAAGACCTTCTCCTTCTTGCTTAATCTTCTTTTTAGTTTTTATTTTGGCTGGGGGCTTCTTGCTTTTCAGTTTGAAATTCTCTCATATAAATTATTCATCTTTTATGAAGTAATGACAATCACAATTCAAGGTTAAGTAAAAAAAAAATAGCATATTTGGCAGTGTTAGGAAAACATAGAAGATGTAAACAATCTGTTTCTCTCTTCTAATTCAAATTTCTATTTATTTAGCAAGATTAAATGTTAATATATGAATGTGACCCACTCACCAGTTCATTGAGTAACATTTAAAAACTACTTTCACTTCAAAATAGTCAAGCATTTCACACTCCCATTTTTCTAAAATATTGTCCCGGTTAAATTCTGTCTTATAGATGAACGTTATCTTTACATATTATAGATGAACATTATCTTTACATATTATAGATGAACGTTATCTTTACATATTATAGATGAACATATCTTTACATAATGAAAAATGTTGAAAAGAAGATAGATTTCAAAATTTACTTGCAAAGGATAAAATTTGTTGGAGAAGTTTTAACAAGTTTTACAGCAAACATTGAAAATGATGATTATCGCTTGAACTCTTTTGCATACATGACCCTTGCAAATGATTTTACTATAGAAATGAATTGAAAATCAGGAGGAAACTGATTGATTAGGATTAGTAATTCAAGCATTACTGAAAAACCAAACAGAATTGTTATATTTTGGGAGATTCTGTATTTATTAATGTTATCTCTTACTGAAAAATATGTCAAAGGAAATTTTGTAAAGACAAGACTTTATTTTAAAAGGAGTAATTTTACAGCAATACGTTTTTTATGAATGAGCAAAATAAAAGTATTATGGAAATGCATATCAAAATTTAATTTATGTCTTGATAAAATGAAATGCAATCCCTTCCGTTTCAAACTTAAAAACCCGAACTTTTCTTATGGTCTTGTTTTTATCTTTGCAGACTTTTTCACTCTTATTTAAATATAATTTCATTGTCTGTTTGATTAAAAAAAAGACAAATATTACCTTTAATGTAGAAGCCACACTTGTTATACAAAACACTTGTTAGCAAAAGAAAGGAAATTGTTTGGTTAATTAAGAGAGATAAAATATTTTCCCCTGAATAGTGTCACAAATGCCAAGCTCTGAAAAGACATTAGGTTTGAAAGTCCCATTCAGACTGAAAAACACACTTCATTTAATTAAAGTAATGAGAAGCAATTTTTGCTGCCTTTAGAGATCTATGAAACTCAGATCAAAGATGTCTAAAGACAACAGCATCCGTTTGTTTTCAGGTCCTTGCTTTTGTTGATTTTAAAAATTGCATTAAAATTTCTTGTAATGGCCAGAGACATCATCAAAACAGAGAGCTTTCAAGTATTTGTTTTACTATGTGCTATGTCCCTTCAGAACATGAGTGATCATGGCTCTCCACAATTTCCTGTCTTTTGTAGCTCTTTTCTATCTCTGTTCTGTCATCCATTTACACAAGCTCATTAGGTAGATTATGCACAGTTTTTATCTGGCTCTCTTGCCTTCAATATATCCTGTGAGTATCAAATATATCTTTCTAATTCTAAGTATAGATCCTTTGTGTTTTCATAAAATTTCAACTTTAATCACATGTTCAGTCCATAGTATTCTCAGCATCCTTCTGTAGAACTATATTTCTGTTGCTTCAAGTCTCTTCTTTATCTGTGAGGAGATTGTTCAGCATTTACTGCCATATACAAGAACTGATGCTACATAACATTTCAGTACTCTTTTTGTTTTGTTTCTAATAAAAATTTTCCTGCTTCTTAATACTTTGCTTAGCTTTTGGATGGCATCTTTCACTATTCTAATGCACCTTCAAATTTCAGTGTCACATTTTCCATCCTTTGTTAAACTAGATATTTAAATTTTCATACTTGCAGATTTTGACATCTCCGATCATTAGTTCATATTATAGGCTGTCCCTTTTGCAGACAACCATACATTCTGTCTTCTTAAAATTGATGCTTAGTCCTTTCTTCTAGCTTTCCTTGACTACCTTCCTTTAGAGTTCCTGCATTTTCCTCTCTGTGTCTGCTATCAACACTGTGTTATACTTAAATTAAGAGGAAGAAAACTAATCAAAATTTAATAATAAAAATACTTTCTCTCAGAATTCAAACAACATAATAATGGCTGCTATGACTATTTTAAGATTGCAAACAAGCAATTAGCAATACAGATCACAGTTTTGGGCATTGTCTAACCATTCAATGAGATAAGCTATAGCTATGCAAAATAAACTTACAAGATATTTAATGTAGAATTTTGTGATAAAAAGATTCAGATGGAGAAAAGTATTTAAAAGAATAATAATGAAATCAATTCATCTCCAAATTCAAATAATTTAATTGTGTTTCGAGCTATGAAAGGAATTTCCTATTAAATTCTTTACAATGAACCAATCCTGCTTTTCTTATCTACTTACATAATGAACAATAATACATTTTTTTAAGGTATATCTTTGACTTATACTGGTTACTAAACAACACATTGACTCTTTTGTACAATGTCTAGCTTGTAGCAATATATGGCATGGGGCGAGAAAATGCTTACTAGCCATTTTTTCTACTTGACTGCTTCAGGCAAAACAGTAAGAGAAAAGTTAGAATATTGAACTCAAACAAACTCAAATAAACTAATCTATATATTTCTCTTTTCTTTCTTAACGTGAACCTAATCCATTCTTATTATATAAGTTATTTTTACTTACATCAGTGTCTGCTGTAAATTTTTTATTCTTCCTTTAAGTCCCTAAAATATTTTTTATTTCAAATGTGGCACATAACCAATATTTTCTGATTTTACTCTTTTTTTTATGTCCTGCTATTTTGCCAAAGGTAACAGAGTACATGTAATAATTGATTTCATTTAGAAGAAAATTATTCTATATTTGAAGTTAGGGAGGGTTTGAGCATCCAACCATTACAGGTGATATAATAACATTTTATAAAGCTAAATTATAACTATTTAGCATTTACACGTACCCAAACCTACTCAGCTTTTATGAAATGCCTATATTTGTTACATATCTTACAATCAATGAATGTGAAAACTAACATTTTTATAGACAAAAACATATTTTCAAATTTGTAGGAAAAGTCATAACATTATTTCATTTTGTTTGCATTGTCGTTTTTTTACTATTTTTTTACTAAGTCATATTCCAAATACACTATTTACATTATTTGGACTATTGTCCTCATCTTTGTCACCATGTCTATCACCCTTCAGTATCTGTCTATATTTTTGAGATGAGGTATTATGTACACTATTTACATTATTTGGACTATTGTCCTCATTTTTGTTGCCATGTTTATCACACTGTTTCGGCTATTGTACACTCTGACCATCTTCAGAAACAATATAGGTTCAAGGATAGAGCCTTGTGAAATAATCTAGAAATGTGGCCATTGAAATCAACCTTCATTACATGATTTGTTAAAAATGATTAAATCAGTATCTGTCTATATTTCTGAGATGAGGTATTATGTACACTATTTACATTATTCAGACTATTGTTCTCATCTTTGTCGCCATATTTATTACAACATTTCAGCCATTGTACGCTTCGGACTTCTTCAGGTGGTTGGAATATCCAACTGAACCCTTTATTTTGCTCACTGGGGCAGACTGTTCTCAAGGACACATGGCATAGTGGATAAAGTCGTTAGTTAGATCCAGTGACTGGACCCAAAGAGTGTGAGTTCAATACTCGGTTAAGGCAGTGGAGAACTTTCAGAGGGAAATTAACAGGAGATAACTGATAACTGACATCCATTAAACATGGCACGTGGAACTAGAACAGTCTACCCCAGTGAGCAAAATAAAATTCAGTTCAACATTCCAACCACCTGAAGAAGGCCGGGGCATAAAACAGACGAAACGTTGTAATAAATATGGCGACAAAGATTAGGACAATAGTCTGAATAATGTAAATAGTGTACATAATACCTCATCTCAGAAATATAGACAGATACTGATTTAATCATTTTTAACAAATCATGTAATGAAGGTTGATTTCAATGGCCACATTTCTAGATTATTTCACAAGGCTCTATCCTTGAACCTATATTGTTTCTTATCTTCATCAACAACCTTCTCAGCATCATCAGTTCCAAACTAGGTATCTATGCTGATGACAAAACTATTTAGTCCTATCTTAAAAGCAAGTTCAATATATGTGACAAAGTAAATCTGGCAGTTACTCTCGAAAAAGAACTCAATCAGTTGCTTAGTCAAGAAATAGCTTGTAAATTTGAATGTCTCCAAAACAAAACTGCTATCTTTTAATCATCATATAAGGCCACTTTTGCCTTCCATCAGTATGGCTGATGCTAACCTCCAGGAGAAGAACTCATTGTTTGTTCTTGGTCTCATGTTTTCCACTCACATGAAGCAGAATGATTATATTGAATCAATTGCTAGGTGTGCTGCTAGGAAAATTGGTTCACTGTGTTGTCCCAGACAATTTTACTTGCCAGAATCCATCTTGCACATTTATAAATCTACCATTTGTACATACATTGTTTGTTACTGCCATATCTAGTGTGGTGTTCCTGCTATATATTCACAACAAATTGCAAAGAAAAGTCTGCAATGTTATCAGCCCTGACTTGACATCTTGACTTAAGTCAGTTTCCCACTACCATGATGTGGCTTCCCTCTGTCTTTTTTTATAATTATTTTCATAGTAGTTGTTCTAATGAACTTTCCTCATTAATGAATTTAAGCCTTCTACTAGATTGGAAATTAGGTCTCATCATTGAATTAGTTAGATATGACCATAACTTCTATTCTAATACTTTCTTTTCTCACACTACTTTCTCTTCCATTTTCAAACTTCCATTTTCAAACTTCCATTCCACCTATATTCTTCAAAAATTTAAATTCAACATCAGTCACCATCTTCTGTCTTCCTGAATCTTCTTTGTCTATTCTCCTTTCTCCTTACCAAAGTTTTTTCATTCTCTTTCACTCTCAGTAACCCCTTGCATCATAGTGACATTATTGCCTTTCCTGGGGTGAAATGATTACAAAATGCTCAATCAGTCATAAGCTCCTTATTTGGTATTTATAATTTAATAAATATATGAACTGGCATTTATTAAGCTGAGCTACATATACCCAAACCAAACGGTAATGGTCAGATTAGCAATTTCCCTACAGAAGGCATTTGGCATTCATTAACTGAAGAGTTAACATAACTGTCAGTTGAAATTTATAAAATCTTTTTCTTAAAACAGTTTTTTCTGAAAATTAGACATTTATCAATTGTCACAACTCTTTCTAGTCTAGACAGGCTTTTCCTTGCAAACCTTTTGCTTTTGGCAGCATGGAAAGTTAACATTTTTGTTTATATCCTTATTTCCTCTTCTGCTACCCTGATCTTTGTTGTTGGGCAACAATGTTCAAGCAAGGTGGGTTTAGTTTTGGTAGAACTCTTTCTGATTTTATAGCAACAGATCTCTGGGTCTGATGAGAGATCGTCTTCTGTAGGATCTAAAGGATTTATTTGCCTGAAGCCATTTTAATCCTTGGTCTGAGAAAATGGTTCTATACAAATGAGAGTTTAGACATTTCTGAACAAGTTCCATGCCATACAAAACATATGAGATCCAAAATCTGAAGTGACTATTTAAGACAATAAAGGGTAAAAAATTATGCAATTTCTACAAAATCTAAAAGATCAGCATTGAAAGTGCTAATTTTTAACAGGGGTCAAATATTAACCTTTGATACCAGTTTCCACTGGCTTTTTGATTTTTTTCTTAACTTGATTTAAGTTTAGAAATTGGAAAAATAAAAAAGAATGGTTTTAATCTGAGACATGCTAAGGATGTAACACCCACCAGCCGACTCACCAATAAAAATTATATGAGAGAATATTAAAACATGACCAACCTTGAGAATAAAATTGATTTTAAAAGAATAAGAAGTCATGAAGTCATTTTGCACTAAAATAACATAAAAGCATAATTTATATGTAAGAGTTATAGACACAACTTTTATAGATTCAAGCAGATTTGACTAAATAAATACAACAAATTTGGAAAGAAATAAGAGTTTCAAGTAGATTTTTAATCAATAAAAATAATTTTAGAAGAGATTGTTTTTTGTGTAAATATCTTAAGTATTTACACTAATCTTAGGAGATAGTTTGTCTCTCTAAACATATATACATACATACATATATATATATATATATATATATATATATATATATATATATATATATATATGCAAAATAGATGGTTTAGTTATTCACACACACACACACACACACACACACACACACATATATATATACACACACACAAATACACACACATATATATATATATATATATATATATATGTATATAGGTATTAATGTGGATAAATCAAATAACTAGATATTAGCAACCGTATATATGTGCATTAACATGCACATACAAGTAAGCAAACAAATATTTACTCAATTTAATATAAAGTGTAAACAAAACAGAGCTAAAAATATATATTAATAAATATATATATACCTACATTCAAAGTGAAACAAAGTTTCATTGTTCTACCAACTCATCAGCCATGAATAATTTGTGCCTGATGAGTTGGTAGAACAACAAAACTTGGAGTTGTAATTCAAATATTGGTATATGTATATTTATTAATATACATATACATATATATATATATATATATATATGTGTGTGTGCGTGTGTGTACACATATATATATTTGGTGGAGGAGATTCCATCAAATGAGAAATTGGTTACAAAATACAGACAGTAGGACTAAATTATGCAAAGAAGATTTATCATTTCAAATTGGATTGTCCTTTTTATAGACTCCAAGATTCCACCATTGAACTGTCATACAGGTCAACATACAGCATAGTAAATAAAAGTGTTTGCTAATTGGATCAACTTACTTGGCTCAGGTAATGAGAAAGAGTTATATATTCTGGTTCAGTGGAAAAGATAAGGAGGAATTAACTTGATAGAATTAACTAATATGAAATAGACTTCTGGTAGAGACAATAGAATAAGAACAATCTGGCTCCATAGATTGAATAAAGGGATCAGTTCAATATACTCTGCCATAAGTTTATTAAGAGGAAGCTGAAGAAAGCTGAAGTGTCTAACAACTGAAACATAGTATGAATAACAACCAAGATGAGGATACTCATGAAGACAAATCATCATCTCAAAAATACAGACAAATTATATAAGTAGATATATGTAATTATGATTGGTAAGTTTATATATTCCTCTTTATCAGTGTTTATATGAATCGATTTGACAAATCGGTCAAGTTTCGATCCTGGCTTGAAGCAATCGTATGTCTAGACACAATAAGCTGTGATGCAGCAAAATAGTCTGTCTGTGGATATATATATATATATATATATATATATATATATATATATATATATATATATATATATATATATATATAATTTCAGATATAACTAAAAATATATATGTAAAAGCACAAAATATATATATATATATATATATATAGATAGATAGATAGATAAATATAAAAGTGAACATAGAAGTCAACACTTAGAGGCGACAGTCTGTTTCATGCTAGATGCAATCAGGTGGCCCAATGATTGCATCTAGCATGTCGCCTCTAAGTGTTGACTTCAATGTTCACTTTTATATTTACGCACGCTCTATCTCTGATATTGAGCACTTATCCAATAAATATAGCATACTTTAAGACTATATTTCTTCATATATATATATATATATATATATATATATATACCAAGTATAGGATTGGTATATATATATATATATATATATATATATATATATATATATATCCAAGTCTAGGATTGGTGTATATGGAATAAATTTCAATAACCAACAAATACTATTCTTAAAAGAGTGCTCAATACAGAGTAGAGCAAATATAATTTAAATTATATATATATATAACCTAAAGATTGTGTTTAAGCATGAGACAGACTATCACTGCTTGGTGCTGACCTCAATCTCTACTTATATAATGCCTCTTTTCTGTTCATGGCTCTTTAGTGCCTTCATTGCCCTGCTTGCAGTAAAATGATTGAAAATTCAAAAAGAATATGTTTCATAGCTGAGTTTATTATTCAAGCAAAAGAAGGTGATATATGATATTTAGGAAGTTGTCTGTAAATTTTTAACATCACAGTTCAATATTTATTTACATATATGCATATGTTTGTACAAAAGCAAAAACATACACATAGGCATGATTGTTTCTTTTTATCTATCTCCCTCCTCATATATATATATATATGGACATTCAATTGGACGTTCACTCTTACACTACAAAGACAAATTGAAAAACAACTTGAAAGATCTCAACTTTGATCTGAAAACCTGGGAAGCCCAAGCATCAAACTGAAAGGAGTGGCATAAGACATGTTTCATTAAGTTAAAGGGTTTTGAAGATAGTAGACTGAAACACCGTGATCAGCTTCATCAAGCTCTGAAGCAGAGATATCATCAAAATCCTGCTTTATCAAATTTCATCTGTCAATGTGGCTTTGTTGCCCACAGCAAGGCTGAGCTAGTATCACACTTAAGAAAGCACAAATGGAATATATCTTTCCCTTACCTGATTTTCTCCACAGTAGCATATTATAGCATGCATAAGTGCAAAACGAAAGGCACCATCCACTGCTGATCCTCATTTATCATTCATGATAGGAGAGTCCACCATAATTATATGTGTGTGTTTTTACCAATACCTTTAATATTGAGAAAACTGAAACATAATAATAATATCCATGTATGTATGTATGTATATATATATATATATATAGATAGATAGATAGATAGATATGAACAGTCATTAACATAGATAGATAGATAGATATGAACAGTCATTAACATAGATAGATAGATAGATAGATAGATAGATAGATAGATAGATAGATAGATGTTGATTGAATAAATTACAAATTACAATTATGTCTGCTTATTTTATCATAATTCTTTCATATTCATGAATATTTTTCCATATATTACAATCAAATGAGGCAAGAAATGCACTGTAACAGTGAGAATGACTTTTATTTCCCAAGTACTTTCCATCTTTTTCTGAGATCATCATCAGAGGTGCAACTGGTATGATGATCTCAGAAAGAGATGAAAAGTACTTGGGAAATAAATGTGATTCTCACTGTTATAGTGCATTTCTTGCCTTATTCAACTGTTATATACGGAAAAATATTTGTGAATATGAAAGGATTATGATAAAAATAAGCAGACAGAATGTTTGTAATTTATTCAGTCAGATGTGCCTAAAAGAGAAACACACACACACACACACACACACACACACACACACATATATATATATATATATATATATATATATATATATAATTACAAACCTAAAGAGTCAGGCAAACCTACCTAGGTTTCATCTACATGGATCGTCAGGGTACGCTTAGCAAAGCGAACCCTGACGATTTGCGTAGATCAAACCTAGGAAGGTTTGCCTGGCTCTTTAGGTTCATAATTAGATTTGCTCTACTTAGTGTATTGAGCACTTTGCTTAGTTACTTTTGTTTTACTCGTGTTTTCTTTTTTTATCCCTTATTTTTCCTTGGGTATTGGTTTGTTCATTTACAAGACAAAACACCTAAGGTTTTTCCAGACGAGTATATTTACTTATATTTATAAGATTGTTATTACATACATATATATATATATATATATATAAAAGTGGACATGGAAGTCAGCACTTAGAGGCGACAGTCTGTTTCATGCTAGTGCAATCGTCAGGCGACTAGTGCTGTTATTTTTCTCGGCTATTTATATAAATAGCCGAGAAAAATAACATAATAACTATTTATATAAATAGCCGAGAAAAATAACAGCACTAGTCGCCTGACGATTGCACTAGCATGAAACAGACTGTCGCCTCTAAGTGCTGACTTCCATGTCCACTTTTATATATATATATATATATATATGTATGTAATAACAATCTTATAAATATAAGTAAATATACTCGTCTAGTGCTGTTATTTTTCTGGGCTATTTATATAAATAGCCGAGAAAAATAACAGCACTAGTCGCCTGACGATTGCACTAGCATGAAACAGACTGTCGCCTCTAAGTGCTGACTTCCATGTCCACTTTTATATTTACACACGCTCTATCTCTGATATTGAGCACTTTATCCCATAAATATAGCACACTTTAAGACTATATTTCTTCATATATATATATATATATATATATATATATATATGGGGAAAATAATATATAAATTTTTATATATCAGTAACAATTTTAAGGAAATTATGACAAAGTGGAAAATGTTTTATGAGATGTTTTGTCCTTTAGGATTTCACTGGACTAACTTTGATGTTTATGTTGATGCGATAACACATTCACACAAAGGAAAACAATTTTTTTAAATATGTGTTTGGGTCAATCATCAAATGCACTTAGTTTCTTTATGTATTGATTTTTTTATTAAATATCCCGCATTGTAATAATAGAAATTCTGCCAAGAAAGGTGAAATGTTGTAAGAACCTGGATGCAAATTTACTGTGAAGGATCTTGTGATTAAAGCACTTTTTAAACATTGAATTACCAAATTGCTTTCTCTTTTGATTAGAGTAACATTTTCTGAAATCAAAATAGTCACCAGTCTCATTATGGTGAGCAACTAATGCATTTAGTGTGTTGTTTTGTTCATATAATATTTTATTTAAATTTCTTCAGGTTTCTCCAATATATTCCTTGTGGTAATTATTACAGTTAATAAATTCCTCTTTCAAGTCTTAGCTTATCATTTTGTTTTGTATTAATTAAGTCTTTTATTATTTTAGAAGTAGTTGTGGCAAATTTATGTTGAGTTTAGATAAATTCTTTTAAATTTTAGTTGTGATAGTGTTGGCGCATAGAACATTATATTTCATTGGAGGAGAATATGATTTATAAATTCTCCCTATCAGACTAAAGGTGGGTAAATGAATGACAAAACAGAAAATATTCTAATACACAGTTCATACTTCAAAAGTATTTCATCAAACTAAGTCATGTTTTATTGATGAAATCGTATATATATATATATATATATATATATATATATATATCAATCCAATTAAATGTTAGCTCTATCACTGATATTGAGCGCTTTCCAATAAGTGACGCGTATAAAGAATATATTAATAATATAAAAAATTGCATACATACATATATATATATATATATACATACACATTTCATATATATATATATATATATATATATATATATATATATGAATGTGCATGTGAAGGCTAGTACACAAACACAGATAGATGCAAAGTGACTGAGATAGATACAATGAGTGCAGAAAAGTTCTCAAGCCAACAAAGATGGGATCAAAATGTTTGAACATTTAGTGTGTTGGGCCAAGAACTTTTCACCACTACCTCAGATATAGATAGATAGATAATTTAATTAATTTCGGAAATATTTATTCAATCATCTTTAGAATAATTGATAAAACAGAATCTTGATCCATGAACTGAGTGACAGACCTTCACCAGACAATTGAAAAATTTTCCTTTTGGAGAAATTTCAGTAAATTTAAATAATGTCTCATTGTTAAATCGACTTTGGCAGGAAGGGAGACAAGCCTGCTACTGCAACTGCTTACAATACATCCATTAAGCTGAAGAGTGGGAGGCTAATATCTTCAGAAATTTGTTAGCCAAGGATTGGGAGTTCAATCCTTGATAGGACCACAAGAATCAGCATAGTTAACAATAATTATGGATCAATACTTGCTTTTTAATAAATAAATTTTGCCTGCATGTAAAAATATTTTGATTTTGTAAAAATATGTCATTTTTCTAATTTCTTTTCATTGTTTTAAAGACGTTCTGGCTTTTATATGTAGAATTAACAACAAATACACATATACTTGTAAAATCCTCAAGTACTAAAAAGCATGATACCTCTGTTTGTATGCTCTTAAAATTGTTCAACTTTCAAAGACTAGAATTATTTTGAAGTATTCAAGTAAAATGAAAATTCCATTTGGTAGTTGACATTGCAAATGGAATAGTTCAAAGCAAGAAACACTGATATCTCAAGACACAAGCGCATACTTCCAGGATGCCAATTTCCAAGACACAAGCATACTTCCAGGATGCCAATTTCAGACTCTTGAGTTCTTATTGATTTTATGTTAACTTGCACAATAAGCTCTCGTCTTTATTTTTTGCAATATTGCTTTCAAAATATCTACTTACCAATATACCAGCTGTCGCTGGTTTGGCTTTAGTAACTAAGGACTGAAGAAGAAAATAGTAAATAAAATCATTTCAGCATGATAACTGCACCCCAAACTTTGGGAATCACTTTGATACTAGTGAAATACACACTACTTTCATTATATTTATAATACTCGAATAGTACCCATCAAAAATGACGAGATTATTTACATATAGATTGGTACTCCTGCATTAGATTGGAATATTTGTGTACACAGCCTATGACTTCCCACACTTAACTCCTGATCAAAGGGTTGTATCTGTGCATTTTATGAAATGTGTTGCCACAATATACAGTGGAAAACAGAAGAAAGGAATGACAAAACCAAAAAAATCAATTTGGTTAATTTTTAATAAGAATGTTTTAATATTTGCAAGTATATTTACTGACATAATATCATTAGTCATTCATGACTACAATGCAAATTGTAACATTTACATGGAGCCAGCACATGTGAGAATTACACTGACTGCATCATGATATTAAAAATAAGGCATTATTTTGTTTTACGGTGGTGTTCACCTTGTACCAGGCCCTGGGGTCACTTGAGGCAGATGGTTACAGAGTAAGAAATACAGCTTTTACGGATATGTGTGGAAGATAAGGGTTAACTCTAGACTTGAGCAGATTAATAATTTAGTGATCAGGGAAGCAGCCTTTTAGGAGTAGGTTCCACAAGGCAGCAGTTTGTGGAAAGAAGCTGCTTGCTTGGAACTTGCATCTCACCAGGGAGATATGAAGGGAATGAGGGTGGGGTTTACTAAAATCTGTGGTGGGTTTTAGCCATGAAGGTTAGGACTAGTGGAACTAAAGATAATGATCACTCACCTTTGGAAATAGTAGCAATGAGAAAAGGATTGCAGAATGGAAAATAATTTGTTACCTACAAGGATGCGGAGACACTTTTGATCTCTATCGAGAGTGGAAAGTGAGGTCTGGGCAGCTCCAACCCTTGTATGGCAGCAGTACTCCATTTTAGGCCTGATATGGCTCTTGTAAAGAAATTCATGAGGAGTCAGGTACTTGCTAGAGCCGTATAAGGAATCATGTTTCCCTGAATCTTTAGTGATGGGTCACATGTACAAGTTCCTCTTGAGGTCTGGATTAAATTTAAACCCCAATAGGTGGTCAAGAATTTTGAATTTTGTTTGGTAAGAAATAAAGATGGAATCAAGAAGTTAGCATTGGACTTTTTTTTCTTTTTTCTTTTAAGCATTTCATCTCAAGCAAGGCAGGAAGCCACTAGCACGTAAGAGGTTACAGAGAGTTGAAGCTAGAGCAAATAGGAGTGATAGAGGAAAGGATGAAGAGAAGGATAGGGGATAGATCAGGGCATCTGGAGATGTCGATTGAAATTACATTTGAATAGTTAGAGATTATAGCTATCAGGGAAACAGGAAGAGGGGAGGGAGTTCCACAGGCGAGAGGTACGAGACATGAAGCTATTGGAGTAGAAGAGATGGCTACATTTAACCATTTCAACAGTGAAAGGGTGTGAGTAAGATGCCAGCCTTGTAGAACGCTTAAATTCATGAAGCTTGGGAACCAGTGAAAGCAGGTCATTGGAGCAGTTACCATGAAAATATTTGTAAAAAAGACAGAGGGAGGCGGCTGCATGTCTGTGAGAGAGCGACTGCAGATGAGATGCCAGATCAGGGCCAATTACATTGCATATTCGTCTCTGGATCTTATCAAGAACCTTGAGACAAACATAAGGGGCACCAGGTGTTATATGGCAGCAATACTCCATGGAAGGGTGAATGGTTGATTTGTAGATTTGAAGGATCGACTCCAGCAAGAAAAATTTTCTGGCGTGGCACAGGGAACCAACTTTCCTTGCGGTGGACGAAGCTATTGACTCAATGTATTTGTTCCATCTCAGGTCAGCAGTCAATGTGAGGCCGAATAGTCGCAAAGAGGTGCTCTCGAGAAGTTGAGCCTCAGATATTCTAATGAGGGGCAGGGATGGTTCTCTGTGGTGAGTAATAGTAATTTTATTTTTAGCTTAGTGGTTCCCAAATATTTTAGGGTGCCACACACTTGATTACCAATGTACACCCCTAGAATCCCCTTCCACACATACAACAAACTTATTTAGTTTTATATCAACTATAAATTTAGCACAATAAACAAGCATATCTATTTCACAAATAAAACTTGACAAAGTAAACTAATTTATTTAGTAATAAAAACGGTTAATTTATATCTCACCTGTAGCTACATGGACTTCACAGTTTTAATAGGATGGATATATTTGATATAAGGATATCAGTTTCCCAATATCAGACTGGAAGGAAATTAAGTGTCTTTGAATTCCATATTAAGCAATTTACAGTTTGTTTCTTTGCTTGGAAAGAAGATATTTAACGTGCAATAAAATTTTGTGGATTTATAACAAAATTTCAATTTATTTCAAAATTCAAACAAAATTCTCACTTGATCAATTTGAACAAGAACTCTAGCTTTGCGGCATTGCACACTCCAAAACATATTTTTCTGTCAATAAATAGCATTATTTAAAAAAACATCTCTCGGTCTACACATATTTCGTCTTAGTGTTTGCCTATGAATGGGAAAATTGCGCCTTGAAGGTGACAGTTTGAAATTGACGAAAGTATTTGGCATGTGTCTTCCATCTGATAACAACTCGAATATAAGGATCTTATTATTCAAGGAATTGATAGTAAGTTAATGTCTCATTAAGTCCTGTTAGTGAAGTAATTTTGCCATTAATCCCATTAACATAGCTATTTAATTCTTTGTATAAATTGTTTCTTTATATATATATATATATATATATATATATATAATGCCTTCCATTACACAATCTGTATGCTGTGAATTAAGAAGCTAAAAAAATGAACTTTCAGGGTTTAGATATTAAGAAAAGAATTCAGGATAGACAGAATAAAATATTATTACGTACGTGTGTGTGTGTGTGTGTGTGTGTGTGTTTGTGTGTAATATTATTTCCAGCAAAGCATAAGATTGAACTTTGACATGAATAATATAGTGATTGATTTAATTAAACTACTAAATAAATTGATTGAAATATTAATCGTCATTTGTCTATATTTCTGAGATGAGGCATTGTAATTATTTACATTATTTACATTGATCGAACTGTTGGATAATTCCCAGTGGCAAAAAACATTGGTTGGATCTGGTGACTTGACCCAAACAGTTGTGAGTTCAATACCTGTCTACTGTGGTGGTGAACAAAAATTTAGAGTGTTGAGTTAAAGGGAGATAACTGAGACATCCAGAGGAGGCATGGAATTTGAAACTAGAACAATCCATTCCATTCACCTGAAGAAGGCTGGAGCATACAACAGCCAAAACGTTTTGAATATAGCAATAAAGATGAGGACAACAGTCTGAACAATATAAATAATGCCATTTATAATTTAGGGATATCCTTTTTATAAGTTTAGTCATTAGTTTTTTAACATCAAGTTTAATTTTTGCCATTTCTGATACAAGGTGCATCTAAAAAGAAACAACGTTTTTTAAAATGATACACCAATGAAATGTTCTAGTGTGCTTGGAATTGTATTACAGTAATATTTGATCTTGACCATATAGAAATAACCTTTGACCTTTTATATTAAAAAATGCATCACATTATTAATTGAGTTGCACCTGTTACAATGAACATGTGTACCATGTGAATGTCATTTTTTATAATTTGATAAACAAAGAATATTCAAGAAAAACATTTTTATATGAAATTGTTTCAAATTATAAAGTCTTTTCTGATATTGCCAGAAGCTGATGGTAAGCTGATGGTAAGCTGATGGTAATCTGATGGTAAGGTATACATGAGATGGACCAAAGCTCAAAGAATAACCATCAAAGTTTCTCCAGAATCTGGAAAGCCTTCCATGTCATCAAACAATGACATAGAAAGTGCATGTTTTGAACCATGCAAATCATTGACTGATTCTATCTGGAAGTAAAATCAATAAATGTTTGTCATCCAAGTTGAAGAGAAAAACTGATGTTGGCAAATAGGTGTCAAGTCTGCTGAGGGATGAATGAAAAAAAAAGAACCATGAAGCCCTAATCCTGTTGTATAATAGTCATGTTAATGCTAATGAAAATTTTCTGAAAAAAGGTTAAAATGGATGGTGAGACCTGGGTGTATATTTTACAGAATGCAAAGTCTGGTCCGGAATAGAAAACTACTGGTCAGGACTCTGATGACCAATAATGGGTTGCCGTCATTTGAAACCTGTGGGCATAGAATTCTGACAGTGATGGGTTGCCTTTGTTTACATTTTGATATAAGACCAAAAAATGTGAAAAACATACTCAGAAAGCTGCAAGAATTAGAAGGGTCAATAGGCTTTGCCACACCCTTTATTCCTTAGTGTGGCAAGCCATCAAATGGTGATGAGATTTTGGTTAGCCAGTTAATCAATCTCTCTGTCTCTCCCTCTTGTTTCTTCCTAGAAATGATGCAAAGACTACTGTCCCTTATAAAATAAAGTGAATACAAAGAAAAATATCCGTTGTTGATGCAGTCCATGATGGAGTTTTGGGATCTGAAGAATTGAAATGCAATCTACAGGAAAAGGCCAGCCTGAGGCATGAAGAAACATAAACTGGATGATACGCATTACTTTTTGTCTATGAAAACAATTCTGGTAAATCAAAAAACAATTCTCATCCTCCACCCACTTTACTCTCTGGATTTGAATCCTGGGGACATTTTTGTTCCCAAAGTTAAAATCCAGTTCTTCAATTTCAAATAGAAAAGCTATAGAAAAATATATTACTAGATCACACAAAATGCATTCTGGAACTAAAAAAAATACTAGTTTATCAACAGTGGGGCGAGGCCTATTTGGAAAGCCCCAAGTTTTGATAAAAGCTGTAAATAAAGTAATGAATTTGTTCAGTTTCTCTTGGGACACACCTTGAATATGACATTTGCAGTAATTTAAAAAAATGATTTCTTCACAATAAACCAACTCCTTAAGAGCTTGACATTTTGGCTTAAGAACTTATAGCATTTAAGGAAGCATGTTGGTGTATCGTAGGTGTGCGCATATTCACATATAAATAAATAAAGAAGAAGCAACAAAAATTTGAGTGTCGACTATAGACTGTTTATTCTTTATTTTATATAAACTGTAGAGAAAGAAAGTTCTCAATGGCTCTTGGGTATGTCTGTTTTATTTTTTTTATGGTAAGTAATAATAAGAATGGTTATAATAGTTGAGCTCAAGCCACTTTTATGCTAAGTTGGAATGACCAAAGTAAAGGTTGTACTTGATTCATGGGTGGAGCTGCCAAACAATAATATATTATGTGTTGGAAAGAGAAGAGAGAGAGAGGTTCTGTCCTTTTGGGAAATGGAGTCATAAAATTGTGCAAATGACAAAAAACCCTTTCCTGTTCCTTTATTACAATCATCGTGGGAAGATGTATTATTTTATTGATTGGTTTTGTTTCATTCACAAACTCTACTAAATGTAAAACAAACTCTCTTCAGATACTGAATGATTTGGGTAGACTTACAAGTAAACAAACAAAGGAAAAGGAACAAGATAAAACATTTGTATATTAATATGGCTCTTTATACTTACCTATATATCGAAAGTATGCATAATATTTTTAGTGTCCCTACTTTACCCTCAAACATATTGACTCTAATGTTTCAATTTTGTTTTATTTCATATCAGTCTATTAATGATCCTGTTGCAAAAGGAAAAAATCTTTTTGTGCAAATGAGTGAAAATCAATAAGACCAGAATTTTCACAAAGTCCATAAATGTTTATCAGAGAAGTAAACTTTTAGCCAAGTACAATTTCATATTTCATTCTTCACTGGCTAATGTTGTGAAATTGAACATCATAAGTGATGAGAAGTCGGAGGAGGAGGATAGAAGAAGAAGAAGAAGAAGAAGAAGAAGAAGAAGAAGACTGATAGAAAAACAAAAAGGAGGATAGATGAAAAAGACTGATAGAAGGAGGAAAAGAAGGAGGAGGAGAATGAAGAGGAGGATAGAATGAGAAGGAGGATAGAAAAAATAATATGAGGAGGAGGAGAAAGAAAAGATGGAGGAGGAGAGGAGGAGTATAGAAAAAGATTTTGGAAATTAAATATATTTCATAAATTTTAAAATGTTTTCACAAATATTTCAAACTCAATATTATATTAGTCATATATATATATATATATATATATATATATATATATATATATATATATATATATATATGCTAATTATTTCACCCCAGGCAAGGGGATACAGCAAGAGTGAAGGAAAAATCAACACTTAAACCAAACAATAATAACTCCAAAGCAAAAATAAATAATAATAAATTATGTAATTGTAGCAATCCTATAAATTGTCCATTGCAAAATAGATTCTTACAGAATCGATTGTTTACCAATGCACCATTTCATCTACTGAAAACCTGGCTATTAAGAAATTTTATATTGGTAGTATAAAAAAAAACCTTAAACAGAGGTGGTATCAGCATATATCTTCTTTTAACAACAATGCATACTATAACCAAACATCCCTCTCTAAATATTTTTGGCATTTAAAAGAAATTAATAAAACTCCTACTGTAAAATGGAAAATATTAAAAAAATCGAGAATTTGTAAGTCCTTAAATAACCCATGTCTCCTGTGTCTACATGAAAAGCTGCATATTATAAAGTTTCCTAAAAATAATGATCTCCTAAATCAGAGAAATGAATTAACAGTAATTTGTAGGCATTGAATGTTTACTTTAAAATATAGTTAATAGAATTTTTCAAAAAAACAATAAAATAAAATCTATGCATTACAATTATATATCCCTTATTTTATTAATATATCATGGTCCATATAATATTTATTTCATTCTTTGATTTTTCAACTTTAATATAGCCATGTTTTATTGCCCATTCAGTATAATAAGTATCATATTTTGGGTTCAAAATATATATAAAAATGTTTTAATCACACTAGAGGTCCCTTTAAGATAATTCTGAAGTATATAGATTTTTTTTTTTAAATCATGAAATTCCTTAAAATTAACTTTTGTTAAATATATCTTTCTGTCTACTTCACAATATTTTAAATTTATATTTGTAACCGGATGTCATCTGTGAGGACATGCCTACAAGTGTCAATTTATCTAGACATGAATTAATAACCCAACTACCCCTAACTTCTGACCTTATTTTCATTTTTCTATTTTAGCTTTGATCCGTCTTTTGATTGGTTAACAAGACATACTCAAAAATGTTTTTTTTTAATTTTGGAATCTAGGTTTTCCCCCACTCTTTGTTAATTCTCAAATGTGCTACCAAGTTGTTTTCTAATTTCCCAAGTAAATCATTTTCATCATAAGCTATCCAACATCACCTGGTGAGGAACAATTTTTCAGTTCCAAAACAATGAAATTTTTGTGTAGAGATGTAAAATATTTTATAATAAAATATTATATATATATATTATTTAAAAGGGCTATGGTGAAATAAATTATTACATGGAGCCTTAAAGTGGTCTGTTTTTCTTTAATATATATATATATATAAAGACATTTATATTATGTTTAACGTTCTTTTTATAGATACAAATTTTGTATCTATAAAAAGAACGTTAAACATAATATAAATGTCTTTAAATAATTTGTCGGGCTATGTCCAATTCTAAAAATATATATATATATATATATATATATATATATATATATATATGTGTGTGTGTGTGTGTGTGTGTGTGTGTGTGTGTGTGTGTATATACTAGCCAAGGGACCCAGCATTACCTGGGTGTACATGGCTGCAATTGTATAACTGCACCCCCTGTATACCTGCAAGCCCCTATCTAGAAATGTCCACCTGTGTCCCCACTTGCATGTATCATCCATTGGTTTACTAAGCTACTCCCTCTCCCTCATCATTTTTATGGTATGTCCTTTGCAAGTGTTTGATTTTTCTTAATAAAGGAATTCCATCTATAAAAACTTTTGTATAAGCATTGCTCGAGGTTAAATTGTTTCAAAGTTTTAGATATTCAGTAAATTTCCTTTGGCTGTAATAACTTTCAGATAGTATGGCATTGTTCACAAATCTAATAATGAAACAAAAACAGAGATGAAGCATCAGAGCTTGATTCAACTGCAAGTGCAAATACATGAATGCCCCTCCCCACACCTTTGTCAAATCTTTACTGAAAAGCTGGGGTTAATATGAGATTCTTCAGGAATTTCCCCTTTAAAAACTTCAATAATCCTTTTCAAACAATCTTTGCATCAAAGGTTTTGTTTGAATGCCAATTTAGGATGCAGTCATATGAAGAAACTATTGGCAAAATGGCAAAAGCCGATTTTTGGATCTAGTTTGTTGCAGATTTTGTGCACAACTGAAATAATCTAAACCAAACATTCACATAACACAATTTGTGTATCATATGTAATTTACATCATAAATTTGGCAAGCATCGGATGAAAACCAGGGAGTTATGGCTGAAAAACAAGCTTTTTGTAACAGTTTTTCATAATACACTGGGAAATGAGTAGGACTAAAACCACACTTATTTCTTGCATTTTGACAATTTTTTGTGACATGTATGAAGAAAATCGGATAAAAATGAGGAAGTTATTATTTTAAGTAGCACAAGTTTTTATTTTAAGTAGCACAAAAAACCTAATTTTTTCACCGTTTTTTGCAATTTTTTGTGTGAAGCCAATGTTACAGGAAAACTATCAAGCACTCTACATAAACGTCATAACATGAGATATATTTTGCATTAAGTGCAATGAACCTCAGCTCATCTAGTAAAGATTTTGTTCGTGTGAAACTTTACCTTGGTTTGGGCAAAAAGTCGTACACACCTTCAGTTTTATCAATTTTTATGCCAAACTCAGGGGAGCTTGGAGATTGAAAAGTTGGTCTTGACCTATTTCAGTAAATTTGCAACATTTGTGTACAATTTCTTTGAAATTGATCAAGAAATGTGGACGTGCATACAACATACACACACACACACACAGATGCACATACAGACATATTCAGTTTTTGATATATCTAATATATAAAGTACAGCATATGTCTGTGTGTTTGTGTGTGTCCAAGCAACTCTTCCACTCCCACTGGTCTGATTTCATTGATTCATAGCTTATTCAAAAGCCCTAGAAAAGTTAGGCAGAGGGAACAATTTTCGCTGAGCTCAGATTCAGGGTTGCCAGATAATGTGAGGTTAAAAATATATATTAATATTATACTAGCCATTAGCATTGCTTTTATGTTTCAAGGAGAGTAACTCTTATTTTCTTTTTGTATCTAAAATTGCAGCTAGCTTAAAATTTTAAGATAATTTTTGAAAAAGTTTATTTCCTTAATTAACTGTTCTTCATTACTGTACTTATATTTGAGGATTGTTTTGATTTTCATATCAAAAATAGTTCTGTTTAGGAATATTCTTATATAGTACAGAAAGTGTTTGAAATTAGCATTTTACTTGGCCTTCAACAAGTTGGCATCTATTTGTAAAACTTTTCTTAATTATAACAAGCCAATTTATGAATGAAATGTTTATTTAAAATTTTCATTTCAAATATTTCAAGTAGTGAATATATCTTACTTTATGAAGTGATAGCGATTAGGCAAAGACTGCTAGTATATATAAATATATATATATATATATATATATATATATATATATAATTGTGGATTTAGGCAGCAATCCCTCCCTCTTTTATACAGTTTTGACTGACAAGGTACTGCATTTAAGCTTATTATTTAATTTTTATTGTTTTCCTATAAATATTTTCTTTTCTGAACATATGGTGTGTAAAATGAAAAAAAGTTCTTCATAATCGCTAAAAGAATAGTTGAAAGCACTCAGACATACAATACACTGAGACAATTTTTTCATATATCATGTCCAGAAAAGAAAAAACATTAGAAAAATTTAATAAAAAGCTTAAATGCAGTACATTTTCAGTTGTCCTTCATGAAACGTGTATATATATATATATATATATATATATATATATATATATATAATTTGATGTTCTATTCCTAAATTGTAAACATGTACCATAGGATTTCTATGTTTAACTTACATTAATTTATTAATATTTAAATCAGAACTAGCAAAGACACCTGGAGCTGACCAGGAAAATTAATTTAAATTATAACTAACACAGGAAACACTATATTCTTAAATATTGTTAAAAATACACCTTTAAGTGCTGAATCTAGGTGCATCATCAGTGTTGTTGCTCCCATGTCACGAGAAGTTTCAGGTCTAAATAAACAACAGACTTCTTTGATGGGCAACCCAACCGAATATGATCAGTATTTGGCCCGCATCCAGAATAAAATTTGCTACTAGCTTTAGAACGTGCTTCATATAAGTTCCCCCAGAAAACGGCAACTAATCAAGATTTCACTTGGGCTATTCGATGTTATAGATCGTGTATACTTGGTTGTACTGATCTTCCTACATGCGGCCAAGACGGGGTGTTTTTTTTTTAAAGAAGCAATATATTCCTTCATGGCATAAAAAATGCAAAACATTATTTACACATGAAAAAGTAACTGAAACAATATTCTGAAGCCACAAACCTGACGAATGATATTGACATCTCGTTAGAAATGGCTTCCGCCTATCCTATACCTTGTATGAAAAGACTGTTTGAAAATCAAAGTCACTTGAATTCAAAGAATAAATCTAGGAATCCTGGGAATGAACACAGCCCCTTTTTTTTTTTGATTGCCCAAATTAGGATAGTTGCCTCAGTAAAAAGTATTTGAGTTACAGTGCAAAACTTTGAAGAGATGATATTTTGGAGGAGTATCATGGGGAGCTTGCTAGCTTTTACTTAAGGCCCTCAGGGAGGGGCAACTCAACTTTAATCCTGATAGATTGATTGATTCATTTTTTACAGCTTATCAACTTTTTTTAGGTTATTTAAAGCCAGAAAATATTTTTATATAAGAATTTTAGAGGGGAAGATAATAATGGTTTAGTGATATAAGCCTTTGTAATTAACCCATAGCAGTGGGTAGAAGACATGGATTCATATTTCTTCCTAGGGTAATGAATATAACAAACCCAACAGGAATTAGAACTCAGCTCTCAATTAACAATTCCAAGCCATTAGCCATTACACCAGCCACACACCCAAGCTTATAGCACCTGGTATTCCCAAGCTGTCAATCATCTAGGTACTGACCAGATTTGAAGTCGCTTAACTTTAGTGATCGTACGGGAACCAATGTTACATCATGATGTGGCCTTAAGCAACTTTAATCCAGAAAAACTTTTAATTTAATCTGAAAATATTTTGGATGAATGCACGTTTTATATACAAAACCAAATATTTTTAAGCATTTCATGTTTTTCTTAATGGCTGAAAAAAGTTATTTTAATACAAAATTGATCTCTCGTGATCTGTAATTGAAAAAACAAAATTATCTATGAAAGATAACAGAAGAAGAAAAAAAGAATGAAATATAACTGAAGAAGAAAAAGAATGAAATATAACTGAAGAAGAAAAAGAGAACGAAATATAACTGAAGAAGAAAAAGAGAATGAAATATAACTGAAGAAGAAAAAGAATGAAATATAATTGAAGAAGAAAAAAGAATGAAATATAACTGAAGAAGAAAAAGAGAATGAAATATAACTGAAGAAGAAAAAGAATGAAATATAATTGAAGAAGAAAAAAGAATGAAATATAACTGAAGAAGAAAAAGAGAATGAAATATAACTGAAGAAGAAAAAGAATGAAATATAACTGAAGAAGAAAAAAGAATGAAATATAAATGAAGAAGAAAAAGAGAATGAAATATAACGGAAGAAAAAAGAAT
The DNA here is from genome assembly GCA_964036315.1 of Acanthosepion esculentum. NCBI lineage: Eukaryota > Metazoa > Mollusca > Cephalopoda > Sepiida > Sepiidae > Acanthosepion > Acanthosepion esculentum. Next base: position 4,976,276 of record OZ038477.1, read on the forward strand.
GAAATATAACTGAAGAAGAAAAAAGAATGAAATATAACTGAAGAAAAAAAAGAATGAATTTAATGAAAAGTGATAAAAACAACAAAGATGAAGACAATAAAACAAATGAATGATAAAAATACTTGATGTCAGAATGTGAAAAAAAAACATAGAAAAGCTGAAATTGTATGAAGTGTTAAAAAGTTCTCAGTCCAACCAAGATTTTGAAAATAAGATTAAGAAATCAAGTCAGGTTGAGAACTTTTCAGTACTTCCTTGTTTATTAAATAAAATATGATATTAAAACGAAAAAAAACATTGACAATCATAAAATTAAAACATCTCAGCCAATAAGGATGAAAAACAAATCAAACGTTTATCCATCTTGTTTCCAACTGTACAATTTGGCAAGAAACTCAATAATCAAGTGAATCCTTCCTATTTAAATATATAAATCTATGATTGCAAAATTTAGAAAATTCAACCATTGTTTCCATGAAATATGCTGCTGGCCACCTGAAGGTTTTGCTTATGGCCAAGATAAACATTTGGCAATTGTTCATAATTGATTCTACCAGTGGGAACTAATATCCATGGGACTTCCTCATTTTGCTCATTTGATAGATATCAGAAATTGAATCAATAAAAGCTCCAAATATATTCTCTTTCACAAATGACTTACACTTAAATTCTTATGCAAGGAGAAATATAACCTCCACATTTATTTCCATCGCCAAGAAGTCAAATACAATATGACGTAGTGACTAGCACACTATAAGTCTAATGGTACACACACTCAAGCTCTTACTAAAGATTTTGAAGAACAGGATAGAACTAACAATTGATGCAGAGATAGATGTACAATTTGAATTTTATAAGGAGACTGGTGCTTGAGAAGCAAGGTTTGCTTTGAGAATGATATGTGAGTGATGCATTCAAATACAGAGAAACTTATATCTCTGTGTCATCAATTATAAAAAGGATTTTGATAAGGTCAAACATGATAAATTGATGGAAGTCATTTTTTAGCAGAAAATCAGTACAGAAAATGTTCAAGTACTGCAGAATTTGTACTGGAATCGGTAAGTAGCTCTGCGAAATGACAACCAGATGAGAGACTACTTTGAAATTTGCAAGAATGTACAACAGATCTTTTTAGTTATACAGCATGTAATCTGAATGGATCTTCAAACAATGCAAAGATGAGGTGGAAAAAATTATGTTACCCAAGTAAATGGCAGAATAATCAATCATCTCAGATAGACAAATGATACTGTGTTAATTGTAGACAATATTGAAGACCTAAAATGGATGCTGGGGGCAATCAACCAGACAAGTTTGGAATATCAGTTGAAGATCAATACGAGCAAAACCAAATTAATACCGGTCTCAAAGAACAACACATTGTGAAATTTTAGGAGACTGGAACTTAACATCAGTGGTGAGAACATTGAGCAAATGAGATCTTTTGTCTAACTTGGATCCCTTGTGATGAAACAAAATCAGACAGAAGATAACAATTCACAAAGTTGAAGAAGCTATTGTTGAGCAGGAAGCTTAACTTCCAAACACATCTGCACTTCCTAAAATGTTGCATTTGGTCTGTATTTTTGTATGGCTCAGACACTTAGACACTCAAAGAATCTTAGGCAGAAAATCATCAAAGCGTTTTGCATGTAGTGCTATTGACTGATTAAATCTTTTGTGTAGAGATTTCAACATGTTTTTATTATAATCTTTTATAATAAAAATAATAATATATATATATATATATATATATATATATATATGTATATATATATGTATATATAAATAAAAAGAAAGAACAGTAAGATATATAATCCAGTGTTCTTATAGATATTTTTATTTTTACACAATAGTGCTCAATGTAAATTTACAGAGCATTAATATTATAAATTAACTGATTTAAAATATGGGTTTTTTCGCTACACAGTAATAACCATGTTTCAAAAATGGAAGCTAAAAACTTCAAATTTAATTTTGTTATTAAATTAAAGACATTAGTTCCATTTCCTCCTCAAGTGAATTTTGGAGTGACTTATTTTTTTAAATCTACAGTTTTAAAGGCACAGCAAAGATTCATAATTGAGGGTTTCCAAGGTAATAACAAAATTAAATTCGAAGCTTTTAGCTTCCATTTTTGAAACATGGTTATTACTGTGTAGCAAAAAAAAATTATTTTAAATCAGTTAATTTATCATATATATATATATATACATATATATATATATGTATATATATTATTACTTGAACATTAAATTTTAGTTGACAACCATATTCTAGTAGATGGTCTGTTTATTTGTTAAACAGTGTATTTTTTTATTATCATCTACCAGACTGGTGAATCCTTTTTGTATATTGAACTGATGACGTATTGATGCTTATTATCAATGAAGAGATTAAAAAAAGATTTTTTATTGACATTGCATTTGTATGCAAGTCAAATTATGGAACTGCATTCAAAATTTTGCGGGTCCTGGGTATGACAATAAACTACATCCATGTCCAGGGTAAAATGATAAACTATGTCCAACAGCAAAGCCTCTGACCAGTAGGTTTTGAGGTGTGAGGAACCACTTCTTAATTGCTGGTGTTTGCAGGTCCACCCCAACTCAGGGTGGTAGCATCTGTTAGGGTCCCAGCTATGGGCAAATAGTTAACCCCCTAAACTGGGGTCAAAACACTATGAAAATGTAAAAATAGGTTTTAATACCAGAAATACTTTGTAAAAAATTATAACTAGGAATAAATTTTTGAAGGAAAAATTATTATCAGCAATAATTTAAAAACATATTACCAGCAATACATTTTTGGGAAAAAATATTACCAGCAATAAAAATTTTGTCAGCATTAAATAACTCATCGAGGTTAATATACCGTAAAACAAACCAAAGCAAATCAAATGTTTGCTTTAGTTTTATTATGTTATCAAAGTTTTTTGTAAGAAGGAATATATCATTAATTGACTGGACATATATAAATGTTTTCTCTGTCATGTAGATAGATAGATAGACAGATAGAAATGGACTGATGTAGATAGATAGATAGATAGATAGACAGATATAAATGGACTGATGTAGATAGATAGATAGATAGATATAAATTTACTGATGTAGATAGATAGATAGATATAAATGCACTGATGTAGATAGATATATAGATAGATTAATAAGAACAGCTTACCAAATAGGTAGATATACCACTTTGTGTAGCAGTTTATTTAATGATATCAATTGTAATTGTTAGTTATAGGTAAAGATTGTATAGTGTAATCAGCAATCAAATTTCTAGCTTTTATTCCATCTTGTACGTCTCTATTTCTTTAAAGGAGACAAATTCAGTTCCACGTCCCCATTACTTACGCAGACATTTTCTCTAATTCTGTCTCGGGACCATTTTTCATGGGACACAAAGCAAAGGGTCAATGTGTTGTGAGAATGGATTTTGCTCATTATGATAAATCAATCACTATTTTGAAAATGGAGAACATTTATAAAATAGTGAAACATAATTATCTTCTGAAAAAGTTGCTATCATTTCAGGCAGTAGTTTTTTCTATTTCTCGATTTATAAGCAATCATCTTGAGAAGACAATTTGCAAAGTAGATATGAAGACTTTTCACTTTCAATTTTAATTTGGCTTACATACATACAAATGCAAGAAGGTAAATAGATATTTACTGAAAATGGTTGATTTAGGCACAAGATCACGTTTGTGGAGCACTTCATATAGAGAGCATATTTACTAGCATAGACTTTTGAGACCAGCTCACTAGACCCTAATTACAGCTTATTCAGAGAGAGGGAGGGAGGGAGGGAGAGAAATACCATGAGATAAAAAAAAACAGATATAAATAGACTATGAAATATTAGCTATAAATAGAAAGATAGATAAATCTGAAAAGTTCTTGGCCTGACTAAGAATTGCTTCCAAAGCAAATTCTGGTGTTTTGCCAATTGGCCAGATTTTGGGAAGGGTTTTATAAAGCAGTAGAGTTAATAAGATCTAATATAAGTAACCATTCCTCAAACATATGAGAAGCTTAAACTTTGGGGCATAATGAAAAGAAAAGAAGATGAAAATTTTTGCAGTGCTGCCTCAGTGATGCCAAACCATTAAGGAAATGCTATTTCTCCTGTCAATACGAAATTTATAGTGAAAAAAAAAAAGAAATAAAATAAATATGTTCGATAGCAAATGAGTGTTGGAACATTGACAGTAGGGAATACTGGAAATCTCAGAACTGGAAAAAATTTAACTGAAACTTATATATATATATATATATATATATATATATTTGAGAAAAAGATTTTCATCAGCCAGTGTGAAATTATTTTCTTACCAATGAAAACCTTGAATTCAAAAAGTTCACACCTCTATGTGAAATTAGATTTTGAATCCCTACAGTTATAAAAATAGAAGCCTACTGTTTTTTGAGGCTCACAACAATTACAGAGGCCAGTTTGATCTACACTTGTGAACACACACGCACACATGCACACACACACACACACACACACAATGGAAGAGAGAAAACTGACTATAGCCTTGTCCATGCACACAATAGAAGGGATTAACCAGCAAGCACCTACTAAGCCTTTGTCTACAAACTCACAAATACATCAGGTTGATTGTCATAAAATAAGTTTTTCCACACATCTCACAACACAATAAGAACACTTAATTACTTTATAAAACTGTTATGGTAATTTACCCATACACACATGGACTCTCCCAGCTATAAATAGGAGTAGGTACTGCCTTTTGGAGAGGGAAGTTTCCAGCAGTCAGCTCTGACACTCTCATTTGTATATGTTTGTATTACTATTTCTGTTAATATATTTGTTTAAATAAATTCCTCCCTTGTGTCTTTATTTCTGGCCCTAACAAGGCCATAACAAAAACAAACTTTGCTGCAAGAAAAATTGAACATTTTATTGCTATTGTATATTTCTGAAAAGAATATACAAATGTTATTTCAAATGACATTCTGTTTCTGCTCTTCCTTCAGCAAATAACTTTTATTTATATTTCATTTAAAAGATTTGCTGTTGTGGTTGTTGTTGTTGAATCCTGACACTCAGATAGCAAGAAAAATCTGGGTAGATGGATCTCCAACATCATAAGACCTACCCTGATTTATTATTGGTAGATATAATTTTAACAACATAAGATATACAAATGATACTGTGTTGATGGCAACCTCAAAAAAATACTGAAAGAATAATTAAAGAAGATAGTAAAGGAAATTAGGTTGAAATGAGAATTAACTGTAAGTAGATGGAATACATTGTTGTCAGCAAAAGGGACAGTGCAAGATATGAATTACATATTGGGGATGTTAAATTGAAGTACATAAATTTAACTATTATGTTAGTGTAGTAACAGTAGATGCATTGGAATAACAATAAAAAGTTGCCTCTTAAGAACTAAGCAACATATTAAGAGAGAGGAACAAATTCTTAGAAACAAAGAAAAGAGCACTGAACTATTATTTAATGTCTAATCCCTTAAATGGCAGTCAATACTAGGCAATCTCCTTACAAATGGAGAAATAACTTGAAGTGACAGAGATGTAGTTTTATTTTTGAATGCTATAAATACCATAGACTCAACATGTGATCAATGAGGAAGTTTTAAAGAAAATAGGATCTACAAAGAAACTGAAACTGAAACTTACAATAAGAGACAGACAGCTTAAATTTGTCCAGCTTATAATGTGGAAAGCAAGCTTGGAGAATTTAACACTGACAGGGCCTTAAAAAGTCAAGAGAAACACATGGAAACAATGAGTAACTTACTTCACGAGTTTATGTTACTAGCTGGCAAAACAAAGATAAAGAGGAATGATAAAGAGTCAAAAGTTACGCAGAGAACTAAAAGACAGGATGTTGTGGAGAGCCATGATCCACCATATCTTTTATGGACATGACACATAAAAGAATAAATTAAAACTGAATATGAAGCATGAATGCACTCAACTGTTTTGTGGTGGGGGAGGGGAACAAAAAATAAAAGGGAAAGAACATAAATCAAGAAAAACTGGTGAATTTTTTTATTAATTTATTAATTTATTGTGTAAAGTAAAAGTTTCACAAATTTTCTACTCAGACCAGATTTTCTCTATTTTGCATTTTTCTTGTTCGATTCTCAAAGTTTATTAGGTGTGCTTTCTTAGTCAATATTCTTACAACCAAGAAATCAATACTTACGCCTAAGAAACTAAAATATGCTTCAGTACTTTTTTAAAATTTTCAAATATTTTGTAGATGTATACCAAAACAATTTCATTTTATCATCCATTTTCACCAATACACACACACACACACACACACGCACATATACATATATATATATATATATATATATATATATATATATATATATATATATATACATATATATTGCTTATATATAAATTTCTTGGTATATATAGATTAACAGATAGAATTGTATATATATATGATTGTATATATATATATATATATATATATTTATATATTTATATACTTATAATGTTATAAGATTAAATATAGATCAAATATGGATTATAATCTGACAGAATGATAGGATAAGGGACAAATAGGAAACAGTTTTTAAATTTAACATGCTTCATTTTTATTTAAGCTTAATCAGAAATGAAATAGGGAAGAGAAAAGGAAATTCTGGTATTTTTATTTTTGTGTTGTTTCTTTCTCATTAGTTAAGCAGACCTCCTGTGTATCTGTCCTGTCAAGCAGTGTTCGTGTGTATAATTCATATGTATCACAATCCTAAATTGATTCAGTTGATAATGTGTACATGTTTGTATTTGAGCATCTAGTGGACGCTTTCATCTGTATCTGGTAGTTTTGCAGATGTTGATTTGTGTGAGAGTGAAAGAATTTAAGTTACACCTGTTGTGGTTGTAGGTAGACATATCTTTGATTCTTTAAATATGGATACTGTAAATGTTGACACTGTGTTCACTGTGTGTTTAACGATGGCAAACTATTTATCAGGACACCCTCCTACATAATAAAGTATGTTCTTTATTTATATATATATATATATATATATATATATATATATATATATATATATATATATATATAGCATAATGAGAAGCCACATATACTTTCTTGATATGTATATAATATGGATAAAACAACTGAAAAGTTGCAAATTAAAAGAAAAAAAATTGGCTGTATTTTTGCGAAAGTATTTATTTATATGTTTTTATATATTTATATTTGATATTTCAGATCGCCTCGATCCTTCCTCAGAAATTGATTAAATAACTGTTTTATCCATATTATATATATATATATATATATATATATATATATATATATATAAATATATATATATATATATGCACACCCAAGTATAATATTAATGTATATGGAATAAATTCCAATAACAAAAAATACTATTCTTAAAAGAGTTCTCAATATAGAGTAAAGTAAATATAATTTATTTGAAAATTATAACATAAATATGTTATAAAATCACAACAAAAATAGCCATTTTGTTTCAACCCTTCTGGTGTCTTATCAAGTGATGGTGTTGACTGTAGAACCTGTAGATTCTATGTTCAACACCATCACTTAATAAGACACCAGAAGTGTTGAAACAAAATGGCTATTTTTGTTGTGATTTTATAACATATTTATGTTATAATTTTTGAATAAATTATATATATACTAGCAGCATGGCCCAGCGTTGCCCGTGCTTGATTCAAAAATCGTACGACTCATACAGCAATCGCTATCACTTGTCTTAAAATATTTTTGCCCTTCCTTGCCTTTAAAGGAGTGCCCTTTGCCATGCTGATGTTGCTACATGCCTTACTTCTTGCCTATCTCACACTGCAAATTTTTTCTATGCTCTATAATAAACATTAAATCTGTTACGAAAAAAGAACTAAACAAAATGAACACAAAACGATCAGCTTTAAAAAAAGACGCGTAACTGGAAAAAACGAATGAAAAAAGAATGTTAACAACAAATGCTTTTTCACATCCAACCCAGTTCCGTGGAATCAGAATCAACGTTGAGTTTAAGCAAGCGAATGAGCCAATTTGAGTAAAGTGCCATGCAGATTTTAAATTTTTCCCACTTGTGACGAATGCAGCTATCAATTTTTTTTGCATGCTAGCATGCTAATTAACATTAGTGTCAGTCAGATGTTGGCTCTCACGCTGGCCAATAGAATCTTCCTGCCTATTCGTGGCAGCCAGCTATAGGCTCTGACTCTGGCCAGTAGAAAATGGCCGCAAACTACATGAAAACTGTCGTAGAAGCATGAAAAAATCGATTATTTCCACTATTGATGGGAATTGAGAAATGCAAAGTTGGTCTTGGCCTTTTCACTAACTTGGAGCATGTGCATGTAAATTTTTGTGTAAATCCGTCAAAAATTGTGGCTGTGCATTCGTTACACACACACACACATCCTGCCTTTTATAGATAGAGATATACACTTGTATAAGTGGTGCAAAAAACCCTTTCAAAAATATCTGATGTTTTACCAAATTTAGTGAAGTGTGAGAAGGGCAAATAACTTTTCACCCCATCCCCCACACAATATATACATTTTTTAGTTGCGCTATTTACATGTGGACTATTGCACTCATCTTTGTTGTTGTTATCTCAATGTTTCGTCTGTTGTTTGCTCTAGCCTTCATCAGGTGTGTATGTTGATCAGAATAATCTTCAGAAAATTCCAAATTGAACTCTTCATATATATGTATATATATATAAGGCTTGTTTAGATTGTATCCAAACATTTTGAATTTTCGCCCTTGCATGGAGTATTGCTGCCATACACCATCTGGTGCCCCTTATGTTTGTCTCAAGGTTCTTGATAAGATCCAGAGATGGATATGCAATGTAATTGGCCCTGATCTGGCATCTCATCTGCAGTCGCTTTCTCACAGACATGCCGTTGCCTCCCTCTGTCTTTTCTACAAATACTTTCATAGTTACTGTTCTGAAGAGCTGCTATTGCTGGTTCCCAAATTTCATGAATTTAAGCATTCTACTAGGCTGGCATCACGCTCACACCCTTTCACTGTCGAAACTGTTAAATGTAGCTATCTCCTCTACTCCAATAGCTTCATGTCTCGAACCTCTTACCTGTGGAACTCACTCCCCTCTTCCTGTTTCCCTGATAGCTATAATCTCTAACTATTCAAATGTAATGTCAATCGACATCTCCAGATGCCTTGATCTATTTCCTATCCTTCTCTTCATCCTTTCCTCTATCACTCCTATTTGCTCTAGCTTAACTCTCTGTAACCCCTTGCGTGCTAGTGGCTTCCCGCCTTGCTTGGGGTGAAACACTTAAAAAAAAAAACTTCAGAGATGATTGTGTAGCTTTGATATAAGTTGACAAGCAATCAGAGGCAACCTAATGCACTTGTGTAAATGAAACTTTTCCATGAAGTCACGCAATCAGCAGTGAGACGCCATTGAATGAATCTATGAATTATGTGATTTTTGCATTTACTTCACATCTGATGCATCATCCGGGTCTCTTGGGTCCCCCCCCCATCTCTTTGGCAATTCTTGTGAGAACAAGGAGTAGCCAAAAGTAGGACAACACTTTACAACCCTCAGGGTAATGGCCAATGTGAAAGGCACAACAGCGTAATATGGAAGTCAATACAATTGGTTGATTCTAACCATGGATTCTCGATAGACCGCTGAGAAAGTCTCCTCCCCAAGGGCGTATATGCTATTAGAACATTGCTTTGTACTGCAACTAATGCTAGTTCTTCTCCATCCTGTAATGAAGCTTTATGGATACTTCTCTTCCATCGTGGCTTTCGCAACTTGGGACGATGCTACTGTGAGATGTCATGCTGGCCAGGGAAATCACAAACCACTTACAGATGAAGTAGAGCTAATAGAGGCAAACCCTCAATACACTTGATTATGCTATCCAGGCGGGAGACAAGATACTGTCTCTCTGTAAGTGATTGTTATACTCCGTCGCAATTAGATCTCATTCTGATTCATTCTGCACACTGGCGCAAGGCAAAATGACAAGAGTCATTTTCTGCACATTGGGCTCTGAGCACCACATCCAATCTACAAAGTGAACTCTGGATGTGATCAGTCATGAAACATTCCCACCAGTAAAAGAGACACTCCTTGGGACTACCAGACCTGGTTAAAAGCAGGCTCTGAGGATGACCAGAAGATGACCAGAGGACAGTTGCAGTCCAGCAGCTGCTGGCCATCATGCAGTGTGCTGCTGCTGATGCTGCTACTGCTACCACCACCATGACTTTGTCAACATGACAACAGATTTGTGGACTGGCCACCATGCAAATGCACTACTACTGCCACCGTTGCCGCCTTCACCGCCACCACTCAACCTGACCGCACATTTCAACAACTGTTACTACTTCCTGGCTTGAACTTGGTTATACAGTTTTGACTCAAAACATCCCAACCTCAATTCCTCCCAGCTACAAGCCTTCATCGATACTAACCCATGCCATCACCTCAGCCTACTTTGACTCGTTTACAAGTCATTCCCTTCACAGTTGACACAGTGACCTTCACTCCACAGAAAAGCTCTACCTTAACTCGTTTACAAGGCATTCCCTTCACAGTCGACACAGTGACTTCTGTTCTACAGAACTGGCCTCCCAACATCCGCCCTCACCTCTTCCTAACTTGACTTGTTTACAAAGCATTCCCTTCACAGTTGACCCCAGTGGCATCCGCTCCACAGAACAGGCCTACCTCAACTTGTTTCCAAGGCGTTCCCTTCACAGTCGATGCCAGTGTGCTCCATTCCACAGAACAGGGCTCTTTTCAACACATCAGGTTGACCAACCAACAAGACGACAAACAACTGTGATCTCCATCAACCAAACGTGCTCCAACCATATCCTGTGACCTCAGCCATACTGGCATAAGAAAGGGTTCAACTCCTGACACTACACATACCCCTGATCGCTATTCATGTACAGTCTATCAACATTAAATGTTGTTTCACTCTAATCCTCATTATTCCTTTCTCTTGCTCCCATACACTTAATATAACACAATTTAGCCCCAGCAGGAAAGGAATCTGGTCCTGTAACTATACAAGAAGTATCTGCAATACCCATTCCCGATACATCAAGTGATGATTCCATTGGCAGAACTCCCTGGTTAGCTCACAAGGAATACCTAGAGCTTTCAAGTCTAGGATCCTCATGGTACGACTCTAGCTCTGATGAATGGTCAGTACCTCAGAAATGGGCTCACCCTACAAACCAACTATTCTAATTCAGAAGGAAAACAGTCTGAGCTTCAAAGCATGTCAGGTCAAAGCACCCAGACTCAGAACCTGAAAGACCTAATACAATAGAGCCATCCCAACAATCCCAAGGACTGACAGGATGCCCCCGGTCATTTGAACAATTTTCTTCTATATGAATGAAATAAATACTGGGGGAGAATGTGGCAATAAAATAAGCAGACCCCCATCACTCCTTCTCAAGTGTAATGATTCCATCACAATAAAATAAACTTTTTTCAACACTAAATCTGAATTGGTCAAATAAAGTTTCATATGCGTCTGCTTAGAGCTGTTGCTATATTACAATATTCATTACTCTGGCAACAGAGTTCTAATTCTGAAGAGTTTAGTCATGAAGGATAATTATATCCATTTCAATTGTGCAATGTTCTCAAAATAATAAAACCATGTTCTGTTTTGTTTAGAACATTAATTTTCTATAAAACATGGTATGGATGCACTTATGTATAATAATATTTATATAAGCCTGCATACAATAACTTAGGATAAGGAACAAATAAGAAACATTTATAAATTGAACATGTTTCTACCTTATTAAAGCTTTATCAAATAATTTTTAATTTTTTGTTTTTTTTATGGTAAATTACCCATACACAGATGGACTCTTCCCAGTTACAAATAAAATTAGGTACTGCTTTTGTCAGAAGTAGTTTTTCCCCAACAGTAAACTCTGACCGTTTGGACTTAATATTCTTGCTCGTTTGCATATTATTGTATTACCGATTTTCATTAATATATTTCTGAACTCAAATCCACTCTTGTTTCTTATTCTGGCCCCAGCAAGGCCACAACAGTTTTCCATTGGTTAAGCAGGCTTCACGTTCATCTATCTTGCAGTGGTTGTATATATAATTCATGTGTATATGAGTATCATAATTCTAGTTTGTCTATGCAAAATTATAATGTTTATTCATTTGGATTTACACTATTTACATTGTTTGGACTGTTGTCCTCATCTTTATTGCTGCATTCACAACGTTTCAGCCATTGTATGCCCCGGCCTTCTTCAGGTAATATCTTTTGAACTTTTGAACCAAACCCTTTATTTAGTCCATGGTGAATAGATTGTTCTAATTCCACATGCCATGCCTTTTTTGGATATCTCAGTTTCAGTTAATTCCCCTTAGTAACTCAACTCTCCAAGTTTTTTTGTTTTTTCACATGGTGGTTGAACACACAACTCTTTGTGTCAAGTTACTTTTAGGATCACTCAACCAACATTTTTATCCACTGTGCCATGTTGTTGTTGTTGTTGTTGTAGTTTTTTACTAGCACCACACCCAACCAAATTTTGAATTCACAGTTGTCCTTTTTCTAAACTAGCTGCCAACCAAAGCTAGAGAGCCTAGTCTCCCTCAGCTATTTAACCCATATGTAGGGGGAGAAGTGAATGCAACAAACTCAAATGGAATTTGAACATAGCATGTCAACTTTCTGTCTCAGAGAACTGTAATTTACTCCAAGTGGTCATCCCTGCATGATGAGACCCTTTGGGCCTTCAAGATCTTTTCTTTCTGGCAATGTTATTTTTTATTTCAAATTGATTGATTCCTATGATTGATTTGTTTTTTTATGGCTTATCAACATTTTGTAGATTATTTAAAGCTGAAACATATTTTAGAATGTAAGAACAATTTTTTTTTTTTTTTGCAAGTGAATATTGAATATCCCTTACAATAACAACACTTTTTCAAATACAAGTCCTATTATCTAACCCATAGCTGGTGGACCAGAGGGTAGTGGATTTCTAATTTCTCATTCTGAGTCAATATCCACTACACCATTCATACATCCACTGCTATTTCAAAGCATTGATCAATTCTCTTAATAGCTGATAGATAAACAGGGATTTCTGTTGATTTTAGAATCTAATAAATTCCTGTATAGCTACAGTTGATCTGATGAAGACCAGTAAATATATCGTTTTTAATATCATCTTTATGTATTATTTAATATAAAGGATATTATTTAATATTATCTTTATGTATTATCTTAGCTTTACCATTGGATTGACAATACTGCATTCTATAAATGTATCTATGCTTTTTATAATCCTGGTAATATTTGTGAGTTTAATATTTTTACCACTTTGGAGTTTGGCCTAATTTTTTTATTCTCAAAAGTCTACTTCAAGGTTCTTAACCACATGTAAACATTCAAATATGCATAGCTATTCAAAGCTTCATTTCATGCTATATAAATATGCCTTTATTTCCCAATGTCTTTGGGCACCCCGAGGCAGTGTAATGGTTAGCAAGCTTGTCTTGCTAGCATGATTACAAATGAGTAGTGAGTTAGATCCTCACTGGGTGCCCCATACTTTCGGCCTTGTGCCGCATCTAAGTTACGCTTCCCAGTGTCTTTTTTATAGAATATCAGAAAAAGGAGGCCCATATATACAGCCCACCCCCATTTTTACATCAGTGCATTCAGATCCATGTACATCTCTATCAGTCTTCCAATAAGTGTCAATGTATATCCATTTTTTTCTGTCACAATAAACATTTTTAAAAAAACTTGGTATTTCCTAAATCTTGAAGGAAAACTTTATTGATTTTTGTTTTCAATTTCTTGATGTAAAACTCTGACTACCCACAATGCTTTGCACCTAAAGCAGTTCCACTGAAAGTTACATCAGAATTTAATTCCATTACACAATATTTTTCTTCAGGTTATTCATTTTTTTCACTATTTTTTTCTTTTTGCTTTGACAATCTCAGGAACAGAGAAACAAAAATGGTTATTTTTACCAACAGCACTTAACACAAAACCCGAACCAAATTTTACATTCCAGTTCTCTCATTCTATTTCTCATGTTTCTCACACTTTCTCTCCCCTACTCTCTCTATCTTTCACTTTTCTCCCTCTTCCTTCTCTCTCTTTCTAGCTTTAACTTTTCTCCTGGTCTCCTCACCTTTCTCTCTCTCTCTCTGTCTTTCACTTTTCTCCATCTCCCTCCTCTGTCTCTCCTCCCCTCCCTCATCTCTCTCTATCTTTCACTTTTCTCCCTCTCTTTCTCTCACCCTCTCTCTATCTTTCTCCCTCTCACATCCTCTCCTTTTCCCCCTCTCCCCTTTCTCTCCACTCCCCATCTCTTCTCCTCGCCATCATCTTTCTCTATCTTTCACTTTTCTCCCTCTCCCTTCACCTTTCTTTTCCCTCCCCCTCTCTCTTTCTCTCAATCTTTTTCTCCCTCTCCTCCCTTCTTTCTCCCTCTGACTTTTCTCCATCTTCCCTCGCCATCTCTTCTCCCCACCCTCATCTCTCTTTTTCTTTTCTCCCTCTCCCTCCCCTCGCCCTCCATTCCCATTTCTTTATCCCCTCACCTCTCACCTCTCTTTCAATCTCACACTTTTCTCCCCCTCCTTCTCCTCTCTCTCCCACTACCTCTCTCTTTATTGCCATTCATCTGTCTCTCTTACCTTTTATCGTAGTCTTCTAGAGTTCTAATTACTCTATCAATATTACACTCTTCCTCACCCTGTCTATTTTATAGTGTTTTCTCCTTGAAATGAAAACAGACTCGTTCTTTTTCTGCCTCATTCACCTCTAGACCATACGTTTATTTTCCTAGCACTAAAATTATGCAGCTATTATCCTTCTTCTGTGAAAGAAGTTGGGATTTTAATAGATGAAGCTTTTCGAAATTGATCAATAATACCTTAGGCAGGCAACACGTCTTCTTCTCTCACTGTAATCTTCAAGATAAGATAAAGAGACGATATGATCTTTGGAATAAAATTCATAAACAGAATTTAAAGAATCAGAAAGGAAAACATTAAGTTGGGATGAAAGTGAGAAAAAAGAATTTCCTTTTCTTTGGTATCAAGTTCATTGTCATAAACCACATGATCAGTCATCCAATTTAGATAGATAGATAGATAGATAGAGAGAGAGATATATATAGATAGAGAGAGAGAGAGATAGATATAGATAGATAGAGAGAGATATATATATAGATAGAGAGAGAGAGAGATAGATATAGATAGATAGAGAGAGAGAGATATATAGATAGAGAGAGAGAGAGATATAGATAGATAGAGAGAGAGAGATATATAGATAGAGAGAGAGAGAGATAGATATAGATAGATAGAGAGAGAGATAGATATAGATAAATAGATAGAGAGAAAGATAGATATAGATAGAGAGAGAGAGATATAGATAAATAGATAGAGATAGATATAGATAGATAGAGATAGATAGAGATATAGATAGATAGAAGATACAGATAGATAGATATAGATAGATAGAAGATATAGATAGATAGAAAAATAGATGAAGAGATAGATGAAGATATAGAAAGGTAGATAGATAAAGAGATAGATAGATATACAGGGTACAATGAATAAATTGTCTTGATTATGCAAAAATGAAAATAACACTGACAACTCATTTTAAAAGATATATTTACCAGAATTACACCAAAATATCTGGAAATACTAAAAACTAAATTTATTCAATAAAATTGCCATTGGCTTCAACCACAGCCTCCTGACGACTTTGGAATCTTCTTCAACTCTTCTGGACGGTTCACTTGTTTAAGTTGGTGAATGCTGCTGTAATACTTGCCTTCAGTTCATCTTTCATGTTACACAGAGTTTTGTTGGTCTCATGCTCAACTGCACCCCACTCATAATAATCAAGGGGTTGCAGTCTGGGTGGGGGGGTAGGTGGCCAGATGTAAGGAGTGATATGGTTGCAGAAAATGTCTAACAGCTATAACTGGGGTCTCCTGCTTGTGTGGCATGGTGCAGAGTCCTGTTGCCAGACATAGGGTCTTCCAGCAGCCACTCTCTTGACCCAGAGCAGTACTACCTCCTCAAGGAACTTGATGTAGGCCTTTGTGTTGAGTTTGAGGCCCTCACCAGCAGATTTGTGAGTTCTTTTTCTATCAGAACAATCAGAGTGTATTTTCCAAGCAGGCATACCTTCATAATCACCATTAGACTAATCCAACCCTTTCTGAATCCTCTGCGATGTTCTCAGATTGACACCCAAACACTCTGAAAGATTTGCATTGGGGCCTCCAGGGTGAATGCCAAGCAGTACAGCAAGCCGTTTCCAAATTTCTGATGGAATGAATTGTGTCATGGTGCTCTTTTTCTCACAGATGAGCCCAAATGACACTACAATACTGTGCAGTTGACATCATCAAAAACAATCAACATGCATGCACAAAATTAAAAATATAAAATGGCAACGATTTACCCATTGCACCCTGTATAGATATAGATAGACATATCAATGAAGACATAGACAGATAGAGAGATAGAGAGATAGTAGAAGAGATAGATAGATAGATAGATAGATAGATAGATAGATAGAGGAAGAGACAGAGAAACAACTAGCTGGCTAGATAGATAGAGGAATAGATAGATAGATAGATAGATAGTAGAGGAAGAGATAGAGAAACAACTAGCTGGCTAGCTATATAGATAGATAGATAGATAGAGGATGATAGAGATAGATAAATATAGATAGATAGATAGATAGATAGATAGACATATTGATGTAGACAGCAATAGATTGATAAATAGATAACTGCCAATCTCATACTGAGTTTAAATTCATGAAGTCTAGATGCCAACAAAGAAAGCACATCCAAACAGTTGCCATGAAAATATTTATAGAAAAGGCAGGGGGAAGCTAGGTTACTGTGGTGGGAAAGGGACTGAAGCTGAGATGCCAGGTCAGGACCAATAATATTACAAATTCTTCCTTGGCAGAAATCCCAGACCAGATGCTGGCAACAATATATAATGTATCAATGAATGGTAGATTTATAAATGTGCAAGAAAAATTGTCTTGCATGATACAGTGAACCTAGCACTTGATACAATATAATTCTTTTGCTTCATCTGAGTGGAAAATGTTAGCCTGAGAAGATGCAATGACTCACTTACATTAGCTGACTGAAGGCCGAAAAGGTTCTCCAAGATGGTTAAAAGAGAGTATTCATTTATTTTGGAGCTGTTAAAATTAACAAGCCATTCCTTGCTCCAGTTAACAACAGATGAAGGTCATTTTTTTTAGATCAGCTGCCAATTTGATCTTATCGAACCAACAGACTTACTATTAAATAGGGGTAAATAGTTACATTATCAGCATAGTTACCGTGTCGAGAACTGATAACATTGATGAAAATTAGGAACAACGTATGTTCAAGGATAGAACCCTAAAATTACAGCTGAAGCTGCTTATGATCTCTTTGCACTAATATCTTTGAAAAGGCATGAATCCATTTCTCCCTAACTACTGTCTCCTCACTGACATACAATGATAGTTAGGTGTGATCACATTTGAAAACTATTCTTGCATAATTAACTGATCTAACTGTTATGCGAATTTACCTACGCACACATGAACTCTCACAACTATAAATAGGAGCAGTTACTGCCTTTGGAGGGGGGAGTTTCCAGCAGTCAGATCTGACAGTCAAACTGAACATTCTTGCTGTAACACTCTCGTTTGTATATGTTTGTATTACTGTTTCTGTGAATATATTTGTTTAAATCAATTCCTCTTGTGTCTTTATTTCTGGCCCTAACAAGGCCACAACACTAACCAAGCAATAAAAAGTTGTTACCCCATTTGACAACCTGTACAGAGTCCAGTCAATTTCAATATGTTGATATTCGTTTTACTTAATTTGACACAAAGCCACATTAGTAAAACACTTGGTAAAAATAAATTTCAGAGAAAAAGACTTTTATTCTAACATAAAGGTCTTAATAGAAAGGCTCCCAGTAAGAAGCACATTCATTATGCCAGCAGTTGCTAAACTTTACTCTACAATAGACATCCTTTTCAACAAAGCATTGTACTCATTAACCGTAACCCATATAGACTCAAGATCAGAGAAATAATCAAGGCTAAATTTATTAATCAATTTTAAAATGAATTTCAAATAAATTGAAAGCAAACAAGTTTAATCTTTGCACAGAGATTTCCATTTGTTAATGAATTTTTTCTGATACTTTTATGAAAAGGGTACAGAAACATTCTCAGCCTGACTAAGAAGGAATTCGAAGACTGATTCTGATTTTGGCAAATGGCTCATCCTGAGAACTTTCCATTACTTTTTTTTTTTGGTGGGAGCTGGGGGGGGGGTGCAATATAACAAATGTATTGATAGATAGATAGATAGATAGATAGATAGATCGATCGATAGATAGATAGATAGATAGATAGATCGATAGATAGATAGATATAAACAGACTGAGGCAGATAGATATGAACAGACTGAGATAGATAGATCGATAGATAGATAGATATAAACAGACTGAGGCAGATAGATATGAACAGACTGAGATAGATAGATAGATAGATAGATAGATACATAGATAGATAGATCGATAGATAGATAGATCGATAGATAGATATAAACAGACTGAGGCAGATAGATATGAACAGACTGAGATAGATAGATCGATAGATAGATAGATATAAACAGACTGAGGCAGATAGATATGAACAGACTGAGATAGATAGATCGATAGATAGATAGATATAAACAGACTGAGGCAGATAGATATGAACAGACTGAGATAGATAGATAGATAGATAGATAGATAGATAGATAGATAGATAGATATAAACAGACTGAGATAGATAGATAGATAGATAGATAGATAGATATAAACAGACTGAGATAGATAGATAGATATAAACAGACTGAGATAGATAGATAGATAGATAGATAGATAGATAGATAGATATAAACAGACTGAGATAGATAGATAGATATAAACAGACTGAGGCAGATAGATATGAACAGACTGAGATAGATAGATAGATATAAACAGACTGAGGCAGATAGATATGAACAGACTGAGATAGATAGATAGATATAAACAGACTGAGGCAGATAGATATGAACAGACTGAAATAGATAGATAGATAGATATAAACAGACTGAGGCAGATAGATATGAACAGACTGAAATAGATAGATAGATAGATATAAACAGACTGAGGCAGATAGATATAAACAGACTGAAATAGATAGATAGATAGATAGATAGATAGAGAAAGGGAAAGAGTTTTTCTTTGTCTGTTGCTCTAGTTTTCTCATTGAGCATTTCCTTTACAAAAATCTGATTGCCTTAAAATATTTTAAATTTTAGTAACACTGCATGTATTTTAGTCATCATTTTTTGTTGTTATTATTATTATTCAAATAGATGCATAGGGATTGATATCAACAGGGTGGATATAAGAATCAACACTGCATGGTGACTGTCATTTTCACATGTCAGTTTTTAGCAAGCTAATCAAACAGACTATTACTATTTCCATAAATTCCAGTCTTAATTTCATTTCTATATCCTTGTGCCAGACTAAGCTAAGTTTAATAAAGAATTACCCATATATGAATGCATGTTAACAGTTTCATTCTTCCTCAGTTTCTCTCCATTTTGCTTGATTTTATTAAATGATTTCAAACTCGCATAAAAGCTAAATTTTTATAAATAATGCAGCACATTGTTGCAAGGTGCAGGTTCTTATGATTTTGCTTGAACTCATCGAAAGGTCTTAGAGGAAGTCAGTCCCTTGGCAATCTACAATTGGCAGCAGTTTTCTTTTATTTGGCAGAGATCAGATCAGTTGGCAGAAGTGCAGTGAGCAAGTTGGGTGTGTCCTTTAAAGCACGGATTGCTGTGTGAGTTTGATCTAAAATGATTGCCATCCAATGTGTTTTTCCACAAAAATACTTTAGACATTTGTGCTTTATGTAATTCCTTCAAATAGAATGCATTTTTTTTTCTTGAAAAATTGTTTTATTTTCTGTTTATTCCTATTCTTCTCTCAATGCATCAATTGATTTGTTGGTAAAAATAGAAATGGAAAAATGACAGACAGACAGAATAATTAACAGACAGATACGTAGATCCATTCAGTGAAAGTCACTCATTTTACTTTTCCAATTTTAAAAAAGTTAAGTTGTATAATAAGCTAGTATATACTATGATACTAGCATAGTACCTATAAAAATGATGAAATTATTAATTATTGTACACTGGTCTCGTCTGGTCTAGTGTCCTCATCTTGATTGTTATTATCCCAATGTTTCTGATCATTGTATCCTTAAATTCTCTTAAAGACGCCTGTTGTAGTTGGTAACCTTCCAGAAATTTCAAACTAAATCCTTTATTCAATCTACTGGAGTAGACGGTTCTCATTCCACTCACCATACTTAAGGTTATCTTATATCAGTTAATTCAGTCAAGTTAGGAAAGATGGATTTTGAAAATAACCAAAATTATGAAAGTTCTTGACCAATAAAATTCATGCAACACCTCTGCTAAGTACAAGCCTTCTTGTATTTAACAAAAAATTCAAACAAATTCATTTTCTTTAATGAAAGATCTACATATATATATATATATATATATATATATATATATATATATATATATATATTATAATTATTTTTTTTAAATATGATTCCATCACTACATAGGCTCTACTTATATATTGAGCACTGTTTTTTTAAAATAAAAACAAAAATACTGCAGAACTTTAGATTATTATCTTAACATGTTCTTTTCTATTTTTCTATATATTTGCACACTTTCATATATATATATATATATATATATATATATATATATATGAGAGAGATGTTTGAGTAATGTAAAAGATCCAATCACATATTTGACAAAAATGTTTCCTTCATACATTCATTATTATTCATTCATTAAAATAATTTAACTTCTATAACCTTTTGCCAATTTTTAGCTAAATCTGTATTCTATCATAAAAGAACAATTTCAGTTTTGAATCAAATTTTTAAGAAATTGTTCAAGCTCTACAAATTAACAGAACTGTGGCTTACCCTCCATCACTTCACCAAAAATGTCTGTAGGGAGGAACTCTTTAAGTCTATCAAAAGGCAAGCATATTCTCTCTCTTTCTTTTTTTCCCACTTGCTTCCAGATGTACTCAAATGTAGATAATGTCACTAATAAAGAATAGTTGCATTTATTTCCTTAGTCTCATTGACTATTGAACTGTCATGCACTGTCAGACGCACATGTGTCTCACAGATGTGCTTCTTACACACACACCAAAGCACATTCCTATACCTAGTTTCTAAGGTCTTTTCCTTGGATTTCAATTGTGTATGCATGTAATTCCGTTTGTTAATAACATGATTTAGTTGTTGCTTGTTTTAAATTTTCATGTTTCGTTTTATTTAATTTAACTGGACACACACAAGTTCACCAAATATTGTTCCATGAGCCCATAAATATTTACTATAAAACTTCTACACACTTGTATCAAAAGTGTTTGTTCCTACAACAGAACTACTGAGCTGATAATTAATGTTTCTTACATAAAGTAAAAAAGTGATAATCTCAAAATGACAGATGTGGAGAATATAAGAGAAAGGACTTTCTCTACTCATTCCAATTCCATGTTGAATGCAGAAACAATTCCCATTCCAACTCCATGATAATATACAACATTGCATGTGTGGAATAAAGTTAAGTGCTATGACACAACAGAATCATCAAATGCTTTCCTTTAAAATCTTCCATTGCTTCTTATAAACAATTGCCTGTACTGACATCACTAAGAACATTTTTATGGTTAAAGTAATTTACAAGAAAGAATTCCCTTTCAATCCCACAAAAGAAAAAAAACTTATTTCACAATTTTAGATTCCATTTAAGCTGACAGGATTTAAAGGCTGTCTGACATCTTGCCATGATTTTCTTTTTCATTCACATCTACTTTTCATCTTATCCAAAAATTACATTTTTTTCTGTGTCAAGGATAGACAACTATTTAAAGGCTGCTGATGTTTCATTTCACAGGTTTTTGTGAAAATTATTTTTTAATTTGCAGTATTTTCCTGAAGGTTGTTGCATTGTTTAGGCTTACTTTTCAATCAAAAGATTCAACATTTTCCAAATTCTGATGACTTCAAGAAGATTCTTTATACTTGAATTCAAAACTGATATTTTTAACTGCACAGACTATTCATGAAACTTGCTTGCACTTACTATATTATATATATGCATATATATATGCATATATATATATATATATATATATATATATGTATATATATATATGTATGTATATATGTATATATATATATATATGTATATATATATATGTATATATATATATATATATATATATATATGTATGTATATATATATATATATATATGTATGTATATATATATATGTATGTATGTATATATATTATGTATATATGTATGTATATATATGTATGTATATATATATGCATTCTATGACCACAATGGCAATATCTACACCCAAACTAATGGCGTCAGTATGGGAAATCCACTCGGCCCATGCTTTGCCAACTATTACATGTCCCACGTAGAAAATACGACATTCATACAAGTCCGTACACCAAAGATATACGTACGCTACATAGACAATATTTTCATTTTAAAGTTTAGGTGACAACATTAAACAAATAGACACACTTAAGACCACATTTGAGAAAAACTTCGTCCTTAACTTCACTTATGAAAAACAAACTTCCATTCCTAGATGTCCTCGTTGAAAACAGCAATAACACTTTCATTACATCCTTATACAAAAAAACAACCAGCAAGAACTCTTGTCACATAAACTTTAAAAGCGAATGTCCACTTAGGTATAAAATAGCTGTAATAAAAAACTTTCTAGAAAGAGCACACCAAAATTCATCCTCTAGACTACTCTTCCTCAAAGAAATTAATAACGTAAAACAAACCCTAATCAACAACAGCTTCCCTAACTATCTTATAGACCAACAAATAAGACTATTTCTCCCTAAAGTAAGTAATAATGAAAGTGAACACACAGTCAAAAATCACATACACATTTATTACAAAAACCAAATGCACATTAACTACAAACAAGACGAATCCTCACTAAGACATATAAAGAAATACACCACCCCAATCGACCCAAATAAAAAAATCAAATTAATTATCTATTATAAAAAATTTAAGACAGCTAACCTTATCCTAAAAAAATAACAACACGCCAGCGAAGTCAAAATTACAAAGAACAAACATTATCTATGAATTCAAATATCCCTTAAGGAAGTGTGTTCCTGATCAAACAGGACTCATGAATAATTATATCAGTCACACAACTACATGCTTATCCAGACGTCTTACGTTACACCTATCCGATCACAGCTCCATTAGAACCCATTTAAACACACACACAAATTTACCAGACTCCATTAGAAATATACTAGTAGAAAACACAAATATATTAACTGCATCCACCTTTAAAAAAAGATTAAAAATAATGGAGGCTTTAATAATAAAAAAGAAAAAAACAACTCTTAACAACATTAACTACGAACAAGGCCAAAATGTGCTAACCGTATTCAGAAATTAAAAACATCCCTACCACACACTAAGACATACACATAATGCACACACTCAATTAAGCTGAAAAATCAAATCATCCTTGATAATGGCTAAAGGCATAGCTGAAAGTGCTTGGAAATATAAAACATTTGGGCAGTTCTTACACACCCTTTGTCCAGAACAGAAAGCTCTATTTGAACACAAGAAAAATTAAATAAAAAGATTAACCGTAGTACCTTGTCTGTCATTTTAAATGAAACATGCATATATATATATATATATATATATATATATATATATATATATATATATGTGTGTGTGTGTATATATGTATGTATATATTTATATGTATATATATGTATGTATATATTTATATGTATATATATGTATGCATATATATGTATGTATATATTTATATGTATATATATATGTATATATATATATGTATATATATGTATGCATATATATGTATGTATATATGTGTGTATATATATATATATATATATATGTATATATATGTATGTATATATATGTATATATATGTATGTATATATATATGTATATGTATGCATATATATGTATATATATATATATGTATGCATATATAGATATATATATACGTATGTATATATATGTGTATATATATATATATGTATTATGAAATTGACAAAGTCCAACAATTATTTTAAGACATTTTTATGTTTATACATTCTTTTTATAGATACAAAAATTTAAGTAAATGCTCTGTTTATAATAAACAGTATTAAACAATATTTACCAGCCTGAATGTCTGAGAAATTTTCACAGAAAATATTCTTCCTCCGACAGGAATTGAACCTGTATCCTATACAGAACCTTCATTTAGCCTGATGTGCCTTAACCAATTGAGCCACAGAGGATTGTTCAATTAGCAAGGTCGATTTTACTGCCTTTAAACTACAATCTTCCATGAATCTCTCATGTACATTCATATCTGCTCAAAGCGTATCCAAATGTAAACAAATGACGCCACACATTATGAAATGGACAAAGTCCGACAATTATTTTAAGCATTTATGTCTTAAAATAATTGTCAGACTTAATTGCAGCATCAAAAGAGGAACCAACTTAGCTAAGCTACTGGAGGAGACAAGTTTCAATGTCTGGGATGAGTGTACCATGGCACACAAGCACACATTTGAGGTCATGGGGACAAAACTCTCAAAGACATTAGACAGAATTCGCAAATCATGGGAGGTATCACTGTGCTACTCTCTGGTGATTTTAAACAAATATTACCAATCATTGCAAGAGGAACGCCAGCTGATGAAATCAATGCTTGACTAAAAAATTCTTACATCTGGAGCCATGTTCAAAGATTCAGCCTGAAAACAAATATGAGATTTAGAATCACAGGTGATTTTGAAGCAGAAAAATTTGCTGCTTTGCTGTTTCAGCTTGGCATTGGAACTATCAAAATGGACCAAAATGAAGATATTTCCCTCCCAAATTTGGTTGTGGAGTTTCAGTCTCAAGTATCCCAAACTTGATTAACCATGTTTATCCAAACATTAAACACCATTTCATGGATTCAAACTGGCTTTGTGAGAGGACCATATTAGCTCCCCAGAATCAAACTGTGGATAGCATCAACTGGAAAATTCTCCAATAAATTCCAAAAGAAAGCATGAAGTACTTTTTCATTGATACTGTGATTAAACACGAGCAGGTAGTGAAATCTCCAATAGAGTTCTTGAAATCATTGAATCTTCCTGGAATGCCATTGCACAATCTGGAACGAAAAGAAAAAAGTGCCAGTTATCCTCCAAAGCTTTTTAATGGAACAAGTTTAATTGCCAAGAAGATGCTTCCTCATCTCTTGGAAGCATAGATCCTTACTGGTCCAGGAAAGGAGGAGAGAGTTTTAATTCCAAGTTATCCCCTTATTTCCTCCAGATCTTCCTTTTGAGTTCAAAGTGAGAGTGAGCTATGCAATGTCAATCAATACGTCCCAAGGACAATCATTGAAAGTAACTGGACTTCATCTGATGGAACTCCCCGCTTTTCTCATGGCCAGCTGTTGGTTATTCAAGGGTTGAGAATAGAAACAAACTATTTGTACTGACCCAAATGGGAAAACCAAAAATGTTTTTTATCATGCAACTTTGCAATAAGTTCTAAATTGATAAATTATATCATTGATTTGATGAAAACTGTTAATTGTTTATAAAAATATTTTTCAAGTTTAATAAAATTTAATATGTACTTAATGCATGAAGTGTTGTTCTTGGTCCAAAGGCCAAATCAAGGGCCCTCCGCAGGAACTAGCTTGAATTCCATCCTTCACTTTACCTATGAACTTGGTCAACAAAATAAACTTCTATTATTGGATGTGGAGTCTAGTAACAATACATTCACTACTTTGTTATATAAAAACAACACAATTAAAAACTCTTGCCATCTTAATTTTTCTAGTCAATGTCCTCTCAGATATAAAATAGTTTTTATAAAAGAATTTCCTCATGAGAGTGAGTGAGTGAATTTATCCCCTGATTCACTTTTCTTCAAAAAATTAACAATATGAAACAAGTGCTAGTTATTAACAGTTTTCCAAATGATCTTACAGAATAAAAAACAAAATAAAATTTAGCATCATTACCAGAATGTATACTCACTCAGTATGCAATATTATACATTGACTGTTTAAGAGTCAGATCATATATATATATATATATATATATATACAGAAAGAGAGAGAGAGAGAGAGAAAGAGAGATACATATATATATGTGTGTGTGTGTGTGTGTATTTAGGCAGCAATCCTTCTTTCATACACATTTCATTGAATACGACAGACAAGGTGCTTTGATTTAGTTTTTTATACAATTTCTCATGTGATCTTATAATTTTTTTCTTTTCAGTAGATAAATTATATAAAAACTGTCAAATTGTTCTTTTTTCTGTTTAGCCATTTTTAAGGATGAAATATATTAAAAATATATTTATTATATATATTATATATTAAATATATTATATTGAAAAATATTACATGCAACAATTTATTTCTTGTTAATAGTTAATATATATATTTGACAAATATCTTAAGGGCCAATCTACCCTGGGCAGAAGGGGACACAAGTCTATGCTCCTGCTGCTGCTACTGCTGATAGGAACAATCCATTAAGTTGGGAGGGGGAGATAACTGGTTATACCAATTACAATAAACAACATTTAACAAATTATTTCCTTTGTATCAACTTCCAGATGTTTCACATTATGACTTCAAGAGAAAATTTCACACAAAACAACAATTTGATTCTCATCAAATTCTCTCTTGACTTTCATAGTTTATGAAAAAAATCTTTCAATCACAAAAATCAGTTTGTCATGGCAGGGATGACTTTAGCATATCCTTTTTTTCTTGTTTTTTCTTATCATTTCCCCCCAAGCAAGGCAATAAAGCCACAAAGAGACAAGGAGGTACTGAGTGTTAAAAGAATGTGAGAAATGAAAACATTATTAAGGAAAGATATCAATAAAAGAACAGGAATTAAGAAGACAGAAGATGACACTTGACATTCCATTTAAATTTTAAAGCCAGAAGAGAGTTGCACAGTTAAAGGTGAGAAAAGAAACTGTTAACATAGAATCTATGAGTACATCTAACCTTTTCAGCTTTAAAAGAATGACGCTTTGTCACCAATCTAGCACTGTGCTTCAATTCATAATGTCTAGATACAAACGAGGAAAGCTCATCAGAACAATTACCGTGAAAACATTACGCTATGTTATTGTGGTGGGAAAGTGACTGAGGCAATCTTCTTTCAGCTTAGTTTTTAATATCAAACCTTAGAAAAGGAAAACTCATAGGTTAATAGGTTAAACTGATAAAAGAGCCCTCACTAAACTGTATCAGATATTTCTTGGCATTGCTCTACAATGTGGCATATCCAGAGGAAATATTCAAATATATTGTTAATAGTTTTTAAAATCTCTACATAAGCAATTTTGTAAACATTAGAGTTTAAGAAGTTTGTTTAATATTTGGAAACTGACTTTAGTAGAATAAATCTTAGTTTCATCAGCTCCCCTTTAGGTTATGAAGCCTAAGACTGAAGGTGACAGAATCCAATCTTCTATCCTTAAAGTTTATTTTCCACCTATGAAAATTGATTTATTCAGAAATAAAGATGAGTGCCATCCACTCATTTCTGATTAGATTAAATTTTTATAAAATATTAAGTTGGAAGAAAAGTTTGCAGGGTTTTTCAGTATGTGACATTTGAACATGCGATTTCATTTGACAAATACCTGAAATTTCTAACATATGACTATATCATTCTATATGATTTTTGTATGAATTATGAATTTTAAATTTGTTTATATTAAAAGAGTGAAAATAGAGGAAAATAAGATGTATTTTCATCTTTTGATGCTTTTTTTTATTTTCAGAAAGGAAAACATTATATAAACAGCAAAAAAAGATATGTACCATTTATGGAAATGGTACCATAGCTGAGATTACTGTTCATAAGTGCTTCACTAGGATTGGAAGCAGGAATTTTGATCTGAAGAATATGCCTACAGTCATTAATGATAACCAAACTAAAATGCTGATTAAAAATAATCGATATCACACAACACAAGACATTACAGTGACTCTACATCTCATATAATCACTTTAAAGCATTTGAAAACAGTTGGATATGTGAATGACAACATTTCAAGCCCTACAAAATTCACTTAATGGGGAAAATTTCAATTCTCTGGAATTCTATAAAAAACACTTGGACCAGTTCATCACTCAGAAAGATGCCAATTTCTCGGAGGATGGAATCATAAAGCTACCTCAAAGATGGTGAAAGATAGCAGAACAAAATGGCATATATGTGTTGGAATAAATCTATGTACAAATATCTAAATGTTGTCATTGAAATTCACTGAAAAATGCTATAAACTTTTGTTCTGACCCAATATAAATTCTGAAAGAACAAAAGAAAAAAATTATCATGCAGATAATAAATAAAGAAATGTTCTTTGTTAATATTTCTTAAAAATTATACTTTAATGGAATTATGTTATCGTTCTGAATTATTCCCAAGAAATTTTCAAGGATTCACAATTCTTAACATGCATGTATTTTTGTTCCTTTTTTAATCTTTGGCAACCATGTCACCAAAATGAAATTTTTATTTTAAATCAAATTCCGATTCCTTCTTGAAATCAATTTGACATTCCCAAGATTATGAATTCCAAACTGTTATTTGAAAAGACATGAATATTAAAATAGCAGAATTATAAGAAGAAAACAAAAAAGATAAAATTAAGTGATATGTTCAATTTTTATTAATGTAACTCAGACTTCTATAATAAAATTACAAAATAAACACCAAATCAACAAAAGAATATGACATTATGCATCAATATTGTTGCATCATATGACATCAATTTGTATGCAGTTGTTTTTGTTGTTGTTTTTACAATTTTATGTCATTAAATTTGTTAAGAACAAAAGTCAAGTTTATATTTTTATCAACAATTACTTCCTTCCTGCCACATTTTATTTTACTTTTTTGACCAAAATATTTCTTTATTCCATGTAATGTTCACTTCTTTTGTTCATGGAGAGAAACTTGCTCAGAATAACCGTCATTCTTGTTTATTTGCTTCTATAACTCTGGTTTGAGGAGGGGAAAACAAGAAGTATTCAAGGGATCTTTTTTGCTTCAGTTTGAAGTGATGTGATTTTTAAGGCCACAAGTGATGCCTTTTATAAAAGATCAAGTGATGCATTGTGCTTATTGTTCAAGTCATACATCATTAATGGTTAAATTGATGCTTTTACTAAGAGTTCAAATGATACCTTTTTCCAATCTTTCAAGCAACACTTATACTAAATGTTCATATAATTCTTTCTGTTCAAGTCAGGCTTTTTTTAAAGTTCAAATGATGCCTTTTCTTAAGGATTAAGGCCTCAAGTTATTCTGTTTACTTAAGGATTAAGAGAGGCCATGTCATTAGAATTCAAGTCATACTTTTGTTTCAAATGCTGTCTTGTAGTCAGTTCATACTTTTGTTAATGATTCAAATGATGCCTTTTGTTAAGTGTTAAATTGATGGCTTTTATCAAGAGCTCAAATGATGCCATTTTCTAAGTGTTCAGGGGACGCCTTTCACCGCAAATATGACTGAAACTAAAACTTGAAACCTTTTTGCCACATTGCTAAGAGCTGTGTAATTTCATGTCACTAAATCCATAATTGTGCTTGGCATATGAAAAAGTGTTTCAATAAAAGCAGCCAAATATATCATATACATTTTTCCAAAATAAATACATTATTATTTTAAAAGTCAGAAAGAAAATTAAATTGTAAAAACCAAGTTGTAAAAAGTTCCTGATAAATTATAGCAGAGAAAAAAATGTTCTAAATATTTCTAATGACAAATTACCATAAATATTTAATGATGTTTTCTTTTTGATTTGCCTTAAAGAATTTCTTTGTTTCACATGTCAATAGTTTTGCTTTGTTGTAAACAATAAAATGTTTCCATTCTTTCATTAAAATACTAAAATAAAATGACAAAATATCTTTAATACATTTTCCTTAATCAATAAATCATTCAATTTTCCTGGACTTAATTTTAGTCACTTTCTAATCTTTTATTAATAGAATATAAGAAAAAGTATTAATTATTTACTTTGTTTTAAATAGTCAAACAAAAGACCAATTCAAAGAGTATGCTGTAGAAATTGAACTCATGACACATATGTGTGTCATGAGTTCAAAACAAATTTGTTACTAATGGAACACAAGCAGATACTCTGAATATGTTTTTGTATCAGTCTATTAAAACATGGAAAAGTACAAAGAGTTACGTTCATGGAGTTTAACATCAGCCATGCTAATGACACACAGAAAAGGTTATCTGTGGTGATTAAATGATAGCAGTTTTGTTTTAGAAGCATTAAAATTTACAAGCCATTTCTTGCCTCATTTAACCACTGATTAGAGGTCATCTTTAAAGATCAGCTATCATTTTTACATTATTGGACCTATCAGATTACTACTGATTGAAGAGGGGGTGAGTGAGTTTGGTTTGGTTTGTTTTATGGCATATCAAACTCAATGGGTTATTTAATGCTGACGAGATTGTTTTCAACACAGTTTAGGGGTTAACTATTTGCCCATAGCTGGGACCCTAACAGATGCTACCACCCCGGGTCAGGGTGGACATGGGAACACCAGCAATTAAGAGGTGATTCCACACTTCTCAAAATATCTTGATCAGAGGCCTTGCTGTTGGATGTAGTTTATCATCATACCCAGGATGAAGAGGGTGGGGGTGAGGATTTACTCTTGCTCAACACACTCTTACAGAGCTTCCAGTAGAACCAAATTTGTGAGAGGCTCTACAATGTCTCATTTTATCAGCAAATAGCAACACTTTACTTCATTGAGGACATGCTTACACTCATTACGAGCAGATACAAAGAGAAATATGTTATAATTGGAACTGTCATGTTGGTATGGCTGGAAATAGTGATTCCTGTGGGCTATAGCAGCTGAACAGGCAGAAGTGATCCAAGGAGAAGATTGTGGTTTCACTCAGTATTCCCATGCCAGCATGAAAGCTTCAGTGCTGGCTTTCACCAAGGAAGAGACCTCAGTGGTACAATTCTCAATGGAAAGATTAAAAATTTCTTTCGTTGGGGTGTCATGAAGATAATCATTAAATAATTCCCAATTAGTGCATTTGTAACAAAAAAAATAATAGATGAGCAGAAAGAAATATTTGCAAACACTACCCCATGGTCAGAGCTGTCAAGAGAACAGAGCTGTAAAGCATGACATGAGTTTAGGGAGGAGGTAAGGAGCAAATCAGGAAAGCTTGTCTCTCAAAATTACAAGGGAAATGAGCAGGAAAATTTCCTATTTGAGTGAGAGATTGAACAACTAGCAAATGGGTGCTGGAATCATCAGTGGCATTAGAATATCAAACCACTTGACATGATGGGCATTGAGGTCACCAAACACAAATATATTTGCTGAATGTCTAGAGGGAGCCTTATCTATACTATCAGAAATTCTATCTAGCAAGCAGCAGTCCTGAGAAGAAGGAGAAAGATAAAGGACAAAGTGATAACTGACTGATTTTAATAGTAAAAGTCGGAAGCACATATAAGAATAATCTCAAGACTGAAGAGAAAGTTCTCTTGCCACTGAGAGATGTTTACCAACATAGACACCAAGACCATACATGTGAATGTAAAAGTTCCTTTCAAAAAACGAAAATAACCAAGAACACAGAAGGAAGGGAATTTATTAAATTAAGTAATTTCATGATTTTGTGGTTCCAGTTATTGTTTATCGTAATCACCTTTAGATGTTCCAACCCCTACAAGTAGACAAAAACTAATTTTTCCTTACAATGCACCATCTTTACATCCTGTGAAATATTTCCTATTTGAATGATTCCACTAATATAGACTGATAAATACTTCTTTCTCTTTATTCTGAATTCTTCCTGTTCAAAATAGCAACCATAGGACATGGGTGAAAATGGTTCTCACCAACTTTAGATTAGAATATAGCACTGATTAAAAACAACAAAACAAAAAATAATTAAACAAAATTCATAGTAATGAGATATATTTATAATTATAAAATGACTTCATATTAAATTTCTAAATAATCTGAATATCTTGTAATTTTTATGCAATAAAAACAAAATTGATGCACTAAAACATTTGTTATAAAAATCAAAAAAATTAATTTCAATCTTCATATATTATTTGATGGGTTTCTTTCAATTTACTTTATGTAAAAAAGAAAAAAAACTTTCCTAGAATGTTTGGAAGATCAAAGATAAGACACAATAACAAATATTATAATAATAGTTTTAAAATATACTCTTCCCTCCTCCTCCTCCTCCTCCATTTAAGAACAATAACATTCTTCTGAACATGGAATTCTTTGTAGGAATATTTACTTCTCCTGTAGAGAAAGATGGAGAAAACAAATTGAAAAATTTTTCCAGTTTCAAATGTAGATAATGCTTAACAAAATGCATATAGTAGAGGAAGACATCATCTACTTAAGTATGAAAGGGGGCTGCAGTTGTAATATTTCTTTGGGGTCTGGAAAACACTGATATCAGATTTAAAATTATAATAAAACATACTCTGAAATTAAAAAATAAATAATAATATACCTGTCTTTTTACACACACACACACACACACATATATATATAATCCTAAAGAGCCATGTAAACCTACCTAGGTTTCACCTAAATGGATCATCAGGGTCACTTTGATCCTGACAATCCATTTAGGTGAAACCTAGGTAGGTTTACCTGGCTCTTTAGGTTTATATTAGGTTTGCTTTACTTCGTGTATTGAGCACTTTACTTAGTTACTTTTACTCGTTTTGGAGGTTTTTTCTTTGAACTCTCAGCTTGAATTCTGGACGATTGTTTTCGCCCCAATTTCATGTTCTTAGTTCTTTCTTTTTTTTATTCCTCATTTTTCCTTGGGTACTGGTTTGTTCAACTACAAGCCGAAATACCTAAGGTTTTTCCAAGTGAGTACCACTATTTATATATATATATATATATATATATATATATATATATATATATATATGTGTGTGTGTGTGTGTGTGTGTGTGTGTGATAGCTGACTTATTAAGTAAGTATGATTATTTCTAACACGTTAAAACAATTATTGCATTGACAATTTAAACTGTTACATGAGTTTCACACTAAATTGTATATGTACCTCACAATAATACATTTGATTAAAATTCAATAGAAAAGAAATTATTATATACAAATAGAAATATTTTGCTACAAAATTTAAAATAAATATAAATTATTATATTCTGAAGTAAAAAATTAATAAAATCAATAAAATGCATACAAGTGACCTATAAATTTTGTGATCTAAAGTTACTTTTAAACTTTTCAAAAGATTTACACTTTGGTTTACAAATATAACAAAAAAAATCTCTTGTTTTGATTGCTTATTGCTTTCACATCTCTCTTTCCCCCTCTCTTTCCCCCCTCTCTCTCTCTCTCTCTCTCTCTCTCTCTATATATATATATATATATATATATATATATATATATATATGGTGGGGTGCACCATGTCTCACAGTATTACCCACTTCATGCTTTACCAATATGTACATTAAACACTTATTTAGTATGTAAATATTTCCTAAGTGAATGATGGTAACATCTATCTGAACAGTTCAAATGAAAAGCTGTTCTGGTCTACATGGCCATGAACAAACAACTGAAAGACGAGACAGAGATCAAAGACTAAGTGGTTAATGGCAATAGGTGACAAAGTAATGGGCGGACGGTGTTAAGATGACAACTCAAGCATACATTAATTTTTGGAAGCACACATAGAAGAACAATGTTTTCAATCTTTGGTCAAAACATTCATCTTTGTATACTTAGCACATATTCTGTAATTATAATTTTTAATTATTCTCAACGTAATAATTCATAGTGATACAATCTCCCTGGTCTTTTGAACAGAAGTAGATGTTTAACCCTTGTTTCCTGTTTAGAATTGGGTTTCCAGTTGATTCTAAATTTTACTTCAACCCTATACTTCTAACGTCTCCGCCTAAAACTCTGAAATTTTATTTACTATTTATTTGCTTTTTGTCTTTCCTCAATAAGAATAGAAAGTTTTGAACATCAACCTATTCACACTCCTCCCCAGTCTTTTAAACTGAAGTTGAAGTTTATACTTTCTTTTCTATTTGGATTGAGGTTTCCAGATCTTTCTAAAGCCTTTCCCTTCTCTTTCACTTCCAGTAACCCCTTGCATCTTGATGGCATTATCACCGTTCTTGGAATGGTGCCTCTTATTCTGTAACCCTCTATTTTGAGTGGCTCTTGGGCCTTGTACAGGGTGAACATCATTGTAAATAATGTTAATGCGAAATTTTAGACTGAAAGCGAAATAACCTGTACATTAATAATGCAAATATCTCTATAAATCCATTCATTAGTTTTTAAAATTTAGGTAAAACTTATCATATATATTATCCTGTTTCTCAATCTTTCTTTCTTTCTTTTACAGGTGAGTACCAAGACGTTTGTATTTTCTGTCTGGTAAGAAACAACATTTAATTTTCTTCAACGTTTGGTCAACAAGTCAGAAAATCAAAAAAAAGTACTTAGTAGCCTTGTGACAAACTAAACCCTGTTTAGTAAGCAGTAACAGTAATTCCGTTCTTTTTATCATCTTTTAAAGAATAGATGGTAACAGTTCTTAATAAGGTCAGTCAGTCAGTCAATTGCCATATACACTTGAGCCATTATGTCCCTTACAAATCATGACTAACTAGACAGATTTTCCATTTCCTTCTGCAATAGACTGTCTGACAACCAAGACTACAGGACTATTATCCATTATAACATGAAACACATCCTTTAATAAGGTCATCATCTTCCCCTTGACTATTGTAATTGTTATGATGTTGGTTTGGGGTTTGTAGAGACAAACGACAAATAACACGTAACAATAAAAAGGGTTTTATTGGTTGGTAAAAGGTACAGAAATTGCCTGAGTAGTCTATCACTAGCTCAGCCAAGAACTTTCTCTCGCCTGTCTCTCGACGTGCCACTATATAAAGTCTTTGCTAGCAGACAAGTTCATCTTCAAGAGGGGTGGTAGGTTTCTGACACAACAGTAATCATAGAACAGATCTACATGCACACTGTTTTCCACAATGACCTATTAATGGCAGCCATCAGCAATTCTGGTACAATCATGCCTGTCTATTGTTTGACATTGTCCAACCAATTTTTGTGTTGGCACCCTCTTCTATATCCACCCTCAATGGTGCCTTGCATGATAGTCTTGCACAGGCTGTTGTGCCTTATAATGTGTCCAAACCACGCCATTTTTCTCTGTTTAACAGTGGCGAAAAGAGGTTCCTGGTGTCCCACAAAGCTTTCAACGTTTATTAAAAATATTTGGGTCACTCATAAGATCCTTATGCAAAAACTATATAATCTCTCTGTAATCATGGTAAATCCTAAATAAAAGAGCTAAAGATTTTTGGAGAGCCATGACCACCCATATCCTGAGGGGGGCATGACATCTAAAAAGAAAGATGATCATATCCTTCCGTGTATATTTTAAGGTATTTATAAGTTGTTATATTTCTGTATATGCTCTTGCGTCTTTCTATTTCAGCCTATGTCTGAGAGTGCTTGTAGGCATTTGAAAACGTGTTCTGATCTTGTGTTCAGATGTGCTTTTGTGTTGAAGAGTGTATATGGAACGCGAGGGGAGGAGGGGGCTCTGATGGAGTATCCCTGCATGTGTACGTATATATGTAATTGCTTCTTTTCAAAATGTGTATGTTTCTGCATATGGATATGCAGAAGTGTGAAGTCGGTGGATGCATGCACTCCTGACTATGCCTGCCTCTCTCCCTCTACCCACTCTCTCTCCCTCTCTCCCTCACTCAATATATCTTACCATTTGTCGGTTCAGCAAAAACAAAAACTTTCCGCAATGCCTGCATCGGATGATTCATTTGACCCACAACTTCAATGCAGAACAACTATTTGTTTATATTGGAAAGGAAGAAGGGCAGCCACTGATCATTTTATAAGTGCCTCCATGTCAATATATCGGTAGATATACATGGACACTATTTACATATGAGGAGGTGCTGAAAATTTCTTGGCTTGATCAATAGGGATAAACTACAGTGAAGAAATGTACAGATTATTCCATATATTCAACCCAGTGTTTAATGCACTTAGTTCATAATTGCACAACATATATATATATATATATATATATATATATATTGTTAAATATAAAAGTGAACATTGAAGTCAACACTAAGAGGCAACAGTCTGTTTCATGCTAGATGCAATTGACAGGCCACGATTGCATCTAGCATGAAACAGACTGTTGCCTCTTAGTGTTGACTACAATGTTCACTTTTATATTTACACACACTCTATCTCTGATATTGAGCATTTTATCCCATAAATATAGCATACTTTAAGACTATATTTCTTCATATATTGTTAAATATAACAGACAACGAATGTCTATTATGTTTGATCAGGAGCCGTTCTAAACTTTGTATGCTTGCTTTAATTTCAGGTGAAAATAAAGACAAAAATTGTCCAACATTTGAATATTTTTTTATTCTGCTGTTACTTGATCTAAACTTTCAGCTCACATGAGCCATCTTCAGAGTGGTTATGCGGACATTTAAACAAAGATATTCACCATCAAAGATGATATTCTGTTATGGCAAAATAGAATGTTGCTATGCAATGATAACAGTCATGGAATAGCAGATACAGGTTGTAAATTCATGATGTAGTTCTATGACGTCGTACCACGTGAAAAACCAAAATATTAACTACAGAAACATATGTCTAGATGCAATGTAATGTGTTGCGACTAGTTTGAAATGTAATTTTGTTGAGTGTAATATATAGTAGTAAATGTGTATAATATTTGTAGGGTAGACTTGGCTCTTTATCCTTGGTTGTAAACCAGTCTAGAAGAAGGACAACTCTGAATTTAAAACTTGAGATCTTAACATCTTTTGAACCAAATCCTTTATTTAGTCCACGGGGGTAGATTGTTCTAATTCCATGTGCCATGCCTTTTTTCCTTCTAGTAACTCCGCAAAGATACATGGCCTGGTGGATAAAATTGTTGGTTGAAGTAATCCCAAAAATGACTTGACCCAAAGAGTTGTCAGTTCAATACCTGGCCACGGCAGAAGGAACCAAAAACTTGAAGAGTTGAGTTACTAAAGGGAATTAACTGATACTAAGAAATCAAAAAGGGATATTTGACCCCCACAGATGTAAACAGTGTTGAGAGATATGTCCACATGCAATCTGGATTTTGCATCTGTGCTGACATGCTTTCACCATATATATATATATATATATATATATATATATATATATATATATATTATTTATTTAAGGATATTAAAACATGTTAAAAATTGCTACACAATTATAATTATGTTTCAACACCATAAATGTGACTCTTCAGACAATGTTAAACTACTAGCGAGTGAAAAATTAATTTAATTTCAAAAAGCAGAATACTTTTAAAAAAACACTCTTCTGGGCTTTGGCATGATTAACCAATCAAATGTGACCGATGATTCAAATTCACCAGAAAAGATTTT
Organism: Acanthosepion esculentum; assembly: GCA_964036315.1. Lineage (NCBI taxonomy): Eukaryota > Metazoa > Mollusca > Cephalopoda > Sepiida > Sepiidae > Acanthosepion > Acanthosepion esculentum. Next base: position 5,014,127 of record OZ038477.1, read on the forward strand.
TCAAAATAGGTCATAAAACAAAGTTGTCAACATATGAAACCTTGACAAGTTCCTTATGGGCAAATACAAATTGTTAAGAAGAGACACATTTATGGTGTTGAAACATAAATGTAATTGTGTAGTGTTTTTTTTTAAATCTCCTAAAATAAATAATATTTAGTTCTATGTGTTACACTATCTTTTAAATTAAATGTTACATACAGTGGAATCATACTCCATTTGTTCTCATTTTACCTGGATTATATATATATACTCAATTTCAATTAACCTCACACCAATACCTTTATAATAATAATAATAATAATAATAATAATAATAATAATAATAATAATAATAATAATAATAATAATAATAATAATAATAATAATAATAATAATAATAATAATAATAATAATAATAATAATAATAATAATAATAATAATAATAATAATAATAATAATAATAATAATAATAATAATAATAATAATAATAATAATAATAATAATAATAATAATAATAATAATAATAATAATAATAATAATAATAATAATAATAATAATATTATTATTATTATTATTATTATTATTATTATTATTATTATTATTATTATTATTATTATTATTATTATTATTATTATTATTATTATTATTATTATTATTATTATTATTATTATTATTATTATTATTATTATTATTATTATTATTCTTCTTCTTCTTCTTCTTCTTCTTCTTCTTCTTCTTCTTCTTCTTCTTCTTCTTCTTCTTCTTCTTCTTCTTCTTCTTCTTCTTCTTCTTCTTCTTCTTCTTCTTCTTCTTCTTCTTCTTCTTCTTCTTCTTCTTCTTCTTCTTCTTCTTCTTCTTCTTCTTCTTCTTCTTCTTCTTCTTCTTCTTCTTCTTCTTCTTCTTCTTCTTCTTCTTCTTCTTCTTCTTCTTCTTCTTCTTCTTCTTCTTCTTCTTCTTCTTCTTCCCTTTCTATTACAGCCAGTGTCATGCATTTGTTTATTTATTTGTGGAAATAATAATATACCGTTCATTAGTTTTAAAAAAAAATAAAACCTTAAGAGGTCATTTTATCATTTGATAAAAATCACCTGAGGATCCCATAAGGTTGAAACCAAAGTAGTGGATTCAACTGACCTCCCGATTTTTAAAGTTAAAAGTTTTACTTTTATTTTATTTTTTTACACGTGTTTAATACTGCTGTTCTCTGGTCTAATTCAACTCTGGCCATTAACCTTTTATATATATATATATAATGGAACAAAACTCTGGATTTTAAGTTTAATTTTTATAATTAAATTTACAATTTTAGTTTCAGTTTTGAAACATAGAAATTTCAGTGTCGCAATGGAATCATTTTTTTAAAAAAGAAAATAATTTTAATATTCAGCTCTACTGTTTGTATTGAGCACTTATTTTTTTAAAATAAAAATAATTGCCAAGAAGACCAGATTAGAAATCTTCCTTTTCTTTCTTATTATTTTAATATATGTACATTGGCTCCCAATTAAGGTAAAGCACACATGATAAATGTAAAAACATCACAGATAAATTGAATATTAGTGATAGGATAGGTAAACTTACCAAAAAAGAGTGCTATATAACCATAAAGGATCACAAACTTGATTTTGAAGCTAATCCGACTACAAGAATTATCAACCCAACCTGACCTGAAATCGGTAGAATTAGTAAGAAAATTCTAGAAAGGGTTAACCAACAAATAAAGGATTACCTAGGATTAAAATTTTGCATCAATACCAAAAAAGTTACTAATTGGTTTAGTAATATCAAGGAGAAACCAAATTGTACACTGATACAGTTTGATATTGAGAATTACTACCAATGGATATCAAAGGAACATTTCCCGACATAACAGATGAAAAGAAAAACATAATTATGAATGTGAAAAAATCAGTAGTCATTCATAATGGTGAGCAATGAATTAAAAACTCTAATGACCACTTCAACATCACTATGGGATCATTGAACTTTGCAGAGTTTTCTGACCTAATTGGTCTTTTTATATTATATAATTTTAATGCATATCGAGAAATTAGTATAAATGACATTGGATTGTACAGAGATGATGTCCTTATGGCTGTAAAGAATTCTACTAACTTTAAAATTGATAAAATTAGAAAACTATTACGCAGAGAATTTATATGCCTAAACTTGAAAATTACTATAAATACTAAATTGAAAGAAGTTAACTTCTTTGATATAACATTAGATTTAATGAATAATATATATCTACCTTACAAAAAAGCCCAATACTAATCATTGGTATATACACCCTAAGTCTAATCATCCTCCATCTATAATTAAGCATATACCTTTGTCTATTGAAAAAAGAATAAGTACAAATTCAGCAAATGAGAAAATATTTAATGAACATAGTAATTTCTATAATAAAGCTCTAAAGAATAGTGGCTATAAATGCCCAAAACTCAATTATATAAAAAAAGGTCAATGGATACCATAGAAAAAATAGAAATAGAAAAATCATTTGGTATACATCCCTATATAACCAATTGGTAAGAAATAAGTCCTTGCATTAAACGATTAACATTTTCCTAGAGATAGTAAACTCAGTACAATTTTTAATAAAAATACCCTAAAATTAAGTTACAGTTGTACCAAAAACTTAGAAATGATTATTAAGAAACATAATGCTAATATCTTGAATAAACACTTCAAAATCAAAAAAATATAGATCCTAAAATAAAAAGAAATGATGATAAAGAAAAATTATGTAACTGTAGAAATCCTCAAAACTGTTTTCTTAATAATAAATGTAATACCGAATCAGTAATTTATCAATGCAATATCTCATCTATTGAATATCCAGACATGGTTAAAATCTATATTGGATGCACAAGTAATGAATTCAAAAGAAGGTGAAACCAACATCAAACATCCTTTAATAATAATGAATATCGAAATCAAATGTCCTTATCTAAATATTTCTGGCACTTAAAAGAAACCAATAAGACACCAGCAGTAAAATGGAAAGTAATAAGAAAAGCTAGAGCTTGTAAGTCATTAAATGACCTATGTCTTTTGTGCATACATGAAAAATTATACATTAAGTTTCTGAAAAATAAAAATTTACTAAATCAAAGAAATGAAATAGCATTTTTTATAGGCACTGTCAAATATTTTCCTTAAATAATAAATAATTTTGGAAAAAAAGGAGTGAGATGAAACATACATATTTATACTTGATCATTAATTATTTTTTTAAAATATGAAATTAAATTCTAATACATTTATTTGTAAAAATACTGTATAGTCTATTAGTTATTAGAAGGAGGAATGGTACTTTAAATCTGTAGGAATGAAATTTAAATATTAAAAATATGACTCAATCATATTTAGATTACCCTTTTAGAAAATCTTTGGGTATAAAAATATTAATTAAGCAGATAAATGAAAATGCCAAAATTTTTTGTCATTGAAAACCCGGATGACATACTGAAAATGGATGTCTATGTTTGTGAGCAGGCACACTCACCCCACCTAAACTTAACCTGACTTTGAAAGTAACATATATTTGATACATAAGTTGTCTAGGGAAATTAAAACCCAACCACCCCTAATCAAAATAGATTGAATTTTCCTTAACCATAACAACTCAAAATATTAAGATTGTCTGAACTTATAAATTAAGTATATTTCTTAGAAATTTATTCCTAGCATCACTTGACACTTGATCGAAACTCTGGATTTTAAGTTTAATTTTTATAATTAAATTTACAATTTTAGTTCAGTTTTGAAACATAGAAATTTCTGTATCATGATGGAATCATATTTTTAAAAAAGAAAATAATTATAATTAATATAAGTAAAAGATTTGTCAGTTAGTTCATTGATGTTCCCTTCAGCATCTTGACTTCAGAGTTTTGTACCTGGACCTGTCCATCTACTCAGTAGTGGGTTATTTCAAGTAAGTGGATTTGTTTAGATACATGAGGGAGAGATTGCACAGGTCTAGATTCCCCCTTTTGATATCTCCTCCAGATTCCAGGTTAAAGGACCATTTATTTTGCAACATTATCTCTTTTCTTGTCAATGCACTTAACTCATAGATTTAACACTGCACCAAAAATTACAGATTAAACTAATATTTATGTCATTTTGTGGACTTATTAATTTTTAATTCCTATTTGCTTTCATCTTTATTGATTTTTATTGCAACTGTTATTGCAGAGGCTGTCAATCTACAGCTATAAAATGCAGAGGATTGGAAATAACAATTAAAATTTATGTCCACTGAAATTAAAATGAATCTAAATACAAGTTAAAAATTAAAAATAATGGTTGACTGTAAGGCACTGTAATTTATAGCAACAAAAAATAGGCTTCAACTCAGCATTGAATGTGACATGATTTCTTAAACAAATATCAGTCAATATACGAAAGTATATAAAGACTCATGCATATATACAAGGATTTGCTTAGATAGATAGATAGATAGATAGATAGATAGATATGATATGAATGGGATAGATAGATAGATAGATATGATATGAATGGGATAGATAGATAGATAGATATGATATGAATGGGATAGATAGATAGATAGATAGATATGATATGAATGGGATAGATAGATAGATAGATAGATAGATAGATAGATAGATAGATAGATATGATATGAATGGGATAGATAGATAGATATGATATGAATGAGATAGATATGATATGAATGGGATAGATAGATAGATAGATATGATATGAATGGGATAGATAGATAGATAGATATGATATGAATGGGATAGATAGATATGATATGAATGGGATAGATAGATAGATAGATATGATATGAATGGGATAGATAGATAGATAGATAGATATGATATGAATGGGATAGATAGATAGATAGATAGATATGATATGAATGGGATAGATAGATAGATAGATATGATATGAATAGGATAGATAGATAGATAGATATGATATGAATAGGATAGATAGATAGATATGATATGAATGGGATAGATAGATAGATAGATAGATATGATATGAATGGGATAGATAGATAGATATGATATGAATGGGATAGATAGATAGATATGATATGATATGAATGGGATAGATAGATATGATATGAATGGGATAGATAGATTGATAGATATGATATGTATGGGATAGATAGATTGATAGATATGATATGAATGGGATAGATAGATAGATATGATATGAATGAGATAGATAGATAGATAGATAGATATGATATGAATGAGATAGATAGATAGATATGATATGAATGAGATAGATAGATAGATATGATATGAATGAGATAGATAGATAGATATGATATGAATGAGATAGATAGATAGATATGATATGAATGGGATAGATAGATATGATATGAATGGGATAGATAGATAGATAGATATGAATGTACTGAGATAGATAGATAGATATGAATGTACTGAGATAGATAGATAGATAGATAGAAAAAGATAGATAGATAGATAGAAAAAGGACTGAGATAGATAGATAGATAGATAGATAGATAGATAGATAGATAGATAGATATGAATGTACTGGGATATATAGGTATGAATGGATTGGGATAGATGGATAGATAGATAGATATGAATGACTGAGATAGATATGAAAGGATTGGGATAGATAGATAGATAGATAGATAGATAGATAGATAGATAGATAGATAGATAGATAGATAGATAGTTAGATAGATAGATATATAGATACGAACAGACTGAGGTAGATAGATAGATATAAAAAGGACTGAGATAGATAGATAGATAGATAGATAGATATGAATGGACTGAGATAGGCATCTTTTCCAAATTGCCCAGGTTCAGGAATATGTTTAATCATTCTGTTATCCATAGCCAAGAGAGAAACTATTCAAAGCATTTAGATAGAATAAAATGGATGAATTCATTCAGCAAGTGTTCAACATCACTCTCAATGCCAGCAAGTCAATTAAGTTTATTGTCATTCACCTCAAAGTAGCAAAGTCCACTATCAGATGTTTGATGTACAAAGGCATAGGCTATAAATTTTATGCAATGAAGAGAGGGCATTTCATATCTGACAAAACTCAGAATGTGTGTGGTACAAGTTTAAGTACTCAAAAGAATCAAGCAGGCTTCATTTTCAGGCCCTAAAGGTGAACACAAGAAACAAGTTGCTCTGCACAGGTCCTAAAGACTTACTCATTCTGATGCACACCAAGTTCACTTCATCAAATGCAACCCTCCTGGGTGTCATGAGGAATGAAAATTTGGCCATGATACCCTTTTTTTTCCACAGGTTAATGCTATAATCAGATTAATGTCAAGCCCTGGATGGGAAAGTGACTGAGGGGAGGTTGTATATATCCCAACAGGATTTTTTTTCTCTCCAACAAGTCCCAAATGCCCAATAATAGTTGTCAGGTAGTAGCCTTTAGTATAATCTTTTCTTTATATTATGATTTGTTCTTAATCACTTTGAACACCATATATATATATATATATATATATATATATATATATATATATATATTATTTTTTAAAAAAAACAGACCACTTTAAGGCTCCATGTAATAATTTATTTCACCATAGCCCTTTTAAAGGACGGTGGATCATCAGACTACACTTCCAAAAGGTGAAACGGAAAATGAAATGAACATTTACACTTTTGACGGGTAGTATTAAGTTTATGTAATTTAACAGAGAGGGCATTGAGGAGTGGTGTGAGAGACATGGTCGCGTTTATAGAGGGTTTATTTTAATATTTCTATCTATCATACTTAGTATTAGGGTAGGAGGGACCAGACATTGACCTATTTAATCAGTTAACTTAAAGGGAAAGGGAAGCGGGAGAAGAGAAAAAAAGAAAAAGAAAAAGAAAGAAAGAGGGGGGAAGTAAAAAGAAAGAAGCTGTCATTAGGCTTTATCAAGGGAGAGGAGGAGGAGTGGTAAGTTTTAGCAATTTATGTAAAAAAAGAAATTTTAATGTTTGATAGTAATTTAATTTTTTAAAATCACCGAAGAAATTAATTTGATGTTTGCTAGCAATTTAAATCTTTAACTCATTTACAAATAATTTTGGGATTTAATATGAGTTAAATACTATATTTAAAAACACATTCATAGAAAGTACATTAAAAAATTATTTAAAATATAACAGTTTACTGATAGTAATCTTTTAATATTGTAAATGATTGTTAAGGTAACATCTCTATCAGTTTGAATCTCATTCATGAATGTAATTTGTGACTATTTTTAGATGGGTAATCATTTTTACTTAAAGTTTAGGTTTTAAATTAAGATGGAGTAATATTTAATGGCAATATTAAAGATTTTGTTTTATCATATACATATATATATCACACATACACTTATGTAAATCACACATATACATACATTCATTTACATGTGCAATTACACACATAGGCACATACACATGTATCGATATATACAGGTATCTCTGTATATTCATATATCAATACTTACACATATATTTTCAAATCTTTACACATATTTATATTTATATCTATTTAAATTTTTCCTTAAATTTCACAGTTAATGTTTAACGTTAGGTGATGACTTAAGTGTTTAAATATCAAAACAAATATTTCTAATTTTAACATTTTACTATCAATATTGATAGTTAAAGAGTAATATATTTAAATTTAAATTAATTTATCAAAGTTTGAAGCTAACCCTGGTAATTTTTTAAATTGGTCCAAAAAGTAGTTGTTTTGTACCTTAAATAAGAGAAAATTATTTTTTTTAAAGTGAGACATGATTTTTTATAAGAAATTTTATTATGACAAAAAGAAAAAAATCATTTTATTATTAAATTTTCCTCTCGTCAAAATATCCTCCTTTAACCATGATTACTGCAGCACAAATTTTTGACATTTGTTGCAAAAGTTTCTCAAAGTTTAAGTTTGATAATTGATTCCATTCTTTTTTCAATGACTCTAAGAGATCTTTTTCATTTTTCTGCCAAATTCATTCCATGCTAATTCTGGGAGTGGCTTCAAACTTTTGAACTGTAGTGTGTGTGTGTGTGTGTGTGTGTGATAAAAAAAATGGATTTAACCATGAGTTTTTAATTTTCCTTCCACGTACAACTAAAACAACTTTACGAGATATTACTTACCAAATATCAGGCAAAATGGTGAACATAAACTAGAGTTATAACAGAAAATAACATGTATCCAATACTTATGTGTGTCACTGTATAGTGAGGCAAATAAATCTTCATTCTTCTTCATAATTATAATATATTTATAAAATTACTTTATATCTTATTTAATATTATGAACAAAAAGTGAAATATTTTGACTTACAAAAATATATATTAATTATTTATTTTATTGTTAATAATGAAGTAAACAAAATGAAATATGGTTACATCTCAAAACAATTTTCTACAATTTGGAAAATACATCCTTGTCTATAAAAATTTTATGTTACATATTTTACAATCAATAAATAAGAAAAGAATAAAAGAATAAAATTATCTGCAAATGTTATTAAAATGTTTGTATGATAAATAATAGGGAAAGAAATCTATGAAACTGAACCAGTAGTCAAAGATAAACAAAGCAAACATTACGACTTAAAATGCTTTTCCTAAAATTTAAAATATTATAAAAAAGACAAATGTTATGCTTCAATATTATAAATAGAGTAGAATTATTCATGCCGATGCAATTTAACAAAAAATCTTCTTAATTTAATAATTCTTAATGATAATAGACATTTTTAATAAAGTAAACTTGCTAAAATACTTTTTTTTAAATTAAACAATTGATGAATACCTCAACTTATCTTAAAATATAAACAAATATGTATTTTAATTAAAGATTATAAATGCAAAATAATATAGTAAAAATGATAATAAACAAAGAAAAATATAAAAATCATAATTAAATAATCAAGATTAATCAATAATGATTAAAATAATCAAGACTTTACTTTTAAAATACGACATTGCTTTATTCGAACAATGAAAAAACACAGCATTTTTTGTTTTTTACTATTGATTCAGAATAGTCAATTTCTTCGTCTATTATTTATCTTTCAAATATATTTAACTAATATTTAAATAATAAAAAATTGTTCTCATATATTTGATGATAATTTTATAGTTTTAATTCTTTTCTTATTTCTGTCTATATCTCTGAGATGAGGTATTATGATTATTTATGTTATTTACATTATTCAGACAGTTATCCTCATTTTCATTGCCATATTCACAACTTTTTATGCTCCGACCTTCTTCAGGTGATTGTAATTTCCAACTGAACCCTTTATTTCATCCACAGGGTAGATTGTTCTACTTCCACATGCCATGCCTCTTCTGGATGTCTCAGTCATTTCCCTTTAGCTCAAGGATAACATGGTTCAGTGGATAAAGGTGTTGATTAGATTCAGTGACTAGACCCAAAGAGTTGTGAGTTCAGTACCAGGCTATAGCAGTGTGAACCAAAATACTTGGAGAGTTGAGTTAAAGGGAAATAACTGAGATATCCGGAAGAGGCGTAACATGTGGAACTAGAACAATTCTTTTCTTATTTATTGTTTTGTTTCTATTATTGTCAATAAAGTAACATTTGATGACAAACATTTTACTCCAACATCCAGTGTAAATATATGTGTTTATGCGTGTATGTTTTCTATGAATGAACCTGGGATTGTTGCTTCTTGTCGTGGGGGAGGGGTTTGTGTGGTCTAATGACTAAGAACAATGTCATCGGAAGTTCTAGATTCCTGGTAGGGCCACTCTTGATGGCAAAGTCAAAGACAAGGACTCAGATTAAGCACAACCAACCCCAAAGACCCCAACGGTGGAACAAGCAGATCATGATTACAACAGATCTCAATAGATGAAGAAGGCTGTACATGACAGACATGCTACAGAATGTGTTACTCAGTATTACAACAGAGTCAGTGTCAGTAGATTACAGTCTCATAACTGGATTCTGCACATCTCATTCCATATGTACCACAGAGGAAGATCATGAAATCAAGTGTGTGGGTCACTTGCTGGTAAGTTGAGGTCCACCTTAAACAAATTCATGACATCAGCACTTTCTTCTACTCTGATTTTCTTTCACCTGCAATCATCTTTTGCAAAGAAAAGCGGGGATGGGGATTGGATGACTGGAGCAGGTTTTGGTGAAACTGAAAGCTTCTCGTCCTGAACCTGCAAGTTGGCGGCAAATGTAGTCATCAACACCATCATCATAAAGGAAATGATCAGCAAAGAACAAATTAAATTCTTGGATATGAGATAAAGCCAAGGACAAAAATATAATAAAAAATTAAAATTAAACAACTCATATATACCTTTGTAGATTCATTTTGAAAAGAATCTATTTCATACTGATTTTAATTAAATTATAAAACATATAAATGGACATTAGCGTATAATAAAATTGCAGCTTTAATAAGTGAACTAAATAAAAAATGAAATGTTGGCAGGAGAAGAAGATCCATTTAAACGACTTAATATTCCCAGCCATAAATCCAAATGTGGAAAGAACTATTGATATTTTAGCAAAAGTTGTTACTTTCTGAATAAAATGCAGAAACAGACATCAATATATTTTGTATTTGCTTCAGTTAAGAAGTAAAATATCTCAATTTGAAGCTATGTGTCAATTTTCCAAAGAAAAATAAATCAAATGTTGTTACTTCCTTCCAAGCTAATTAATTGAATGCTAATAAAAAAAACTATGCAACACATGTGAAAAATCTCACAAACAATTTCTTTATATAAAACATTTTTTTTCTGACCATGGATCTCTTCACAGTATATGTGCAATTATTATTCAAAATTTTAACCTGCCCTAATAAATACATGCTATGCACACACACACACACACTGTGTTTTCACTGACTTGTGGCTATATGATAGTATGCATTTTTCCCAAATGATGCAGGAGCCACACCCTCTGCCCCACTATCAGCAGCCCCCATCTTGTTCAGGCTGGATGGTGTCCAAAGTTTTAACTACATACATTATTTTGTATAGCAACAAGGCCATTTCCAACATTAGGTTGGGAAGTTGTTCTCTTCCCTTCTTTTTCTCTTTTCTGCTCTCTTTCTTTTTCCAATTCTTTACCCATGTTCTCTTTCTTTCTATGTTCCCCTTTCTTTGTTTCTCCTTTCTCTTCTTTTCGGCTCTAATTCACATTACTTTTCCCTTTCTTCTCTCTCTCTCTTGCGGTAAAAACTCAATAGCCCTTATTAAAACATTTTAAACTGACATTTCCTTCATTCAATACATCACACTCACACACACAAGTATACATAAGTAGATACAGATACTTACAAATACATGCATAAGACAGAAAAATGACATTTGCACATTTGCATGTGAGTGCACATATACACACACACGTATATATATATATATATATATATATATATATATATATAGTATCTGAGTATGTCTGTTTAGTAGAGTGGCTAGTTAATCCCTATTGCAGACACCTGCTCAGGCACATTAGTGTTTGTTCAACACCCACAGAGCCCAAAAGTGTTTTATACAGCAACTCTGCTGAGTGAACCTTAGTGACAGTTTCTGGGAGAAAACACATTATCTAATCTGAACAAGTCCAGAATATACTCAAACCCTCAGTCAAGGTGACTTGTGACTTTGTGCTAGCACAGCCATCAACAGATGCCAATTAATTCCATCTTGGGTAAACTGGGGGTTTGATTTTGAGGCATTTTCCAAACTTTGTGCATAATGGGATTTTGCCTCCCCATGCTTTCCTGACAAGTCAACCATCGTGAGATTCAAACCTGCATCTCATTTTCAAAGAGCAAACATTCTAAGCCCTCAGCCTTGTGACCATTTTATATATATATATATATATATATGTATATATATATATATATGTGTATATATATAACAATTATTTTCACTTAGTTTTATGTTCTTGGTTCTTTCTTTTTTTTATTCCTCATTTTTTCTTGGGTACTGATTTGTTCTACTAAGTGTTATTTATATATATATATATATATATATATATATATATATATATATATATATATATATATATATATGTTTATATTTATACAGGCAGCAATCTTTCTTTCATGTTTCACTGAATGTGATGAACAAGGAAAATGTTTTATTTAAAATTTGCTATACTTATAAAAGAAGACTGCTCACTATCAAAGATTGAGTGCTTATAGTATAGATATAAACAATGTTGATATAGGAATCAACACAGCATGGTTACTGTCAGTTTCACACTTCTGTCTTATCTTCAGCGCAACTGCCTAGCTTCTTTTGCCAGCTGTATATACTTGATTTGAAAATTAAATTACCTTTGTTTGATCCTCCAACTTTTTTATCTATATGTTTGTTTGTGTATGTAAAATATTGATAGTTGATTTGTGTTGTTTGATTAGTTTATTTATACTTGAATTTTGGTGAGTCTGATTATTTATATATAGGTACATATATATATATATATATGCTTTTATCTGTTTATATGTGTGTCTGACCTAATTTTTTTTTGTGTTTTTTTATATCTTTGTCTGTCTTTATTCTTCTTTTTATTCTAATTTTATTCTTTATTTTCATTTTCCTTTTTTGAATTTTTCCTTCTTTATTTTTTCTTGTGTGAATATCCGTCCTTATATTTCTGTGCTATTATATTTGATTATATATATGTGTTTGTATATCAGGATGTGAACGTATTTGTCCTGTCATTTGAAAATTCCCTTCCATATCTACCTCCTTATTTGAATAACGAAATCATGAAACTATTCAGGAGAGGTGGAAGAACATCTTTGCACATGGATGGAAGGACAGGTTTAGCAGAGAAAACCACATGTGTATTAGCAGCAAAGTCTTTACGGTAGTTTTGTATCGCTAATAATATGTGTGTGCATGTATGTGCAGAGGTCATACATGCACATGCACACATATATATATAGGAAATATATAAGACCATTTATAGAAATTTTACATTGACATGTATGATTGTATTGTCAAAAAAATAATTTTATTCCACAAGAAGCAAAATCTACATTATCAAGACAAAACATAATTCCTAGAGAGCCATATCCTCCTGGTGTCTGTTTAAACTGACACTTTCTTGTTCCCATATACCTAAACTCTAATTATATACTATAAATTTGAAAGTGAAAATTTAATCTGAAATGAAAAAAAAAATTTTAAAAAAGGAGTCAGTTTCTATGGGTTAAACATCTGAACCATTTATCTTCATTTTAATTGTATTTTTATAGAAATTAAATTTAAAATTTTTTTAATTCAGTTTTTATTTTACCTGATAATGCTGGAATATTGGCAAAACATTTAAAAGTAAAAATTCTTTCATATTCTATAGATATCATTATCAGAGTCTGTCTATATTTCTGAGATGAGGTATTATGTACAGTATTTACATTAGTCGGACTATTGTCCTCATCTTTGTCACCATATTTGTCACAACGTTTCGGCCGTTGTACGCTCCGGCCTTCTTCAGGTGGTTGGAATTTCAAACCGAACCCTTTATTTTGATCACTAGGGTAGACTGTTCTAGTTCCACGAGCCATGTTTGATGGATGTCAGTTATCAGTTATCTCCTGGTAATTTTCCCTCTGAAAGTTCTCCACTGCCTGAACCGGGTATTGAACTCATACTCTTTTTTTCTAACCAACACCTTTATCCACTGTGCCATGTGTCCTTGAGGACATCTGGGTATGAATTTCTGAGTATTATAAACCTAATTTTTCAGCAATCATTTTTTACCAGTACTCATATTGCAATTTTGCTGTTATCATACATGTTTTTACCAGATCTCATATTGCAACGTTTTTTTGTTTTTTTTTTGTTATCATTGCTGTTAATAACAAAAAAAAAGTTGCAATATGAGATCTGGTAAAAACATGCAATGATAACAGCAAAATTGCAATATGAGTACTGGTAAAAAATGGTTGCTGAAAAATTAGGTTTATAATACTCAGAAATTCATACCCAGATGTCCTCAAGGACACATGGCACAGTGGATAAAGGTGTTGGTTAGATCCAGTGACAGACCCAAAAGAGTGTGAGTTCAATACCTGGTTCAGAGGGAAAATTACCATGAGATAACTAACTGACATCCATCAAACATGGCTCGTGGAACTAGAACAGTCTACCCCAGTGATCGAAATAAAGGGTTCGGTTCGAAATTCCAACCACCTGAAGAAGCCGAAACATTGTGACAAATATGAGGACAATAGTCCAACTAATGTAGATATCATTATATTCTATAACATTATATTCTCAACTAAACTTTACAAACAAATGTTCATCTATGAAACCGTTGCGGAGGAGATTCAGTGTGGCTACTGAATTCGGATCCCCTTATGATTACAAAAATCAAGATGATCATGATGATGTTCATATATATATATATATATATATATATATATATATATATATATATAAATATTATTTTCACATAGAGTGTATCCGTAAAGGAACAAAATGAATAAAAAGACAAGAGGAAAATCTATTCTTAGCCAACATGTTTCATCCACTGAGGGACTTTATCAAAGCAAATGTAGGATTTATTTTGTTGCATGTGTTTAGATACAAAAGAAAGGATGTCATTGGTTTGTCAAGGCTTTTAAATATGAGAACATTCATGAATGTTCATCAAGTGGTTGAAAGGTCAGTCATAACATATGGAAGTACCATAATTCAAAGTCTGGTAAGGCAAATGTATGCGAGTAATATTCAAGAAATATTTTTTTTTAAAATGAATATTGTTTAAATTGTGATCAAATATGGTTTGGGATGGACAGATGTGCTGCACATCTTCAAATAACTTGAGGTAATGGACCGTCTTTTGATTTTTCAACATATTTGTGGTCATGTTTGTTGCCCTGGGAAAGTAGTCATTTTTTCAGGAATGGTGAGATTGGAAAGAAACCGTTTTTGAAGTATGACATATATAGGTGTTTTGCTTGGGTGTGGAACATTCTGGATACGTATTTATAGATATAGATATATACTAGTATTATGATTTTAAATCAGAATCTTTTATCATAATTGTCTACGTCACAAGTCAGCATTTAAATTACATCTTGATTGACTAAATTTTTATTGAGCAGACAGTTCTACAATACTGACTTTATACATTTATTGACCACGTATTCGGATATCCCTTTTTTTTTAATGAGATATTCCATTGTTCCAATATGCAAGCACACCTGGTGTTACAATATCACAAGGATATCTCATTAATAAGTAGTGAGAATAGGTGGCTAGTTAAATTGAATTCTTTACTTAAAATTAACAATTCTTTCTTAGATGCGACAATTGAGTTACTTATTGATAAAAATCCTAGATTATATGTGCAGAAAGTATAACAAATGCCTTTGCAAAATTACTGAAATACTGCTATCATTTTTTGATAGTATAGGTAAATAAGTTGTTTAATATAGCTGAGGAAACCTGGCCATCAACAAAGAAAAAATCTGAGCTAAAATAAGTCTATTAACAATGAACTGGCTGATAGCAAATTAGTAAGAAATATAATTGAAGCTAAAAAGATTTGATTTTATAGTTTATGATTTTGAGTTTACTTTCTTTATCTCTCCTTTGGCTTATTGCATTCCTCCATGTTGTATTCTTCCAATGTTCCTTGATTATTTCTATGTCATTTTTATCAGTCATTTCTTTTGATTATAATCTATCTAAGTATTATTTCCATTTGGTTGGTCTTTCTATGAATAAACCTGATGTAAATAAGTTTATTCTCTTTGTGAAAATATAAATTCAGAACAGTTAAAGTGCAGAATGTAAAATTAAACAGGAAATTGAATTTAAAAAAATCTGTGACAAACAACAAAAACATGAAATATGCTCAATGTTATCTGTTGACCAATCAAATGCTGACTAAATGAGAATCACCTAGTTGTCCTGACATTTGATTGGTTGTTGCCTAGTTACCACTAACTTTCACATTCTTGGATGAATTACTCAGAAATATGAATAGTTTCTTAGCTCTGTGCAGATGTATTTATAAATTGAAGATTATCATGATTTGGTCAGAATAATTGATTTTTTTATTAATATTTTTGGTTGTCCTCATTTGGAATTTGGAATTAAAACATTTGTCCAGTGCTCAGAATCTCAATTCTCCATTGCCAACAAGTCTTTGATGTAACCATTGAACACCATCTGATGTCCATTTGAAATTGGTTAATTTGAAAGCAAATTTACCACTGATATCTCGACTGTAGGAAGAATTACAAACACTAACCATATGTGCCTATGTATAAAAAATATTCTTGTACAACCTGATATAGTACTACAGTATAGTTTAAAGTTTAGTATTGGTTGGTATTTTGTGTATGTGATGACATGGCTCCTTGACCAAATTACAGTAAATATAGATTACATTTCTGTCTGAATACTCATGAATCAACATCTAATCGATGAAAAAGATTTTTATTTTGCAGTTAGCTTCTTGCATTCTTGTAAAATCTACTACATATTAATGATATAATTATTTATTTGCATGGTTCTTCCACTATTCTAAGGAATAATTCTACCATTGGAGTAAGTTTCATGAAGAATTATATGAGCATCAAAATAAAGTCTGAAAAGAAATTTGACAGAAATCTTCCAATTCTGAAACTAAGTTTTCATTCTTGGTATAAATTCCTTAATTTTTGTATATACTGGCAAAAAAAGGATTTTCAAGGTACATGACTTTCTCATTGATTTCTTTTATGAGCTGTGTCTTGTCGGAGCGTCACTCATGGAACTCCACAACTTCCTATGCTTTAATCTTAGTAATGTTTGTCTTTTTAATACCCCTCCCACACCCTGTTCTGCTATCTCTTTAAACATGACCATTAGGTTGGTTACTTCTGTTCCTCTTATCTTCAGCATGCTCCTGTGAGTGTTCAGTTTACCAAGACCTCTTTCCTCATTATGTGTCCTAGAAATTTCTCTTTCTGATTTTAAATATAATTGTCATTTTTGTTTCCATTTCTCTTAAAACTTGCTCACATGTTCCATCCATTGTATTTTTAGCATTCTTCTATAGAATCATGTTTCCATTGCCTCAAGTCTCTTCCTCATCTGTGAGGAAAGTGTCCAGTATTTACTGCCATATCAAAGGTATCAAATTCTTATTGTCAGTTCTAAGCATCTTCACTCAGGTTTAAATAGTTTGATAAAGTTTACTATAGACAATGCATTCTTTAGTATCTCTAGTCACCCTAGCCTTGTCTGCTTCCGATTGGGTTATTTATATCAAATACACACATAGCTTAGTACAGTACATGTCAACAAATAAGTGATACCAAGATAGCATCAACCTTACCAAACTTGTCTATGAAAAACATTTGATAACCATTATTTCTGAACCTATGACTTATACAGATTTATAAATAAGAGAGAGATGAGATTAGCATCTTTTACAGATGTAATAGTTATTTATTTCATATCAGATATTGTATTCAAGTTGGGAAAAAAAGCTAAAAGTTTGAATGCTGATTTCCTAGGGAGGCCCTTTTCTATTTCTTCACCCCATC
>OZ038477.1:5036644-5291644 GCA_964036315.1 Acanthosepion esculentum
TTAATACCAAAGGGGAGAAGAAAATACACATGACACAAGGAAGGATAGGTGAAAACATTAGAAACAAAAGCAACAAAAAAAAACGAAAACATTCAATTAATATTCAGAGACAGACATTTAAACATTTACAACAAGATGGCACAAGGTAATGCAATTTACTTACAAGCAACTCTACAAATGGTATATTACAATTATTTTAGCTTTGGAAAAAATAGAAGTCACAGTGAGCTAAATTTGACTTCCAGTGGGGTGGGGTTGACAGAATCACATCCTACAACGTTTGAACCCCACACCTCCGCCCTCCACCCACTTAAAAAAAAATAACATAAATAAGATGAATGAAAATTTGAATTATTTAAAATGGCTGCATACTTTCTAAACAATCTGTGAACTTCCAAGAATTTCTAATTCTTGTACTAACAAGCACTGAATAGCATTCAACAATTTTGGGTGTTCTTCTGCTCATAGAAGATCTTCCAGAATATGGATCACTGTCAATGGATCTACAGCCAAATTTGCATCATGCAAACATTATCCAAATGTAAAGCAAAACCTGATGCATATTCACCATAAATGCAATGGTTGCACAGTATACAAATGCATTCAATCACAACTATCAACAGAGTAACCCCAGGGAAAAGCTTCTGTTCATATATGCGCAGTAAGACACTTCTGGTTATTTTGATAAAAATTTTATATAAAAAGTATTAAATGGGATTCAGTTTTATATTTTATCAAACTGGCTTCAATTCTAATCCATGAAAAGAAATTTCAAACCAAAAATGTTCTTTTATTCAGTCTTACTCTCCACCAACCTATTAGTACACTTCTATACTACTAAAATCTGAAAGCCCAGCAAATAACCTTTGTTAATATAAATTTGAATGATTCAATCAGCTTTTGTCTGCTGACTTTACATCAATAGATAGGCAGACTGTTTTTTTTTTTCCTTTAGTGAAGAAGAAAGTGGATTTATTACTCTTTGCCAAATTTGCAACTATTTGGAGGGCAACGGTCACAAGGATCATATGACCACTTGGTCTGTTTGAAAGTTGTGTTGCAAAGACAAATAATGATTCCAGACATTCACTATTTACAGTTGTGTGCACCTTGATTATAATCTGGATACAACAAGGTTAATGTTGAACAACAAAATCCAAAATGTTATATAATATTCTGGCCATTGGTCAATGAGAGATTGTAAAATTTTGGTCATGATCCAAACGTCTTTTATATATGCTTATGTGTGGGAAAGCATTCACACAGAATCGTGTGTGCGTGTGTGCTTGTGTATACCCATATGTGTGTATATTTATATAATTGTGTATTTGGGCAACAACCCTCTACTTTACAAGTTTCATTGAAAAACGACTGACAAGGAATCATGGTTAAGTTTTTTATTTAATTTCCCTTGTGTTCTTCTAATGTTCTCCTTTTATGGACAATCATTGCAATAAATTTCAAACCAAGAATTTCTTGACAGAAAAGAAGAAAATTAGAAGAACACAAGAAAAATTAAATAAAAAACTTAACCACGATTCCTTGTCAGTCGTTTTTAATGAAACTTGTATGCACCTATATATATTTTATACATATGTATGTGTGCACCTATATGCATATATATGTAGGTAAATATAAACTACTTATTTCTATATACCCACATATAGCCTCTTTTTTCTCTTCAAATAACTTTCTTCTTTTCTTTTTTATTTCATATCTTTTTATTTTTTTATTCTCATCTTTTTGCTTCCATCCATTTCTCAGCTTCTCTCTTTCGAAAGCTTTACTATCTTCTCTTTCCCCCTCTCTCTCTCTCTCTCTCTCTCTCTCTCTCTCTCTCTCTCTCTCTCTCTCTCTCTCTCTCTCTCTCTCTCTCTCTCTCTCTCTCTTTAACATTTTTCTTTCTTTCTTTTACCCTCTATTTCTAAACTCATTCTTCTTTACCTTCACATACTCTCTCTCTCTCTTCTCTCTCTCTCTCTCTCTCTCTCTCTCTCTCTCTCTCTCTCTCTCTCTCTCTCTCTCTCTCTCTCTCTCTCTCTCTCTCTCTCTCTCTCTCTTCCTTCCTTCCTTTGACCTTTTCTTTATTCTCTCTATTCCATTTACTCTCTGGCCATTCTCACTTTCCTTATCTCTTTTCACTCTTCTCTCTAAAAAACCTTATTCACCCTCTTTTCATCTTTCTGCCAGCTTCTATCTATCTCCAAATTGGTCTTTCTTTTCTCTATAGTTTCAGTTTCCAATCTTTGTCTTTCATGCTGTTTTCTCTCTATTTTTCTTGCAATCTCTCTTTCTTTGTCCCCCTCTCTCACAAACCCTTTCTATTTCTCTTCCCCATTACCATATATCTATCTCTATTTTTCTTCACTCTCCTTTTCTCCCTTCCACTTTCCTTTCTTTCTTTCTCTCTTTTCTTTCCACTCCCCTTCTTTCTGACCTACACTAAACTCAGGACAATATTAATATTGACACAAGTTTTGATGAAATTATTCTCCCCACCCAAAACCTCTAATTCCACTCTCTCTCTTTTTTTGAAAACTTTCACCTTTTTTCTCTTAACTCACAACCTCCCAACTCTCTACTTTTTTACATCTACATGCCCCTGCCTTTCCTCTTTTTCTCGCACTGTTGGATTGCCTTAGAAATTGCAATGCATCAATAATTTGTGATTTGAGATTAGACACAAAAGAGAAAAACTGACTGGCAATTTTTGGCTGGAAAAACAAAATCCATTTTCCTTTATTCAGTTTTTATTCAGGAATAATTTAACCAAACACAAATTTCAAGTGAATGAATTTTCCTTGGAGTATAATTTTAAATATTATGTAAGCAGTTAAAACAGACATTTTTTAGTTTAACAAATAAATAAATAAATAAATAAAATTTTTTCATAAAAAACCTTTTTTTAAACTTTTAGATGAATAAATTTAGTGCATAAATCAGAGTCTAAATTTTGTCCACAATTAACGCAAAGTAATGAACACGAAATGTTTCAGCTTTCTTTTTAAAATTATAAAATAATTAAAAACTTTATCAAATTGAGATTTCAACAATGTGAATATATTGTTCATGTGAATAATTAAAAGAGAGAGAAGAGATTGTATTTCATGTTGACTTGATTTGAATAAACTTATGAAAGAGCATTCGAGGTGCTTGCCATAGAGCAAAATATTTAACTAACATGTGTCAAGAGTTCAATTGCCAATGAGTGTTTCAGAGTTTTGACTCTAAGCCCAGAGTAACTAATTCTCTACAAAAGATTCCAGACAGAAAATATTGAAGAACAAAGTAGTTGTAATGGCAATTACTAGTTTTGAGATCAGACTTCATTTTTTGTGATCCTATATCCAACTAATCAAAGCAGTTTTATAACAATGTATTTAATTCATTTGTCTGGTTCCCTGTGAAGCAACGAGAAAGAAATTTTAAGCACTTCTCAAACAAATCATTGAATTTTATAGATATAATGTGAAATCTGTTTTATGGAAATTTCCTATCAGCAGAAATTTGAATGATTATTTATTTTGATACGCGGAAAATGAAATCCACTTTTGATGCAATATCTTGCATCTTAGTGACTTTATTGCTTTGTTTGGGGTGAAATGATTAAAAAAAATCCTTTGATCCCATTTCCCAAGATATTCATGTGCTCAATAAACATAAACAAAGAAACAATGAGCAAAGCAGTAAAAATAATTCTTGCAACTGATCAAGTTTTCTGTACTTTTTTGACAACACAAATTGATTCATTGTTCCAGAGTCATTTTCATTTCAATTCCTAAAATAAGGGGGGGGGGGGTCATTTTTTGTCATGTTTGTTGGTTGTGGTAGTAAATTACATTCATCTTCATTTTGGATAAGTTGCTTTTATCAGTGGCGATCTGCCAGCCTCTTAGCAAAGAATTGCAGTGAATAATGGGGGCTGGCATGGGTCAGGCCAAAAGACGTACATTTGTTGATTTTGTATGGATTGATCTTGATAAAGAAGTCAATCATCCTTCTAATCTTTATTTTCTTATATATATATATATATATATACACAGGCACACATACTTGCACAAAAGGAAGACACAAACATGTACACATACACAAATACATATACAGACACACAGGTACATACACTTGTACACACACACACACATATATATATATATAATTTAATTTAATGAAAATATATATATACACACACAGTCATATGTACCTATAGGCATACACACATATACATAAGTTTATGCAGATTCATGCATATGTATGCAAATACATGCATTCATATATATATATACATAGAAATGCATACACACAAACCCTTCTATATCAATCAGGTCATCCTAACTTACCAACCTTTGTTCTTTATCTTTTACAATTTAATCCTGTTTGTATATTTAATCAACTCATATCTTTCTATTTATTTCTTTCAATCTGTTTGTAACAATCGGGTCCATTTTATCCACATCTGTCATGTTTATCTACCCACACTTATCCATTTATTCATAATGATTCTTATTTTCTAACATTTCTTTTCTTATCTGTTCTTGTCTGATAAATTCTGACCATCATAATAATGGTCTACATGGGGACTGAGATTTCCCTTGAGTACCTGAGGTCAATATTCAAAATCAGATAAAAATTAAGTTTTTAAATGCTGATTTTCAAGCAAGTCAAGCCATCCATATTGCTATCTCCTGCTTGCAAGATCATTACTATCCTAACTTTCTGTATCCTGGCAATTAGTACATTCATGTGCATGCAAAATCTGTAATACTTTGATGATATAAATGGATCTGTGCCTTTTTTATTGTATTTTGTTAGTTGCCGTTTCCTTCAATGGCAACGTTATTTCCTACCATTTGTTACTGTTTTCATCAAACTTAATTAATATTTGCTAAGTTGTTATCCCTCCACCCCTGTTATGATCCTCCCCTACTTCTTTCATCAGGCACCATACTTTCAAGACACAATTTAACAAGACCTACACTAAATCTTTTAATATCTAGAAATAATTTTAAGGATTGTCTATGGATGGAACCAAAGTGTGAAAGCATTCCATTTCTAAGATTGATTATTTTTAATTTGTTGATCAGTTTATGATTCTTGATGATGTGCATAACATGGTTTTGTCAAATTGGTCGGAGCCTGACAATGTGCAATTTTGGTTGCTCGTTCAGAAGTTATCCCCATCTGATTGTAAGTAACATTAGAAACATTCATCACTTTGGTGTATCAATTTAGTAGGAAATTGAACATCGAATAGGCTAGACTAGAGGTAGTTTTGCTCAACACTGCAAATTGCAAAAACTTGAACTTAAAAAATTGAGTCATATTCTAAAATACCCTCATCTGATCTAGACTTTGCATATGGCTAGCATACATGATGCCAAACCCATTCAGAAATAGCTACTACTTTCTCAGCTCAATGTTTAATAAAGACATTAAGTGTGTGAAGCTTATGAACTGATGCTACAGAATCACAAAAACTGTACCAAATGAAAGAAACATTACCTGAAGACTTTCAACAGTTGCAACAAGTAAAATTTACATCACAGTGTGGTATGGATTATCTCCCCTTATACATATTCTCTTCTTAAATAAGTCCTGTTCAGACACACTCCATTCTAAGTTGAATAAAGCTTCAGATAAGCTATACCTGTGCTTGTCACTACACACATGAAACTTGAAGAGAAAAAATGACATAATTAAGATGTTGGTGTTTCACATTACTTAAAATAAATGGTTAAAAAAGTACTGGATTTGAGAAACCTATTTTCCTGAAAAATTGCTTAAAGAGGAATATTTTATGATTTTCAACTGGAATCAGTACTGGCTGCTCAATCAATGAATACCAAATGTTTCCTTATAAGGAAACAGCTAATATTATCATTACCATCATGTTAGTACTATCCTCATGAGGGGTCAATCTGCTGGAGGCCATGTGTTATTCTCTAGACATCACTTATATGTGGAGGGCTAAAGAGCTAAAAAGTGAAATCAAATATGAAAACTAAAGGATGTCTGTTTGTATCTATGATATAGTTTTATTTCAGGTGAGTTGTCTTCACCACATATTACTTATTTTATGGTCCATAATCAAAACATTGTTTCTTGTACACAATTGGTACAATTTTCTTCTCTCAAACAAAAACGATGACCCTTGTGAGTTGAAAGCTTGTGACACACAACATGGTGTGTGACCAATTTATCCAGACACAACAACCACCCTTGTAAAAGGATATTCATACATTAGGAAAAAGTTCATTAAATATAATAGTTCCAAAATGTCTCATGTTTATAACAATAAATATTTGAAAGAATTGAATTATAAAATATGCAGTATTTACTGAGCATAAATTACTGTATACTTTTCCCTGCCATATACAAAAAAATGTTTCATTCTGAGATCATCACAGATCCATGTTCAAAAATGCAAGTGAATGTCAGCTACATTAACTTATTCACTATCCCAAAACATGGCCCATTCTATAAGGTGTTTTCTGAATTAATATATTAATGGGAAAATTTTACATTAAAGGTAGATAAATAGAATCAATATCTATACATATGAATCTGATAAACAAAGACTGTGTTTTGCCAAAAAACAATTAAGAAGTGTATTTCTAGAAGGTAACATTTTTTATGCTAAGCAGTCATTGCACTTACAGTACTGAATATCAATAGTAATTAATAGTAATAAATAAGATTAAATGTTCACTTATCTTCTCTCTACTCTGAGTTTTATTATCAAGTCTCACGATGAGTGTATGTAATCTCTACAAGTCTCAGATTTGAGACAAGACAAGTGAATCTGACAGTTGAATTGACTTTAGTTGACTGACTAGAAAAATCACAAGAGAAATACCTAAGGAATATATAACCTATTCTAATGTAAAATTTTATACAGATTATCAGATGTTAATTCAGTTCTGTTAGTCAAAGCATTTTACTGCTTTAGCCATTAAATGTTGCCATCCTGCTGATTGAGATAGATGGTTGCACCAGTTCTAGAGTTATTGCAGGTTTTAGATTAAAAGTCATCCTTTTTCTAGACTGGTTGTCAATCAAAGCTAGGGAGCCCAGTCTGCTCTGCTATTTAACCAATAGTTAGAAGGAGAAGAGATAGATTCATACCTTTCCCAAGGGTATTCATATAAGATTGAATACAATGCCTTCAGTGGCTGGAATTAGAATTTGTTTTTCATTCATTCATTCATTCAATTAATTCACTGATTTAATTTAATTTCTTTTATAGACACAGAGGTGAATATATAAGAATGAATGCATGATATGTAATTTATTTTCTTTCAGAAAAGCCACAAATCTAACACTGATTTTTGCTGAGGCAAATTAATCAAGATTAAAAATAAAATACAAACAGAAAAAGAAAAAAAATGATCACGCAAATCTAAGCCATGAAATAGTGGAGCAATCGACCAGGCGAAACATTAGGAAAAACTTGCATAATCATTGAAAGCTGTTGGCACATTTCATACATTTCGAACTTCTTGTTGGACGTCCTTAATTGTTCTTTAATACAAAAAATCTGATTACCTCATCCAATCAGACTTTCTTCTTTCTTTTTTTTCTTGCTTCCACTTTTCCATGCAATGATGCAATGCTGCCCGTGGGTCATTTGCCAAGAAAAATAATCTTCCTTTGACACTTCAAATCAAACAAAGTTTGTTGAAAGTTTGCTGATGTCAGGGTGTGGTGGGGGTGATTGGCAACACCAGTTTTACTTTCTAATGGAAAATTTTGCCAGCACATTTTTATTTTTAATTGTTACACCAATCAACTGAAAAAAAATCTGATGTTTGCAGTTAGTTTTACTATAATGTTTATTAATATTGTTTGTATGAAGAATAAGCAAGATTGTGAGAACAGACAGATAGATAAATAGATACTAACAGAATAAGATAGATAGATAGATACTAACAGAATGAGACAGATAGATACTAACAGAATGAAATAGATAGATACTAACAGAATGAGGTAGATAAATAGAAAGGTACTAACAGAATAGATAGATAGATATTTACCAAATTTAGATAGATAGATAGATAGATAGATAGATAATGAACAAAATAGGATAGATAGATAGATAATGTATGAATGAATGAGATAGATAGATAGATAGATAATGAACAGAATGAGATAGATAGATAGATAGATAATGAACAGAATGAGATAGATAGATAGATAATGAACAGAATGAGATAGATAGATAGATAATGAACAGAATGAGATAGATAGATAGATAATGAACAGAATGAGATAGATAGATAGATAGATAATGAACAGAATGAGATAGATAGATAGATAGATAGATAGATAGATAGATAGATAATGAACAGAATGAAATAGATAGATAGATAATGAACAGAATGAAATAGATAGATAGATAATGAACAGAATGAGATAGATAGATAGATAGATAATGAACAGAATGAAATAGATAGATAGATAGATAGATGAAGAGAGTAAAATTGATAGATATATGTATAGATAGATAATTAATAGGTTGAGAATATCAATATTCCTAATTGTGTATTTGGGCAACAATCCCTCTTTTATATAAGTTTCATTAAATGCAACTGACAAGGCACCGCAAATAAGCTTTTTATTTAATTTTTTTTGTGTTTATTTAAGTGTTTTCTTTTCTGGATATAAATTGTGCAAAAACTGCCCAAATTTTATATATATATATATATATATATATATATATATATATATATATATATATATATATATATATATATATATATATATATAGGATTAATGTAAATATAGAATGTGTCACTTACCTGATTGATGTTATATTGAAAATCCTGACTACAGAATTTCATTGTTATATAAACCTTTTTGTAATCATTCAGTCCACTCTTCAGGAGGTATCAGAAATTGTGTGACAATTTACTGTTTTTCATTATGTTTATATTAAGTTAAAAAAATAATTTTTGCACTTTTTATTGGCGTTATGTTGATTTTTTATTCTGTGTGCATGTGTGTGTGTGTATATGTTTGTATGCGTCTACATGTGTATGTGCACATATGTAGAATATATATATATATATGCATTACTTCAAGAATTACTTTTAGTCAATATTATTTTTGAGTAGATGCCTGATTTTTTTAAATAGTGTGTATTCCACCTACCAGTCTGTGCATATCAAAAAGTTAATAAAGAAAATGTACTTCTCTCTGCAGGCTTTGAACCTGCATCAGCCTTTGTAGGAAAAACCACCAGTTGATGCACACACACACACACACACACACACACACACACACACACACACACACATAACACTATTATATATATATATATATATATATATATATATATATATATATATTATATTTTATATGCACGGTACTTAGTGGAAAGTGCATAATATCTAGTATAAGTTGTATGAATATGAGTTTGTTACCGTGGGTTTTACACTTTTGCAATCATCAGACAAACTGATTTATTTTTTAAGATTGGATCTATTTATGCTTGTCTGACTATGTTTGGTCATGGGAAGGGGAATCTGCTTCTGTGTTTGTTTGGAGTGGTACTATCATATGCATAGTATAGTATAGTAAGTGAGAATAAGAGTGCCATGATGCAATTCACTCCACCCAAAATTTGGAAATGACATGCTGTACTGCTTGGCATTCACACCGGAAGATCCAATCTGAAGACAGTGCATAAGATTCAGAAAGAGTTGGATGAGTCTAATGGTGATTATGAATGTACAGCAGCTTAAAAAATTCACTCTTATCAGTCTGATCAGAAAAGAACTCCCAAATCTTTTGGTTTGGTCCTCAGACTCAACATGGAGGCCTACATCAAGTGCTTTGAGGAGCTAGTGCTGCCTTAGGTCAAGAGGGTGGCTGCTGGAAGAACCTATGTCTGTCAACAGGACTCTGCACCATGTCACGCAAACAGGATAACTCAGTGATGTTTGTCAATAATTTCTGCAACTACATCAACCCTTACAACTGGCCACCTAACGTCCTAGACTGCAACCCTCTCAATTATTATGTGTGGGGTGCAGTTGAATGAGAGACCAACAAAACCACTTGTAACACCAAAGATGAAGACAAGGATTATGGCAGCATCCGCCAACTTAAAGAAGGAGACTGTCCTGAAGAGCTGCAGGAGATTCCAAAGTCGTCTAGAGGCTGTGATTGAAGCCAATGCCAATTTTATTGAATAAATTTACTATTTAGTATTTCAAGATGTTTGTGTAACTGGTAAATATACCTGTTAAAATGAGATGTCAGTGTTATTTTCATATTTGCACAATTTAGACAACTTATCCATTGCACCCAGTATATATATATATATATATATATATATATATATATATATATATGTTTTGATGAATATAAAATAATAAAAAATTAAAATTTTCAAACACACTGGGTTGTATATTAATATTTTTTGTTTTATTTCAATATATATATATATATATATATATATATATATATATATATATATATATGTACGCACACACACACACACATATACACTCACACACATACTGCTCAAAATTTACACTGATACATTCTTTTTGTTGTAATTGTTTTAATATCAATATTTTTCATTTATATTTGTTTTGCAAAACTGAAAGGCCACACCAGCCAAAGAATTACTCAGATCTATAAATACTATTTCCCTTTTTTGTTCTACATAAAAGACATGCCTTCTGAAACGGACTTTTCAACAATCACAGTTCCCTTTCCTCACTCTCTAAAGAAAGGGTGTCTGTTTCATCTTCAGACATAAAAGTCAAGTTCTTTCACACTTGATATTTTTGGAAACACCCCCCAAAAATACCAGTACCAGAAATACATCCTGTTCTTTCTTTTTGTCAGCTTCTTCAACTTGTGTCAGATTTGTTTGCCTTTTTTTTTCTTTTATTGGATTTCTTTCTCCAGTTGATGATTTTTGAACTGAGAAAAATCAGTCTCTCTGATTAGACACCATTTTAGAAACATCAGAGCTTTTTCCAAAGAATTACAACACAATTGTTTTTTCTTTTAATGCTACATTCTGAACAAAACAAATAAAGATGGAGATACAAGTGGGGAAAATATGGGGAGTAATGAAAATACTTCATCTCAAAATTTCAGGCAACAAATCAGACGCAATGTATGCGTTGAACAATGCGTTACAGGATCCTTGCTCAACTTTTATTCAATGAGTTGCTTTTTATTTTGATTATGCACTTTGGGTAAAACCTAATAGAGATCTTGATTAACCTATCTCTATGGGTTTCGAATTGAGAGTTGTCCTTCTCCTAGACTGGTTGCTAACCATGGCTAAAGCCCAGTTTACCCTGTTATTTAACCCATAGCTAGAGGGAGTATTTCTGATTTATTCATTCTTGTCAATATATGCTTCCTTTTTTTTGCTGGTTATGTCCAGTTCTTTGGTAATTTTATCTCACTTCCTAGAAGTCATAAGTTCAATCCCAGCAATAGTCAGTCTGGGTGTCATAGAAAAATAAAAGAATCTGTGTGCTTTTTATTTAATCTGTTTACTTCTGTTAAAACCACACATGCACATAAAAACACATACTCACATGCATATATATATAGATATACAGATAGTATAATTGGTGCAGAAAACAAAATTGCAGAGCTGAGTTCAAATTCCAATTGATTCTGTTTCATTCACTTTTCAATTAATACTCTTGAAAAAGGAATGAATCCATTTCCTCTACCTATGGGTTAAACAGCTGGGCAGACTTGGCTCTCAGGTTTCATTATGGCAGCCTGTCTAAGAGTAGGCAAACTCCAAATTCAAACCTGAGGTGGTCTGTTTGAAGATTTAGTGGCACACTAAATCATCTCTCTGTTATCAATTCTTCTGAAAAGTGTGGCTGGTTCGAGCCAAAACTTCACTACTATAATCAAAATCATCTGAGGGGGGTAGTCTAGTGCTTTAGTTTTCAACTAAATTGTTGGGCCCTCATAAATCAAAATTGAAAAGATAAATTCTTTTCTGGTTAAGTTTAAATCTGGGAAACCATTTTATATATGATATCACTTGTCAGGTGCAGATATTTGAATTAATTTGAATTCTAACATTCCTAAAAGTTGTAGCCAACAAAATCTTGTCTACCATACTGACAACATCTAGTTCTTGATAATGACTGAGACAGTTAAAAATAAAAAATAAAAATGAACTTTGAACAGTTTATGCACAATTTTGATGCAGATGTACAACATCTTATTGAACAAGTTGAAAAAATACAATACACACACTTTATGAGTTGAATTCTGTAAAACTTGTTACAATGAATTATTTCTATCTAATATATATATATATATATATATATATATATATATATATATAAAAGGGAGAGGTTATAGTTGTTCCAATGAGAGAAAAATGTATATTTTTTAAGAGAGAAAAAGTTGCAAACATTTTTGATTACAATTTTTTTCCTATACTTTATTCTATATATTTTGCTACACAAGTTTCGGATTGTGACCATCATCAGGCAAAGAATGGTTATTTCCCCATATTATTTAAAGGAATGAATTTTTTCTTCCTGTGTTAAATCTTTTAACCATTATCTTTTTTGTGTAGTAGTAGTCATCTGAATTCATCTTGGACTGGCCAAAAAATGTTCCTTTGCTTGTGGGGTAATAAAACAATTAAATTTGGTCAAAGAAAGGGAAAGAAAGGAAGATGACTTTGTTCTTATCTTTTTATTTCCCTGTGTATCTTTTCGCTTATACATATATATATATATATATATATATATATAATATATATATATATATATATATATATATATATATATATATATGTAGTTTGGTTTGTTTTGGTTTATGGCATATCAACCTCAATAGGTTATTTAATGCTGACAAGACTTTTATTGTAATATTTTTTCACAAAAAGTATTGCTGGTAATATTTGTGTTTTTTTTTTTCAAAAATGTATTGCTGGTAATATTTTTTTTTCAAAAATGTATTACTGATAATATTTTTTTCCAAAAAATGTATTAATGGTAATATTCCTTTTAAAAAATTATTGCTGGTAATAATTTTTTCTTCAAAAATTCATTGCTAGTAATAATTTTTACAAAATGTATTACTGATATTATAACCTATTTTTACAACTTCATAGTATTTTGAATCCCAATTTGGGGGTTAATTATTTGCCCATAGCTTGGACCCTAACAGGTACTACCACCCCAGGTCAGTGTAGACCTGGAAACACTAACAATTAAGAGATAGTTCCACGCTCCTCAAAACCACCTGATCAGAGGCCTTGCTGTTGGACGTAGTTTATCAGAATGTTATATATATATATATATATATATATATATATATTTATATATGTAGCATATTTAAGCAGAAAATGTTCTTCAAAGCAAATTATAATAAAAGAGCCAGCCTCCTCAAATATACATAAATAAAAAAAATGGAAAAAAATCCCATGTTACACCCCGTCTATGTCACCACACTCACCTTTTGTCTCTACCTACCCTGACGATGACTGAATAATGTCAAAAGCTTGGAACATATTTCTTCTGAAATGAACATCAAACAATTTCTGATGTAATTTCCTTCTTGTCTGAGAAGGATCATTCATAATTTGTTAATCAGTAAAATTAATCGACATAAATTGTTTGTTGTCTTTAATAATTATGTATACATATATATATGGACAGAGAGAGAGAGAAAAAAAATGCTTGCTGTTAAATTAAGCTAATAACTAAGTAAGTAATCATGCCTCAAGAAGACATCAGTATTTTTTCAAATGCTTTTGTCTGGGTATCCGAATTAATTAACTCTGAGTGTTTACATTGGAGGTCATCACTAATTTTGTCCTCGTTAGGAATTTGTTTTTTCTTCCTCCTCTGACATGAATAGTTGGGAAAGCAACATATGATATTTCAATATTTGGGAGACAAGTTATAATCAAGTCTGATTAAAAAATAACAACAAAAAAAAGAGTAAAAGGTTATATAGAGCTGTTAGTCTTAATCTCTGCAGGTAGTTTTCCCCCACACCTTTATAGTTTTTGATTCTGTAAGCAAAGACAAATACTGATTGCTCCAGAAATAAGAACACTGTGCTACACTTTTCTTTTAAAAAAGGTTGGTTTACCCTGAAATTCAATATTCAAATCCTGGTTTCTTATCAAAATGTGTGGTCTGCACTGATAAAAATCAATATTTTTTTCTTGGTTCCATGTATAACATCTTTGATTTGTCATTTGTACACATATTGATTACCATATTTTTTCATAACTGAAAACACACTGGGGTATAAAACATAATCTTATTTCAATGACAATGTTTTGGAAAAATAAAGTTACCATCATCTTTGAAAGATTTTTATTAAACAAAAACGTCTGTTCGATATTTTAAAAATTTGTCTCTATTGTTCTAAACACAAAAGAGCTGCAAGCATCAAAATAAAGTAAATACTAAAAAAGGGTTTACTGCTATTTAATTTTGTTCAAAAACTACAAAATCATTTTTTCTTTCATTATTGCATGGAACGGGAGAGAATGTCATTGTAGTGCCTAATAAACCCTATATCAGTAGCAGCCCTTAAACATAGCATCAGCAGCAACCCTGGGAGAATATAAAACAAGTGAACTCTTAAGTAGCTCTCTCTTCCAGATTTTCCTCTTTCAAACTATGTGACATGACCGTTTCATGCAGAAGATAACAGGGCTGTGAATGCTTCACCTACAAACTCATCAACACAGTAAGTCCCGTTCAAATATATTTAAGAACATTTCCTTGTGTATGCAATTTACTTCAAGGAAAAGAAACTCTTGTTTTAAACCTTCTTTTTTTAATTTTTAGTAAATGTTATCTTGCATTGAAAATCAGTTGGTCTGTTATTTTGTGCACGTACTCTTTTTCACCACCATTATTTCATGTACTATAAAATAATTTCATAAGAAACCTTACACATTTAATTTTGAAGTAGGCAACACACTAAATCATTTTTCAATGAACTCTTCACCCACATAGAAACAAGTATCAGTCTTTTCTTTTGTCCAGTTTTAATACTCATAAGTAGGTCTTTGCATTTCATAAACTGATAACATCACAATATTCAACCAGTAAAATTTTCTAAACTACTTTCATATGGAATCTTCTTTGCTTTAAATATATTTTTAGAAATGAATAATTCTTACCTTCTCTAATCCACAAGCAATTTATTGAGTTTATTTTTGAGACCTGGCCATTTTTTTCCCTGGAAATTGCATTAATCACTTTTATTTATACCTTTGGTGTATAGAATGCAAACATATATTGACATCAAATTTTGAGGAAAAATATTGCATTTATGCATAAAAAAATATGGTAATAAATAATAGGGAAATCAAAATTACCTACTGTGTATATATATATATATATATATATATATATATATATATATATATATATGAATATAAATATAAAAGTGAACATTGAAGTCAACACTCAGAGGCGACAGGCTGTTTCATGCTAGATGCAATCGCCAGGCCGCCTGACGATTACATCAAGCATGAAACAGCCTGTCGCCTCTGAGTGTTGACATCAATGTTCACTTTTATATTTACATACACTCTATCTCTGATATTGAGCACTTTATCCCATAAATATAGCACACCTTAAAACTATATTTCTTTATATATATATATATATATATATATATATATATATATATATATATATATATATATATATATATATATATATATTCAAGCATGTTTGGTTAAATAATATAGACATATCATTTCTATTGTTTTTAGATTTAATCCTTTCAAGTCCACACATTAATTTCTTGGTGGAAAACTGATCAAGAAAAATTCCAAAATTTTCTTTCAAATAATTTTTACTTACCCAAGAACTTTCAATTGCATCTGGGTCCATTTTCAGGGTTTGTATCTCTATGGATGTGTTATGCATTAACACCATAAATTAAAAATATTTTTTCACCACTATGCAAGGGGGGTAACTTTTGTGATATTTCTAAAGATTTTTTTAATTGTAGTATTTTAATTTAGTGTGTTTTTATATAACACTTTGCTGCTACAAATATTTAAGAACTTTGAATCCTGTACGTTGAAAGTATAATAATATAAATAGTATTGGTCCATCTACCCTCTGGTACCATTACAACCCCACCACATGGCATGGACATGCCTTTTGCAGTATAGCTGCAAAGCTTGTGACCCTGGCTGACTAGAAAATTTTGGTGTTCAAGATGAAGTCATTCCAGTGCACACGGAGAAGAATGTAGAAACAATTCTGATATAATAGAATAAGATGGTCTACAAAGCTATCACATTGATGGACAGTTGTTTGTTTGTGTCAACCCTGAAGTTTTTACTCCTGCAAACACATTTGTGCAGTCTATTCTAAGATTACTTTGACTTTGTCTCCCTTTTGTCCACCTTTTTGTTCCATCTTAGCATCAGAAAATATGAAGTAAATGAAGTTCTGGACTACTTCCAGCTTCCTAAATCTAATGAAAATTGATAGTAAGTGATAAGGTTACAGAAGAGATGGATGATATAGACAACATGTATATCTGTATATGTAAAAATAGATGTCTATTCAACTTGAATTGAATCCAAACACACACCAGGATCACAATGCAACTAACTGGTCAGAGAGCTGTTTTCAAGCAAGGTGCTTGTTGCCACTCACTCAGCAGTTGACCTCCAGAAGTTAACCTCATACTCTACAACAGCTACAGTTCTGTTTGGCATGGATGTCAGCCAGAAAAAAAACAAAAAATAAACATTATCCTCTCTGTCTTTCTCTGCCAGTCTTCTTCTATCAGTCTATAGCTGAACAGGAATAGGGATTCTTTATTTTCCTACACTGTTTCTCTCTGTCTTCCTTGACTATCAGAAAGTTTATTTCTAAAATACAACAAACTGAAATTCTATTTAAACAAGTTTAGAAGAAATTAGGTAATTTAAAATGAATCTTTTCATTTACATTTTTCAGTCATACACTTCTGTACTTTTATTATAGCTGCCTTTATTTCTGTCCGTAAATTACAAAAGGGCAGAGATATTATTAGAAACTTATTTTCATGGAAATGCGACCAGATCAGTGTGTTGGCTTCTTCTGTAATTAATATATAGAGTCTCTACAAGAAAGTATGACATGAAATAATGGTAGTGAAATAATACATGCACAAAATAACAGAGAATGATTGATTTGCAATGCAAGATAACATTTATTAAACAAAAATAACAAAAAGAAAGTTTAAGAGTTCTTTACCTAGAAATAAATGGAATACACAACAAAAATTGTTAATGTATTTGGGTGTGACGTATCCACAGCCTGTGTAGGTAAGTGAAGTATCTGCAGCCCTTTTCTGCTTTGGTGTCAAAGTTGATAGGACACACTTCAAAAGGAAAAAAAAACAAGAAAAAGAGAGTTACTTAAGGGTTTGCCTTTTTCTATGCCTCTCGTGCTGCTGCTGATAATATGTTTATTAAGGCGCTAAACCAGCAGAACAAACAATTTTTGTCTGCAGTATTTTCTATTTCATGCAATATTCTGACAATTTATCGATTAAGACTTTCCTCTTAAGCTCAGGAAACACTCTACAAATGCTTTCTCTTAGCTCTACTGAAAGACTTAAAATGCTAGTGTTCACGTTCTCCTTGACTTTGCCTTTCATAATTGACAACAGATGGTTGTCCATTTCTAGATATTATTTCATAAGACAAGTCATCACTATTAAATTGTTCACTTTTAGATGGCATCATTAGATATTTAATTTCTTTCTTTCTTCTCAAATTCTGCAATAAACCTCAATGGTTTTGAAGATCAGTCTATTGCCTGGTATTGAAATCACACTCGTTGGGTTCTGTCACTAATGCCTTTATCCACTGTGCCATGTGTCCTTGAGGAGCATACAACATCTGAAACATTGTGATAAACATGGTGACAAAGATGAGGACAATAGTCCAAATAATGTAAATAGTGTACATAATACCTCATCTCAGAAATATAGACAGATACTGAAAGGCCGAAACGTTGTAATAAATATGGCGACAAAGATGAGGACAATAGTCCAAATGAGGTAAATAGTGTACATAATACCTCATCTCAGAAATATAGACAGATACTGAAAGGCCGAAATGTTGTAATAAATATGGCGACAAAGATGAGGACAATAGTCCGAATAATATAAATAGTGTACATAATACCTCATCTCAGAAATATAGACAGATTCTAATGGCTCTGCTTACACTCCAAAATATTATTTACTCTTTTTTTTATATTGTTTTCTATAGTAATAGATCGGTTCACCTGTCACATGATTCACATTCCTTCCCCAACTTTTAAACAGGGGAAGAGGTTTAGGAGTGGGTTCCCAGCTCTTTTTGAAGCCTTCTCATTTTCTCTCATCTTGCATCTTAGTGGCATTATTGCCTTGCTTGGGGTGAAATGATTAAAAAATATAATGCATAAAATATAAGAATTTATATTCAGTAAAAATTACCACATACAAACTTTATTTTTGCAGGAAGTCTGATCTAACTAGCCTTATCATTTGTTACACTTTTATTGGCTGTTGGATGTCTGAAAGAAAAGTTGATCAGATGACGGCAAAAGATCAGGCAAGTAAACCCCTTGCTTTAATGGATGGGAATAGTAACTTGCATGCTTTTTAAAAAAATTATGTTAATGTGCTGAAGAGTTTCCAGTTAAGTAAAACTCAAAACTCCTTATGATTGACAGACATTCTACAGCTGTTGTAGAAGAACTGGCTTCTACTCAGAAGGCTCTGTCAATCACTAGCAGAGTCACAATAAACATGGAATCCCTCTATCTTTTCTAATGTTCATCTACAAAATCAAGTCATGGCTTTAAAGTGAACATAGGTACTTCTTTATGTACCATATACCTTCAGGACATAGGCGATTATGGCTCTCCACAACTTCCTGTCCCTTGTAGCTCTTAATAAACTTTGTCTTTCTCTTATTTCTCCTAAGCCCTGTTCCGCCACCATTTACTCAAGCTCATTAACTATATTATGCATTGTTTCCCTCTCCCGTGAGTAACAGATTTTCCAAGCCCTCTTTCCTTATTATATGCCCCAGAAATCTCAACTGGACTTCTTGATGTTAAGTATTAGTTTCCTTTTTCTTTCAATGTTTGGTCCACAGTATCCTCAGCATCCTTCTGTGCAACCACATTTTTACTCCAGTCAAAATTTGAACTAGCTTAGTTGAATTTGTTTTCTATACTTGACCATTCACTGCCATCTATACACAGGATATAGGTGAAGATATGATGAAGCTATATATATAATTAAAAAGAGTTTGTCTGTACACAGAAATACTTAACATCTACAACCCTTTGAATTTTTCAGAAATCTATTTTTGTGACATTCTTGAACCTGTGAGATATTTTTTTATAAATCAAAGCCTGAAATTTGTCCTTCAAAAATTTAATATATGCTTGGGAAATTATTTTGACAACATCTGCTATGCACTAACATCTAATTAATTGATCTCTAACAATTCTAGCTCAAAAGATAATTCTTCTGTCATCTTTTCTGACATTTTAGTTGTATAGAATATTGCCCTTATTTTGCAAACCAACCTACATTCAAGGGTAGCTTGGAAGACATCAGTAAAAAGATCAACATTGAAGTCAGTCTTCAGAGACATTCTTGCCTATTCCATTGTGTCTGAACTTCAAAGGCAGTTGAATATCAGGCTTAACAGATCTTGCAACATGGAGGACAATTTGGTATCAAGATGATTAGAATTGGACACATTACCTCAATCAAACTCTACAAATACAGTTTGACTGCTGAAAGCTTTCTTTTGTTCAGACAAACTTAATTTGAAACACTTCTCACCGTGTTATTATCATGGAATGCCTTTATTGCTTCTTTGACGCAATGCACCAATATTTATTCAGTGTTTGACTGTTGCTGTACAGTATTTTTGCTATTTCAAGGATTGGACTACCTTTATACAAGGTAACCAAAAAAGTTCTGTTCGTTTTTAAAGGAAAAAAAGAAAACGCTTCACAGTATATCGCCATCGGCATCCAGCACCTTCTGCCAACGTGTCTCCAGCTGTTCAATGCCCTTGCAGTAGAACTCGGGGGGTTTTGATGCAAAGAAGTCCGTGACGGCTTTGCGCAAGTCTGCTTCATTGGTGAAGGATTTCCCACGAAGATGATTATCCAGGGAGTGGAAGAGGTGGTAATCGGATGGCGCAAGTTCAGGTGAATGGCACAAAGTCTCCCACCCAAGTTGCTGTATGATATCCCTGACCACTCGCGCGACATGCGGCCTGGCGTTGTCATGGAGGAAAAGCAAACCTTTGCGATTCACTAGTGCTGGCTTCTTCTGGCGCAATGCCTGTTGCACACGTTTCAATTGCTGCTAGTATAGGTCTCCAGTGACCGTTTGGCCCGTTGGTAGCAGTTCATAATGAACCACTTGACGGCCTGTCCACCAGACACAAAGCATAATCTTGCGTGGGTATATAGGCGATCTTGCAGTGTGGGGGACAGCATCCTGAGGAGACAACCAATGTCTGGAATGCTTAGGAGTTTCGTACAGAACCCACTTTTCATCACTGGTAAGCACTCGATTGAATAAGGATGCCGTACGGTGGCGAAAAAGCATCGATACAAAGGTTGCCACTCGTTGTCCCTTGTGGACCTCCAACAGCGTTTGCGGAACCCACTTGCTCAGTTTGCACGTCTTACCTAGAGCAGGTGAAGTCTAACTGTTTCATCAGAAACGTTGAACTGTCTTGCAAGTTCACCACACGTTAGACTACTGTCCTCTTCAATGGCCGCCTTCAGGACTCCGTCATTCAAGACCTGTGGTCGTCCACTGCGGGGCTCATCATGGAGAGACAAATCTCCCGACTTGAATTTTCGAAACCAACGCCTTGCAGTACGTTCATCCACAGTACTATCCCCAAACACTTGACATATGCGGCGACTTGATGCAGCTGCTGATAAGCCCACTTTGAAGTCGTAAAACAAAGAGCCCCGAACAAGATCTCTAGACACTTCCATCCTTCTCACAGCTGGCCGGCTTATAACTGGTGGCCGGGCACGGTGCGTATGTTTTTTATAACGTCTGATGTTCCTACTTCCGGCTGTCCGAATTTGAAAATAATTGCTACACGCATTTCGTATATATCTCCACTTCATTCAATGACTAATCAAAAAACGGACAGAACTTTTTTGGTTACCTTGTATAATGATAAAATTCTTTTCAGACCTTTTTCAACTATAATTTCATGTTTTTATTTCAGTCGTTATGCAATAAATCGACATATCTTAAAAGGGAAGATAATACCAAAAACGCCTTCTATTTGTTTTAATCACACGCAGAATGTCTTTTGCGACATTGATGTGGGATGATGTCTGAATGTTGGTATTAAATCATTTTTCTCCATCTTACATAAAACTAAATTTACAATAATATAACACTTTTGGATAATAATTTGGCATACATATATATATACATATATAGGAATATATATATATATGAATATATATATACATATGAATATATATATATATATATATATATATATTAATATATATCTGAATATATATATATATATCTGAATATATATATATATATACATATATATGAATAGATATATATATGAATATATATATATATGAATATATATATATATGATTATATATATATATATGAATATATATATATATGATTATATATATATATGAATATATATATATATATGAATATATATATATGAATATATATATATATATATATGAATATATATATATGAATATATATATATATATGAATATATATATATATGAATATATATATATATGAATATATATATATGAATATATATATATATATATGAATATATATATATATATGAATATATATATATATATGAATATATATATGTATGAATATATATGTATGAATATGTATATATATATATTC
This sequence comes from Acanthosepion esculentum, assembly GCA_964036315.1. Lineage (NCBI taxonomy): Eukaryota > Metazoa > Mollusca > Cephalopoda > Sepiida > Sepiidae > Acanthosepion > Acanthosepion esculentum. The sequence continues at coordinate 5,058,593 of OZ038477.1, forward strand.
ATATATATATATATTCATATATATATATATTCATATATATATATATTCATATATATATATTCATATATATATATATATATATATATATATATATATATATATATATATATATATATATGAATACATATATATATATATATGAATATATATATATATTCATATAATAAAAAGACTTAAACACTAATATTCCATGGTCATAATTTATTCCATTGGAGTCGCAAAAACGACCCAATTCATCAGACCTACAGATTCAAAATGAAAACGGAAAAACGACTCCGGGAGAAATTGGTGAGAGTATGTGTGATAGTGTGGGGGGACCCGTGATCTATATAGAGGGGTAATAGACGAGAGAGACGGGGCAGACTTTAGGCGGAGAGGGCACTAAAATTTAACTGAGGGAAGATTTAAAAAGGTATTTCAGTGATAAAATGGTGCGTATTTTCAAAGATATACCGGAAGAGTGTACATTTCTTGGTGACACTCACACCCCTTAGGCGATACAATCTTATGCTCCCGCCCAGACCCCTACAACGCATACGTACACACACTAATAAGATAAAGGGAGAGTTTAGATAATCTAACCTTAGAAGGGTTTTTAGAATTCCCTAAAATTAAGTAGGGACGGCGCTCTGAAACGTATTGTCTAGCCGTTTCAAGTCATAAACTAACAATCTCTGCCCCCATATATGAATACATATATATATATATGAATATATATATATATATATTCATATATATATATATATATATATATATATATATATATATATATATATATATATATATATGATCTAGGTCTAGTTTTATCTACCTTCTATTGATATGTGCATCTCTTGATATTCATTTGTAAATATATTTGTGATTGGGTTAGTGTATTTCTAAAGGTACAAAAATTATAGCCACACAAATGTACAGGGTGCGATAAATAAATTGTCATCTAAATTAGGCAAAAATGAAAATAACACAGACATCTCTTTTTTACAGATATATTTACCAGTATATTTTACCAAAATATCTTGAAATACTAAAGAGTAAATCTATTCAATAAAATCTCCATCGATTTCAACCATGGCCTCCCGACAACTTTGGTACCTCCTGCAACTCTTTTAGATGGATTTTTTTTAAGTTGAAAAATGCTGCCATTATTCTTGCTTTCATTCATCTTTGGTTTTACAAGAAGTTTTGTTGGTCTCTGATTCAACTGTCCCCCACACATAATAATCAAGAGGGTTGCAGTCTAGGGAGTTAGGTGACCAGATGTAAGGGGTGATATGGTCGCAAGAATTGTCTGACAGCCATGACTGTCCTGCTTGTGTGATATGGTACAGAGTCTTGTTGCCAGACATAGGGTCTTTCAGCAGCCACCCTCTTGACCTAGGGCAGCACTACCTCCTCAAGGCACTTGATAAAGGCCTCCATGTTGAACCTGAAGCCATGTGGGAAAATGAATGGAGGCATAATGTCACCATCACTAGTGATCACTCTAAACACCTTTGTAATCACCATTGGACTCATCCAACTCTTTCCAAATCCTCTGCACTGTCCTTAGATTAACACCTAAACACTCTAAAATGTTCATATTGGATCTGTGCATGAATGCCAAGCAGCACAGCATGCCATTTCCAAATTTTTGGTGGAGTGAATTACATTATGGTGCTCTTTTTCACACAGATGGTGCCCAACTGACCCTACTGTACTGTGCAGTTAACAAAATCAAAAATAAATATGCATGCATGAAATTAAAAAATAAAACTGCGATAATTTACCCATCGCACCCTGTATGTGTGTGCTTGTGTGTGTATATGCATACATATGCAAGTGAGATAAGGTAGTGAAGCAGCAACATATACATAGAAGCATGTAATTCATATAGAAATAAGAAAATAGGCATGTATATAAAAGAGAAATAAAAAGTATTTGTGGATATTGACTCACCATTATATAATATATTTGGTTGTTTTTTTTTTTTGTGCTGTTCATTCAATTATCATTTGTGACGTCTTTGAGAACAGTCTGGCAGTAAGAATTATTTTGTCACAACTAATTTTTCTAATGGAAGAACGCATATTTGCAGACACTTATTTTCATTAGTACATCATTTTACATTCTTCTTTTTTTTTGTGGTAGGTATTATTTACTTCAGTGTGAAAAAGAAGACACTAGTTTTGATTTTAGCATCAATGTTGCCTTTAGGAACATGATGACATCAGACTCTGTCTGCAAAAGGGAAAATATTTTTTTTTGTCTTTCTATGTTGTTGATTTATTTAGGCTTGTATCTGCATCTATATCACTTTTATTTCTTTGATTTTTTGTACTCTTTCATCAATACATACCCCGTGCTGTTGTAATTTTCATATTAGTCAACATTCCTGAGAAATTACAAGACTTTCCTTTGTCACCAACATGAATAAATAAATGCCATTTGGGATGATTAGCATGTATTTATACATGCATGTATTGTTCATAATTTTAGACGTTGATACAAGCATTTTGACATTCAGACATGACAAAATCATACACCCAGACACACACACACACACACACACACACACACACACACACACACACATATATATATATATATATATATATATATATATATATATATATATATATATATATACACACACACACATATATATATATATACATACTATTATGGTCCAAGTTCCTTGTACCATGATAGAACCAATGAAGAATAACTCAAACAGAGGTATGGTATAATACAGATATATTACAAACAGAAATATATACAGAGAAATAGAAGTATTAGTAATGACTATCAGATTTGGTTAGAGTGAACTATGTTGTCTCGACAAGTATCACTATTCTAATGTTCTTACAATAATTCTCTCTGCTCCCTCTTGAGGCACAGTATTTATAACGTCCGGAGTAGTCCATTATTATTATGGGTAAGTTCCCATTACACCCACCTTCCGAAGCTTTTGCATAACAGGGGTTTTTAATATTTTTTTTTCTTTGGATCTATTTCCAAAGGTTCTGTGAACTTCCTTTTTCTGGACGATCTTTGTGGTTCTGGCATTGTCTGCGGCCTATTTGTATCAAATGTATCGAAAATCGTATCCATCACTTCTTCCTGAGGTGGACCGTTAGCATCCTCTAACAGTCTCTTCCTTATTTGGTTTACGTGTCTTCTATGTGAGAATTTGTGTCCTTGTACTATGTAAACCATATTCCCGATTCTTCTTTCAATTGTACCTTGTTCCCAGTAAGATGTATTATTTTTATATGCTTTAAAAAAACCTCTTTCTCCTGGGTGGAATTTTCTTTTTGGTACACACGACTGTGTTATTTGCTTCGTTTGACGTAGTAGCAATTTATCAAATACAGATCTGATTTTTCTAGCGAACATCACTTCTGTGGGTGATAATGTCGATGGCGTAATGTTATTTGGCGTAATTCTATATACCTGTAGAAATTGTTGTAATGCTTTTTCCGTAGGCACATCATATGCTTTTCTTAACGCTCTTTTGAGTGTATCAACAAATCTCTCGGCTTGTCCATTTGATCTTGGGTGATATGGCAGGGATTTTATATGTTTGACTTGATAAATTTCGCAAAACTCTTGGAAATCCGCTGATGTGAATTGCGTTCCATTATCTGTGACTAGGCAATCCACTACTCCAAACCGAGCAAACAGCTCGTGGAGGCAATTTATGGTAGTTTTCGAAGTAGGATTTTTGCAATGAAACACCTCCAGCCATTTACTATAACTATCCACTATGATTAAATAGTAAAAACCGTCAATTGGTCCTGCATAATCTGCATGTATTCTTGACCACGGACGATCTGTCTCTGGCCATGGCTTATGGATGATTGGCGGTGATGTGGCTGCTAAGGGACAACCCTTGCATTTTTCCATCTGTATAATGTCCTGGTCCATGTTTTTCCAATATACATAGCTTCGCATCAGCAATTTCATTCTATTTTTTCCTGGATGGCCCCTGTGGAAATCCTTTAGGATTCGCTTTTGTAGTGTTTTGGGAATTACAACCTTTTCGTTATAAAGTAGTACATTATCGCATGAAGAAAAGCTGTCCAATATTTGCTTATTTTTTCAATCTGAAATTGTTGTTCAGAAGAATTGTACCCCATCTTAGTAACCTATTGGCAGTGTAAACTTTTTTTAACTATATCTAAAAACATTTCTTAACTATTGAAATATTTATACAGATTTAAAATACCCAAGTCTTTGTTTAACCCTAGTTTATATGTGTCTAATTTTAAAATCCAGTATTTCTCTTCCAGATTCGCCAATATATCCACTGAAACTAGTTTTAGATTTCGTTTCAACAACCACAAACTAACCATACGTCAAAACAATCCTTATTCCCCCATAGCTGAACACTTTAATCAATCAGGACACTCATTAGACAACTGTAAATATTTATTGATAGATTCGGGTTTTAGCTCAACATACACATGAAGAAAGAAAGAGAGCCATCGATAGTTGTTCTAGCACAAAGTCACAAGTCATCATGACTGAGGATTTGAGCATGCTGGACTTGTTCAGACTATTGATCATGTTAGATAATGCACTCTCTCCCAGAGACTGTAACAAAGGTCTACTCAGCATAGTTACATTATAAACTACATGTGCGGTCTGTGGGTGTTGAACAAACACATATATGCCTGAGCAGATGTCTGCAATAGGGATTGGCTAGCCACCCTAGGAGATGGACATCTTGGATATGATTGGCCAGCCATTACATTCATATGTATGCATGTATATATGAAGGTGCCTCTATTCAAGTTATGTGGTTGATATTCACAACTGAATTAACTGCATTGATAGGCACACTTATTCTGAAAATATTCAAAAGTAATTGTTTTTTACATCATTAAAAAGTGGAATTACACACACATACATACACACACACACATATATAGTTAATTTAAAAAACAGACAACCTTAAGAGTCCATATATTATATTTTATTTCACCAGGAATGGGATTTTTTCCTGGTTCTTCAGATCACATTTCCAAGCATAAAAGAAAATTGTTTAATATTATTATTTAAAAATATTTTTCATTGTGACACAGAAATTTCAATGTTTCAGAATTTTAAATTATTGTTCCATTTTCAAGCAATATTCAATAAATTATTGAATTTCTGTGTCGCAATAAATAAATATTTTTAAATAATAATATTATAATATTATGCTCTACTTTGTATCGAGCACTTTTAAAAAAAGAAATGTTAAAGAACTGTGGATTATTAATCTGACTGTTCTTTCTCTTTATTTTGATATATATATATATATATATATATATATATATATATATATATATATCAAAATATTAATGTTAAACTAGACCAACATGGTCTGTCTGCTGACCCTTATATTAAGTTTTCCCAACTAAGTTGTTTTATGTCAGAATTAAAATTCGTAAACTTTCCAAAGTTCAATATTTTTTGTAATCCAATTACTTTCTGTCATTACGGTTTGTAATAAAGTAATTGTGAGTAATCTCCCTTGTCTTATGATTATCTCCCTTTGGAGAACTCTTTCATTTGTAGAGGACTATAAATAGTCACTATGCTTGTATCAATTATTATAAGCAGAATAAAGCTTCCTTAAGCCTTCTCTTGCTCTCTTTTGTTATTACACAGTTGTTATCAAGAATTGCAAGTATAGTTTTTTTATGAAAATGTTTTTGGCTAAGTCCGGTATTCCCAAGTTTGCTGGAACCAATTTCAAGTCACTTTAAGTTGACATCATTTTTTTCTTTATACAGATTTCAATTTTGTTATTTTTAGTGGATAGCTATATTTGATTCAACACAACTTTTATTTATTAAACATTATATTTATTTATTTTTGTCTATCGTCATGTTCAACTTTGCTTGATCATCAACACACTTCATAGCCAAAACAGTCTAAATCAAAAGCATGTCAATTCTAACAATTTCTCCCACCAAGGGGGATGCAGGTTCAAATACTACTAAAGTGCACATATATTTCTTGAATATTCATACTGCTAGGTGAAAATAAATAAATATATTGTTTAATAAACGGAACGTCTACTCAAATATGGGTATCCACTAAAAATAGGATTTAAGCAATAAAATCTATTGGATTAATAAATAAAAAATAAATGACTTCTTTAGAAATTGTTTTGTTTACATTAGGAAACTGAGCAAATATGAATATTTAAAGATTTGCATTTATTAGATACTATTCAACTTTGCTTGATCTTCAATATTTTTCATGGCCAAGACGGTGTAAAGCATGTCAAATCTAATGATGGTTTCTCCTGCCAAGGGGGATGCAGGTTCGAATCCTGCTGGAGAGTGCATATTTTCCTTTAATAAGATTTCTCAAATATTCAGGCTGCTTGATAAAAAAATGAATAAATATACTGTTTAATAAACGTACAGATGATCTACTCAATTATTGGCATCCACTAAAAATAATGTTTAACAATAAAATCTATCAGATTAATAAATAAAAATCTATAATTTCTTTAGAAATTACAGATTTCAATACACAATCTTCTATAGAAAAAGACACTCTATTTAATGTTGGCTTGTATTTCAATGGTTTCCAAAATTTTAAGTCTTTCTTTTCTTTGAGTATGATATAATGTTTTAGTGTTAACTATTAAAATTCATCTTATATTAATACTATTTTGGTTATTTGTTATATGTTGCTCTATATACGCATGAATTGTACTAAATTGAAATAAATTAGTGCAATTCACACATATATATAAATCAACATATTGCAAATATCCAGCGTCTTAAAAGTGTTTGGATAACAACTGTATAGACCTCCACCCATCATGTAGACAAAAGTTAATATTTGTCCTGAGGGTCATGAGCAGTCAGGGTCCTGTCATGCTGCCTTACTTCTTCCCACTGTGTCTTAACATCAGTGGCACCTCCTACACTGAGGCACTGAACATGATAGTCAGACCCTGGATCAAGGGTTGACCCTACATCTGTCCCCTCCCATATGACATGTGATCCATTGGTAGATGGCTAAGATATTTTATCATCACCCTTAACATGTGGCTCCCTAGATCATCTCATTTGAATATCTTATACTAGGGTGTTGTCAAGTGGACCCATGATAACAAGGGCTTATTGAAAGCTGCTATCCTGGGCATCATGAACATCAGATTCACCTCACGTAGGCATGCAGTCCCTTCTGATGTCACATCAAGTTTCTCTTTAAAGTTGAAGTCTGTTTTTAAGTTAAAAATGAGTATAACTTTTTTCAAAAAATATACTGATTTTTCCTTTTGAATATATATTTTTTAATATTATTTGTCCTCAACTCTCTCTCTCTCTCTCTCTCTCTCTCTCTCTCTCTCTCTCACACACACACACACACAATATATATATATATATATATATATATATATGTGCATGTTTCATTAAAAATGACAGACAAGATACAACAGTTAAGCTTTTTATTTAATTTTTCTTGTGTTCAAACAAGATCTTTCTTTTCTGGACAAAAAGTGTGTAGGAACTATTCAAATGTTTTATATTTCCGAGCGCTTTCAGCTATACCCTTAGCCATTATCAAGGATGATTCAATTTTTCAGCTTAATTGAGTGTGTGTGTTATGTGTATGTCTTAGTGTGTGGTAGGGATGTCTTTAATTTCCGAATACGGTTAGCACATTGTGGCTTTGACCGTAGTTAATATTGTAAAGAGTTGGCTTTTTCTTTTTTTATTATTAAAGCTTCCATTATTTTTAATCTTTTTTACAGGTGGATGAAGTTAATATATGTTTTCTACTAGTATGTTTCTAATGGAGTCTGGTAAATTTGTAAGACATCTGGATAAGCATGTAGTTGTGTAACCGATGTAATTATTTATGAGTCCGGTTTGATCAGAAACACAGTTGAACTCATAGATAATACAAAGAATGAACATTATCTATGAGTTCATATGCCCCTTAAGGAACTGTGTTCCTGATCAAACCGGACTCATAAATAATTACATTGGTTACACAACTACATGCTTATTCAGATGTCTTACGTTACACCTATCAGATCACAGCTCCATTAGAACCCTTTTAAACACACACACAAATTTACCAGACTCCATTAGAAACATTTCCTCAACAATTTATATATATGGGTCAGTGGTGCATACACTCACGACCTGACAGTTGCATCTAGCATGAAACAGCCTGTCACCTCACTGTTCACTTTTATATCTATATTGTAGCAGACCGTGGGGGTGAAGATGTGAAGAGATATCAGAAGGTTAAAATTTCCTGCTGGCCGGTCCAGCTACATGGGAATGTCAGACTTTAATTAAGTCCAAAGAAGACAAAGAAAACAAACAAAACCGATATACATGGGTAAACAAATATATATTAATAATAAAACAAGTTAAACAAAGACATGGACTGTTACATAGAGTTTGTATGGAGAAATTATGTGTGCGTGTTGTAAGTGTTCGTACGTACGTGTATTGTTCTTAGCGCGTTCCCGGAATTTGGGAAACGCTGTATCTGTGAGAGGTCACATATTGGTGTAAGTGGAAAAAGAGAGATTTTACCTTGCCTCCGCACGAGGTAGCAGCCCAAGACCTGAGTCGAAAAAGAGAGAGAGAAGGGTCAGCCAGTATTTATAGCCAGGGGAGAGAGACCCCTGTTGAAGGATTAAAGAACTGAGGAGGAGCTAACTCTGACAATATTTACATATACCCTATCTCTGATATTGAGCACTTTATCCCGTAAATATAGCACACCATAAAACTATATTTCTTCATATATAGATATATATATATATATATATATATATATATATATATATGCAGCAATGGAGCAACATCTAACAAGCTGATTTCATAGCCCATTATTGATGTGGAGGGAATTGGGCATGCCACACTTGTGGCCTTTTGCCAGACTAATCTAAACTTAACAAAAGTGATGAAACAAAACAAGGATCATCAGTTAAAGTTTATTTATAAAAATAAATGCTTCCTATGCAACTACCTCAACCACAAGGCTAACCTAGTGTTACCATTCCACAATCCTTGACACCATAGATTGGGGTTTGAGATCAGATAAAAAGCTAGAACATTAAAAGCTGATTTTCAAGCGAGCCTGCTTCTTGCTTTTTTTTTTTTTTTACAGTGACGTTCACCCTGTAGAAGGCCCAGGGACCACTCAAGGTAGAGTGTTACAGTAAGAGACAGTTTATATGGATAAGCGGGGCAAATAACAGTTAACCCTAGACTTGAACAGGTTAAGTGTGTAGTGAACGGGGAAATATCCTCTTGGGAGTTGGTTCCACAGAGCAGTGATTCAGGGGAAGAAGCTGTTCAAGTACTTACTTTTCGACAATGGTATATGGGGGAGTGGATGTGGGTGGTATTTGCTACGACGTGAGTTGCATGGCGGGTCCTGGCCATGAAGGTTAGAACTGCTTTGAGGATTGGGTGTAACCCAGTTTTCTTCCTCTTCTGTGTGCCATGTCTCTTCTGAACATGGACAATCACCACAACTTCCCTTCCTTTGTAGCTCTTATTAACAGATGTCTTTTTACTATACCTTCCACCCATCACCCACCATCCATTTACAAAAGCTAATCTGTTAGGTGGCTCACAGGTGGCCTATGTCTTTTTTGCCTTCACTATACCCTGTAAGTGTCAAATTTTCCAAACCCTCCTCCCTCTTTATATGCCCAAGAAATTTCAGCTGTTTGATTCTGATTCTCCGAATAAGTGCACTTTTGTTTCTATTGTTCTTAAGACATCCTCATTGCTTACATCCATTGTTTATGATATTCTCAGCATCCTTCTGTAGAACCACATTTCTGTTGCCTCCAGTCTTCTCTTTATCTCTGAGTAAATTATCCAACATTCACTACCATTTATGAGAACTGATCTTTTCTTTATTTCTACTTACTTTTAATTCCCCGTAACCCAGTATAAACAGGTCCGGTCTGTCTATCTCCCTGGACGAGACTGACCTTCAGCACAGCCTCATCCAGGTTCCTCTCTGCCCGAAGGCAGAGAGTTCAACAACAGCCAAGGTCTGAGTAACAGATCCCAGCTAGCCTCTGTAGTCTGTTGAATTACAGATACTTATAAGTAGTTACTACCTATAGTGTAGTCACTCATGGGAGTGACAGATTATTCCATTACAAAACCAAATCAAGTAGATATCTAGGTATATTTCTTTTTATTTTAATAAAACTTAATACAAAATAAATATATTTTTAAGAATTTTAACATAAACTTGCAACTTCAATTTTTTCATCAGTGAACTTCCAAAAATTAATCAATGAATAATCAGTACAAGTATCAATTATTCTAACAATATCAAGAGATTCAGTGACAAACATTTTTCTGTCGTTCTTCAACAACTGATATCATGCCATCTTTGATTTTAAAGCCAAAACGCTGTACTTTGTCATTACAAAGTAAATCAACGATTTTCTCGCCTGTGATGGCCTTCATTGCTTTTGTGAATCAATCACAACTCTTTGATCTGAAAACCTTTTTTTAATATTCCTGCCAAAATATTACTGCCAGATTCATGGCAACAGCATATTGATAACATCAGACAATCGCATTTAAATTCCATCTGGCTGACAGTTTAAGGAACCACAAGAAACTGTAAAAATTAAAATTTCAAAGTCTCGTTCTATTGAATTATCTCTTTTTAATGGGGCACCGATTATCAGGATGCAAAATTTGCATTTTCCTTTTATTATTGTTGTAACGTCAAGGTGAATGATACACAGAGAAGAAGGAGTGCTTAATATATTTATTCAGCGCCAATATCCAGTGCTAATGGATGCATACAAAAAACATGGAACTATAAGTTACGAAACAATTAACAAGACAACATACAAGGAATAGAGGAGAGTCAAATGCCGTATAGCCAAATGAAGTAAGATCAGTCTGAATATTAATCAGCTTAGTATCAACTTATTAATCAACTGTTGAAGTCCTTAATTGTAGACTATTTAAGAGTATGAGCCAGGCCATTTGGTAGAGTGCTAAAGTGGTGCTAGCTACTCTACAACAATTATATTCAGTAAATAAAATTAATGAAGCTGTGGAGAGCCATGATCAACAGCATCCTAGAGAGACATGGCTCATAAAAAGAGAGAGATATAAAACTGGAACATGGTTTATAATAGGTCTGACAATTTAAAAAATGTGAAGGTCTACATTAATAAGAGAGAATTAGAGACAGACTACAATGAGTGTGACTGAGAGTATGAGTGAGAGTATCAGTGAGAGTATCAGTGAGATGGAAACAGATATAAATAGAGGGAGGGACATCAAGACAATTTTCTCATCTTCTTTTTCTAAGGATTAATTAAATAAAAAGACAAGGAAATATTGGTTGAATAAAGTTATGCTTCGACAAAACTGAATTTTTTGTATTTGATCAGTTACTGAATTTATTCTGATGAGCACAAACAACTGACTAACAGATTTTGAAAAACTTCTCATGGTCCACACTGGGTCGTCTTGCAGGTTTCATGCCTGCAGGCCCTATTTTGTGAAGACCTCTTTACAATATAGAAGGTTTCTTCATTTTTGTATTGTCATTGTTATTTTAAAATTTAAATAATGCAATATATAATAGCTTAATATTCTTTTAAGCCTGTCTTTTTTATTTACGATAATGTTCACCCTGTACAAGGCCTAAGAGCCGCTTGAAGTAGAGGGTTACAGAATAAGAGGCACAGTTAATGGGGATATGTAGGGAAGATAATGATTGACTTGATTTGAATAAGATTGTAGTGATTGGGGAAGCATCCTCTTGGGAGTCAGTTCCACAAAGTAGCAGTTCATGGTAAAAAGACACTCTAATAGAACATAATTTTCCCTAATGGAATACAAAAGGAATGTGCATGGTTCAGCCATGAAGGTTTGAACTGGTAGACCTAAGGAATGTATGTATGTATGTATGTTGTGGCATTCACCCTGGATCGGTTAAGCCGGCTCCTTCCAAGGAATTCACCGCATCCGGAACGAAGGCTGACCAAGCACGGCGATCCGTCACCAATGCTGAAACAAGTGACAGCCATTCCCGATTCCAATGGCAGCGAATTCTTGAAACGGAGTAACAAGGGAGTTTGAACTTCACACGCGGTCCCCACACCTCGCGTGCTATCCCAGTGGAGGGAGGGATATGCTCTTACTTGCCGCAGAATTTCCACAGACGCAGAGGCAGGAGTAACCAAGAGGTGCATGTATGACAAGATGCAATTTGTTCCCTTCTTAACATTTTGCTCTGTATAATCATTGTCAAAACAAATTTTTAAAAATATAAGGAAACAAATTCTTACTATGTTATGTTTTTAATTAGCAAAGTTGCCATGGTAACAATTTCTTTCCTTCTTCTATATGTGATGTCCCTTCAGGATGTGGGCAATCATGGCTCTCCAGAATTTCCTGTCCTTTGTAGCTCTAAATAAATTTTGTCTTTTTGTTATCTCTCCTAAACCCTGTTCCACCATCCATTTACTCAATCTTACTAGGTCGGCTATACGTTGTTTTTCTCTGTCCCTCTTACCTTCAATCTGTCCTGTGAGTATCAAATTTTTAAAGTCTTCTTTCAGCCGATAGGCCTATTAACACTCCAATGGTCATTGGCTGTCAATACTGACAACTTGAGGGAAAGTTATAGTCTGGTCAGCCCATGATCTCCCTATAACTCTGCCCAGGCTTGTGGCCCAGAGAGGTCACTCCAGTCTCACCACCACAGGACTGAATTTTCACCAAATTGGGTCCTACCTTTATCTCACAAGATAAATGGATGCCTACTTATTAACAATATGCATAATACTTGCTATACTCTCTTAAATCTTATTAACACTGCTTCCATAAAACACCTTAATACTCATTGATCCATTGATGATTCATGCCTATCTACAATATCCAATATTATATTTAGTATATCTACAAAACATTTTCTATAGAATTTATTAAAATATAACCTTAAGATTCTATCAGAATATAAAACTTACTGAATCTTAGTCATTCCAAGACAACAAATAAAACACAAAATTTAACTTTGGACAAGCCTGAAATATTCCTGCTGTAAGTCTATTTAGGCACTTATCTTTTCTATGGACCCTAACCTTCTTCTTCTTTAGATGCCATGTCACCTCAGGATGTAAGCGATCATGTCTCTCCACAATTTCCTGTTCTTCATAGCTCTTAATAAATTTTATCTCTTTGTTATTTTTCCTAAGCCTCTGTCCCTCTTACCTTCAATCTGTCCTGTGAGTATCAAATTTTCCAGGGCTTCTTTCCTCATTATGTGCCCTAGAAATTTCAACTGTCTCTTCCTGATATTAAGTATAAGTTTCCTTCTTATTTCTATTTTCTCTAAAACTTTGTTGTTGCTCACATTTTGCTCCATGCTATCCTCAGCATCCTTCTGTAGAACCACATTTCTGTTGCTTCAACTCTCTTCGTAATATTTGAGGAGATTGTCCAGCATTCACTGCCATACAGGAGAACAGATATCATGTAATAGTTTAGTATTCATTTCTTTGTTTCTAAAGAATTGCATAAATTAATAATTAAAGTCAAAGGGTTGAGAAGAAAATGCTAAGGAATATCATTTACAGAAAGATATTTTGGATCTTTCAAAATTTTCATTGAAGGAATAGAGAATAGCAATTCTTTTAATAATTTATTATTACTAACTTTGTACTTGAATTTGATTATAATCAGCCTAATTACCTGGTCAATGAACTGCTAATTAACAATGGATTAATTAGGTTATCTTAATTATGAGACATGTTTCAGGTTTGGTTTGCTTTGTTATTCTAATGTTCTCTTCTAACAAATTACAAATTATTGCTATCAAAACAAAATAACTAAACAAAATAACTAAACAAAATAACTAGTGCACATACAAAAACAGTGTCCACATTATAATTGCCTTTGAGTATTTCTTCAAAAAGGCCAAAAGTGGACTACTTCTTTTATAAGTTCTATGTAGATTTTCCTAATCAGAATGCAACACTTTTGTCTGGTGTGTTCTGTAATTTGTGATTTTGATTGGACAGTTTTCCTTCCACTTAAAGTCATTCAACGGATCTTTTGGAATTTTCCATTATTGCTTCTCTATAAAGTAAATATGATATACATGAACTTTCCCAAAGGATGAGAAAATAGATTTCTCATATTTTAATTCTTGGTACAATTCCAAATGAAACACCAGAAAATTGTGAATTCTTTATCGAAAAGAGTACAAAAATATCTGTAAAAAGAATGAATAAATGAATGAATAAATAAATAAATAAATAAATAATAATAATAATAATAATAATAACCTGTAACAACTATGGGACTACACAATACACACTGACAGAACAATCAAAGCCAACTGCCCAGACATTGTTATTAAAGACCACAAACAAAATAAGTGCCTCCTTATTGATATGGCAGTCCCTGCAGACTGCAATGTATCTTTGAAGATATTCGAAAAACTGTCAAAATACAAGGACCTTGAAAAAGAAATCTAAAAATGTGGCACATGGGAATATCAACAATCCCTGTTGTAGTTGGAGCCCTTGGACTGGTTGGAAAAGATTCCAGTAGGCTGATTGAAGGGATCCCTGGAAGTCTATGCCTCAAAGAGATACAAAAAATTGTTCTGACAAGTACAGCCCACACTTTACGAAATTACTATGTAATTATTTTTTAATTTTTTTTTTGCAGTGGAAAGTGTCATGATACCATTTCTAACCTGGGCGGGACCCGGAAAGAAATGTGTAAACACCAGATATCAAAAAAAAAAAAATAATAATAATAATAAAAAAAAATAAAAATAAAATAAAATAAAAAAAAGTAAATGCTATTGTGTAGACCAATAAAAAAAAGTTTTTTTAAGTCAAATAAAAGTTCTTTCCTAGAAAAATGAAGTCTGCAATTTTCAACAAACAAAATTTAATTTTATGTAAAGAAATTATTGCGTAGTTTTATATTGAATGGAAATTTAAAAATAAACCTGAATTTTTAAAAAATTAAATTTTTAAAATTTTAAATTAAATTTTCAAATTTTTATATATTTATCACAGAAAGTTCAATTTATTTTTGCCAAATATTTTGTGAGTTTTAAAATAAATTGTGACATCATTCGTAAGAATTTTTCTGGGTTTCAAATAAAGCAAATAACTTGAAAAATTTTAAAGAGCTAAAAATAAAGTTTAATTTTCAAATCAAAGCACTCACTGAACAAAAAAAGATTTATTTTTAAAAATAAAGGTAAAACCTTTCAAATAACTGCTGTATTCATTTATTGAAAAGAAAAAAAAATAATTTCAGATAGAAAATCAAAATGGAATAATAAATGAAGCTATTTCTAAAATTCCATAAATTCCACTTTTCTGAATCTATTCCACAAATAGAGAATTCTTATCATAAAGAAAAAAGCAATGAAAGAAAGTTATGTCAAGGTTAAATTTATCAATAATGTTTGGAAAGTCTGAAACAACAAAGATCAGGATAAGTGTCCAAATAATGCATTGAATATTGAAATTATTTTATCTTGGAAGTTTATACAATAAAAAAATTTTCAATTACATTCTGACAGTTTTATGATGTTTTACTTATATAAATCCATAATCCAAAGGCAGAAAATGTGATCGAGCACAAATTCATTACCAGAACCAACACAGGGAATGCTATTCTGCAGCAAAGAATCTGAATTGAAAATGAGCCTGAAGAGAGATTGGCTCTATCAGGTTATCTTGCCCTAGACACACCACTTCAGCCATTGCATGTGGTGACCCCTTCAACCCTAATGGATTACACAACTTGTAACATGATGTGAAAATGAGTTATCTTGTTGAACAGGGTAAAATCCAAAAAAAAGAAAGCATTTACCTCATTCACTGCTGGCTTTTTCCATAAGCTTCAAATAATCTATACTCTCTTTATATATTTAACTCAGAAGAGTTTTTTTCTATTTGATATCACTAACCTCTTAATCTGCAGTAATCATCCCTTTAAGAGGGATTATGCCACTTGGATTTCATTGATATGATTCGGCTTTATGAGAGATAGGAACTAAGGTTGTTTAAATGTTAATTAAGGCAAGTATTTTAATAAAATATTAATTAATGCAGATATTTTAATAAAATAAACCATCATAGTATAATAGTTTCTTATGAATCTTATTATTTTCTCAGGAGAATTTAGTGCCTTAATGGTTAATAATATGATGAATGGAATCAGTAAATTGAGTTCAATTCCAGCTTGGAATGCTTGCATTTATTTCATGTCAATTCCATTAGGAAAGGCATGAATCCAATTGTCCCTTCAGCTATAGGTAAATATCAGATCAATTGGGGCCCTTCATTTTAAGTGTCAGGCTAGTACCCTAATTCTGTAAAATATTTCCAATCACTACAAACACCGAGACCCTTGGATCATTTGAGAAATGAAGACAAATCATTGACTCTTGTGACAAGGAAAGCAACTTTGCTTTCTTTTATTTCTGAAGTTTTTAAATGAATCATTTTCATTATTCGATAGATTTTTCAGTAAATTGCTTTTGTCGTTCTTTTTTTTTAACATCAAATTTTGTTTAATATTCTTCATCCTTCCTTAGGAAAATGTTGTATTTGGTTTCTAGAAATCACTTCCTTTTTACTTTTCCAACCAAAACAAGTGTTAAGCAGGAGACAAAGTACAACTTTACCTGTTGCCTTGTCTTTTTATTCTGTTGTTCTCATTACTAACAGGAAACATTCAGTCCAGTGATTCTGTTGAACTGGTTGCTTCTAGAGGAAAAGCTAAAAAAAGAGGAAGAAAAGAAAAAAAATAAGCTAATTCTAAATGCTGTTTGCCCTCCCATGAAAACACTGAAAATAATAGAATTGAAGAAAATTATCTAAATACTTCATATTAAAACTTTAGACAAAATAGGAAGGCCAAAGGATACATCATTGAAAATGAAATTTATCATTAAATGCGCAAAAGAAATCTTGAGAAGAGAGTTTGGTTTGGTTTACAGCATATCAACCTCAATGGGTTATTTAATGCCAACAAGAGAGAATAGGCTGGTTTCATAGCAGTGACACCTAACTCTGAAAAAAGATCAGTTAAAAATCTGTTTTGAAATAAAGTTTACTCAAATTTAGATATTTTTCTGAAAACTAAACTAAAATTACTATAAATGACTTAATGGTAAGAGTCACAGCTGGTCTGAAGGGAGTTTCCAGGTTATAAAGGGAATACAACTTCAGTTAGAGGTTTTAAATTTGTTGTAATAAATAATTAATCTAATTTTTTGCTATTGTCAACTGGTGTTATGCATTTTTTTATAATGTTCTTAATTCTGCTTTCATCCTGTTTATAATTTTCGTTCATCTGATTTTTATAAAAAAATATTAAGGTTATTGCTTATGTTTCTATTTTAAAACCTCTAACCTTACCGTGTTTTGAAAAAGGGAAAAACATTTTATAATACATACATACAACAAACTATTTCTTATTTAACAGTTAAAATATATAATCCTTTAAAATGGCTAAATCTATAGCCGAAAGCGGTCGGATGAAAACAACATTTAGACAGTTTTTATATTATTTATCATCCATAAAGAAAAAAATTATTAGATTGCATGAGGAATTGTATAAAAAACTAAATAAAAACACCTTGTCTGTCGTATTCAATGAAATGTGCATATATGTTTTATATATATATATATATATATATATATATATATATATATATATATATATATATATATATATGTAAATATATATATATATATATATATATATATATATGTAAATATATATATATATATATATATATATATATATATATATATATATATATATATATATATATATATATGTAAATATATATATATATATATATATATATATAGTTCACGAAAAACTAGGGAATCCATATGGGTAGACCCAAGGAGGATAAAATCCAGAGAGCTCAATGCAAATCCAGAGCCAATAATTTAAATAAAAACAGACCACTTTATGGATCCATGCAATAAATTATTTCACCACAGCCCTTTTAAAGGACTGCGGATCATCAGACTTTACTTCCAAAGATTGAAACGAAAAATGAAAAAAAATTTACACAATTTTGACGGGCAGTATTAAGCATATGTAAATTAACGAAGTGAGGAAGTGAGGGGGGAGAGACATGATTGAGTTAGATGTAATTTAATATTTCTATTCTTTCATACTTAATATTACTTGAGGAGGTCCAGACATTGACACATTTAATCGGTTAACTTAACGGAAGTTATATATTGATATAGAAGGGGTAGAAGAGAAAAAACTTTAAAAAAAAAAGAGAGAAGGAAGTCATGAGAGAAGGTGTCACTGACTTTCTTTGGAATGAACGAAATAGACACTGTTATTTTGCTTTACTTTGAAAGTGTTATTTTGGGGGGTTATAAATATTATAATGTTTGATATAAATTTGAATGTTTAAACAGTCTACAAGGAATTTAATTTGATGTTTTTAGCGATTTAAGTTTTTTTAAACTTTATTACAAATATTTTGGGGATTTAATATGAAATAGACGATTAGAAAAAATATTCATAGAATGTACATTAAAAGACTAAAATTTTATTTTAAAATATAAGTTTACTTCCAGTTGTAATTGATTATTAAGGTGACATCTCTATCAGTTTGAATTTTATTCATGAATTTAATTCGTGACTGTTTTTAGATGGGTAATTTCTTTTACTTAAAGTTTAGTTTTTAAGTTAATATGGAGTGATTTTTGAAGGTAATATTAGAGATCTTGCTCTGTCATATCTGAGGCCAGATCTACTGTTGATTGATAGCGTGAAGAAACATCTGTTGCTTGGTGAGCTGACAGTGGCATGGTTTTAATATCTGTCAGTTTTAATGCTGTGTAGCACTGGACATTAAAACAAGACTTTTAAAAATTCTTCACCGTCAAAAACCACCCTGTGATTTCTTGGAGATTATTAATATGTCTTGATTGTATTTGTATATCACCAGTACCTTTTGAAAAAGCATTGGTCGAAAGGATCCTAAAGGTATAAAAAAAAATAACGTTTATTTTGTTCAAATCAATGTTCTATTTCTGTGGGTACAAGTCCTTGTTTATTCATATATATATATATATATATATATATATATATATATATATATATAATAAAAAGATTTGAACACTAATATTCCATGGTCATAATTTATTCCATTGGAATCATAAAAACGATCCAATTCATCAGACCTACATAAATTATGACCATGGAATATTAGTGTTCAAATCTTTTTATTATATCCTTACTCTGTCCTGGACATTGAGTTCTACCTGGATCATATGCTCTTAGAATTATTTTTATACATATATGTATGTATATATATAATTGCATATGTATGTGTATATTTACCACTAATATTGTCTATATATATATATATATATATATATATATATATAATACTGTTGCCATATATGGTCTGGTGCCCCCGCTGTTCATCTCATATGCAATTTGATTGGTTCTGACTTAATGTGGCTTCCCTCTGTCTTCTCTATAACTATTTTCATGGCATCTGCTCTGATGTGCTATTTTCACTGGTGCCCTGACTGGATGAATGCTAATAGATTGGTATCTCATCCAGCCTTTTACTGTTCAAACCGTTAAATGTAACCACCTCTTCTATTCTAACAGCTTCTTTTCTCACAATTCTTGACAGTGGAACTCTCTCTCTTAATCCATATATATATATATATATATATATATATATATATATATATACTTTTGTCCTTGTTTTGGTGCAAGGAATATGTCCCGAAACTTTTTTTGATACTCCCTGTATATGTTCCTAACACCAAAACAAGGACAAAAATCCATATAAACATGTTTTCAAATCCTTCCTTTTTGAGTTATTAAGTTTAAAGAATGTTTACCGCAGATGGTGCTGTGTTGCCATGAAGACTAGGTTACATTTGTCATTCGTGTACATTTGTGGCTAGTCTATCTTCGACGTTTAACATGTGTAGTAGTGAGTTAACTGAGAAGAAGTTCTGTTTAACAATGGCAGGACATTCCTATCATGAGCAGGTAGATATCATCTTTATGTACATCTGCGTGATAGTAATGGACACAAGGCTGCACAGCTGTGTACATCTGATAGTGCTGCATGGTGGGGCACTTCAAGAGCAGCTCCTTTATCTGTATCATTTGCAATGTGTGCAATGTCTTCTATCCTCTGATCACTCAATACAGGAGAACTTTTGCTGATGATTTATTACACAAACTGCCAATCCATTGTTTATCTCTTCAGTCTTGTTTATGGATTACGCAACATTTGGAAGAGATGGAATAACAAATTTACACAACCAACATTTGTAGGCAGAATTTTCATGGTAGAATACAGGCTCGACACCAACATCAGTTTTCGATTAATATGTGGGCTGGAATTGTAGGTGACTGTCTGGTAGGTCTATATGTTCTGCCAGCATGTCTTCCAGACCTGCTAGAGGATGTACCCCTGCTAATACAAAAATACTTGTGGTTCATGCATGATGGGGCTCCAGCACCTTTTAGTCACAATGTTCACAATAAACTGGCTGACATCTACCTTTGGATTTTTATCGGGTGGGGTGGGGGGCACCTAAAACAATTGGTTTATGCACAGACATTAATAATGCATAGCTGCTTCATAGACATGTCATGGGGGCCTGTGAAACCATTCAACACCATATGGGAATATTTGAATGATCAGATGGCTGCATGCATATGTAGAAGCAAACGGAGGACATTTTGAAGATTTGTTATGAGTTGCTGTATACAATGGTGGCCTTTTTGACATATGTTTATATGGACATTTTATTATGTTTTTGTGTGTGCGTGTGCGTGTCTGTACACCTACTGACTTACAATGATCCACAAATTTAACTCCCTCTCTTACAACCAACTCTGGACTAATACTTAAGGAAATATTTTTTACAGTTTTCAACAATTTCAGTACTTTCTATAAAAACTTGTATTCCTTCTCACTCATGAGTACAAACAAATTTTACCAAATCTTCTGGGTAAGTAAGAAATATCATATTTAACATAATTGTCTTTGATTCTGAAATATTTTAATAAAAAAATATTAACCACTTTTCTGATGGGCATGAATTTACAAAATATATGTTACGGTAATTACATGATTGACAGAATTTGTGTTATTCACACTAAAAAGATGTTTACTTTAATGTGGATGGTACAACGGGCCTGTCACTTGAGCCACTTCCACTTACTCTATAAATGATAAACTCAGAAACATTAACAAAATCCGACACACCTTGTTTGTTAATCAAATATTGATTACAATATGACTGAATTCCTTTATAACTTAAAGATATTAAATGAAGGATGGTTTTTGAATAAAATTCTTTAAGTATTCCATTTATTTTATCAATCAAATTTCTTTAATAATGAAAGGTGTGGTATATTTGTGTTTCCATTCATTCATGTATACATATATATATGTGTGTGTGGGTATGTGAACTACATATTTAAGTAGCAGTTTTCCTTTGATATATGTTTCATTAAAAATGATAGATAAAAATTATTTTAAAAGATTTTAGTAATATATATATATATATATTAATGCATGTTTCATTAAATAATATAGACAAGTTTTATCTATTTATTTTAATTAAGTTCCTTTTATGTTGTCTGATAAGCTTAATAACATTATCATTGAAAGACGAAAGGAAATCACCATATTGATACATGTTTGAATCCTATCTGGGCTATACTTAAACATGAAAACAATAATCAAAAACTAAAAATTCTTGAAGCTATATACATAAAACAGTTGAAACCTAACCTGAACAAAATAAACTATGAAATCTCCACAAATATTCTTAAATGCCTATAATTGGTAACAGAAGCCATTCGTTTATACCAACGGCTTCCCAAACTTAATACTTCTCATTTTCACTCTCGCGTGGTCATGTGTGATGTCAGTAGCTGCAATGCGATTTTCACTTCCGCGTCTCGTATACACAAGTTTGTCGTTGATTTGAAATTTTTCATGCAACAAAGACAGACTATCATTATTGTTTCATCCGTGTATCGTTTGATAAATTGAAATGTAATTGTCATCTTTGATAATGGCTTATGTATAGCCGAAAGCTTAGATAGGATTAAAAAATATGGATCAATATTGTGATTTTCTTTCTTCGTTTAATGATAATGTTATTAAGCTTATCAGACGATATGAAAGGAACTTACTTAAAATAAATAGACAACACTTGTCTATATTATTTAATGAAACATGCATCAATGAAAAATTGCTGCCTAAATATACACAATATATATATATATATATATTATATGGTGAGATTCTAACCTGGGTTTTATGCTCATAAAGTGAACATTCTAACCACTCAGCCATGTTTACACACACTCATCTCACTATGACCAATTTGTGAGGAAAGTGACTTCCTGATGTTATAAGCCTGGGGAGGTGATCCCAATCTATGCCACCTTTCGAAAGTACCTGAAAACCATACTACAGTTTCACCCAAGCCTTTTGAGTGGAATTGGGGTCAGAATTGTTCAACATTGGTTGGGCTGTGGCACAAAGTCACAAATCATCGTGGTTGAGGGTTTGAGCATAGTGGCCTTGTTCAAATTGCAGATCACACCCAATGATACGCTCTCTCCTAGAAACTGCAACTAAGTTTTGCTCAGCATAGTTATAGTATAAACCACAGTGTATGTGTTGAACAAACAGAAACGTGCCTGAACAGACGTCTGCAACAGGAATTGGCTAGCTGTGCCCTTGCAGACAGGCATAGTTGAATATGAGCAGCTAGTCATTATATAAAGTATACTTAGGAAGCAAGTATTCATCCAGCCAATTTTTTTGTTTTAAATTCAGCCAACAACATCTGTCTGTTCAATTTCTTACGGCATTCTCCTAATTTTTAAACAAGATGTCATATATCAGGATTGAAATTGTGCATTAACTGCTTGAAGTTCATGTTTGTTTTGTTATTTATGTACAAGTTCTTTTACAGTCTCAGTCATTAGCAAGAAGCATGTGATGTCAGTGTGGTAGACAAGATTCTGTTGGCTACAACCTTATATTTTATGTTGAAAGTTTGAAACTGTCCACAATGTTTTAGCTATTCTCTAGCATTTACTCTTATTTCATCTTCGTTCATTTTAATTTAAATTCTATCCCACTTGTCTCACATTTATCTGTGTCATCATTAACTTAAATTATTGCAATTCTATTATTGTATTTAATCGCTCAATAATTTTTAGATGATTTTCATTGATACTCTGCTCTTGTAATGAAGGAAAGATCCAATCTTTCTGAATCAAATGCCACTTCAGAGTGGTTTCTTTTTATGTCAAAGTAATCTCCATTCTGCCAAATATTTACACAAGCTCGTTAGATTGTGTGCTTTTTTCCTCTGAAGGAATAAGGGACAGAGGAACAAAGTGCATAACCCTTGCCTAACGAGCATGTGTAAATGGTTAGCAGAATAAGGGATTAGGAGAGATAACAAAACAACAAAATTTATTAAGAGATACAAAGGATATGAAATTATAGAGAGCCATGATGGCCCCTGAATGAACATTGCACATAGAAGAAGAAAAAGAAGAAGGCAAGCTGACTGGGATTTGTTTTACTACTTCTTCCTTTTCAGTTTCTTTGAGGTGGCTCTGTTGTGGCTTCCAGGATTGGGGATTTATTGTCGAGATATTTTGTGGGAGATGGGAGAGATAGGAATTAAATTACAAACAATATTGTACAGAGAACAACATTTTATTGCCTTTGCAAAACTAAACACGAGCTAAAAAGAAGTAGAAGTAAGTATATAAAAATGTCATTATTCATGTGTACAATGTTTTTTAATGCCTATTGAAGATGTTAAGAGATTTATATTGGCTAAGAATTTCTTGTTGCTTTGTTTGAGTGACTGGCTTAGATCATTTGTATGTAAGAAGTTCCCCAGAGATGTTTTGTCTCTATAACATCCTGTAGGTAAAAGAAAAGCAAAAAGAAAAGTCTGCTTCTATTCATCCTCTGATTGGTCAGTCCATAAACAATCAAAATAATCCCCAATATAATTCCTCTAATTGTATCTCTGTTGCTCCACATTTAAAAGCTGTAACGATATTCCTGATGACAGCACTGAAAACTACCCTGCCTCCATGGAAAATCATTGCATAGTTATATATATATATATATATATATATATATATATATATTAATTATTATTATTATTATTATTTACTATATTTACATTGTTTGGAATTTTGACCTCATCTTTATTGCCATATTCACAATATTTCAGCTGTTGTACACTCTGGCTTTCTTAAGGTGATATTTCTTGGAATTTTAAACCAAACCCTCTATTTAGTCTATGTAGTAGATTGTTCTAATTCCACGTGCCATACCTTTGGATATCTCAATTTCAATTAATTTCCCCTTGATGTCTCAACTCTCCAAGTTTTTGTTCCCTCTGATGTGTCCAGGTATTGAACACAACTCTTTGGGTCAAGTCACCTTTGGATCAGTCAACCAATACATTTACCCACCATGAGATCATGTATCAGCTGAAGAAGGCCAATATATTTTTATATATGCTTGTAAAGGTTTGTTTTCTACCTGAAATATTTGTGTATTTCACACTAGAAATAACCATCTATGTTTGAGTCTGTGAGAAGGATTTTGAAAACTGATTTTCAAGATAGATCGGACAGGTTCCCTATACAGGAAACTGTCACATTCCAATACTTCTCTCCTTATTTCTCTCTTTTTGGCCTCATGCCATAAGATGAGACAATATTTGAATGTATTTATCTATCTATATATGGATCTTCTTTGTGGCTGAAGTAATTGCATCTTTCCTACAGTGACTGGTACAGGCACCAAGATAAAAGAATATTTGAGTCTACATAAAAGCCACAATATTTGAGTCTATATAAAAGCCACAATATTTGAGCCTACATAAAAACTAGAATATTTGATTCGAGATAAAAGTCAGGGTATTAAATTCTGATTTTGAAAGCAAACGGCCCATCCTCATTTAAAAGGTGCGACATAACTATCCCACGATTTCCTACTAATGCTTGGGTTATTTTATTCACTAAATTCAATGTGGTGTTAAAAGAAAAAATAAAGATGGACTCCTATATACTCAAATAGACAAGCTTTTAAACATCATGTAAAAAATAATTCACATATCGTACATGCAACATAACATGGCAAGAATTAACATATCAAAAGAATAATTTGCCTTCTGAGACTATTTTAAACTAAACTGTTCACAAGATCAGCTCTAGTGACAGGTTTATAAGTGAGAACTTAATAAAGACAAACTTACTCAAGGTTCAAAAATGGAAATATCTAACATACATATTGTGAATACATTACAAAATAAAAAAAAAATTATTTGATTTACATTGTAATTTCAGCAAAGGTGCTTGAATCAATTGTATATCTTTCCATATAAATAAGCTAATTTATGTAACAATCAGGTTAACCTTGATTAACCAAACTCTCATCACAACTGCCATGTAAATTAACTGTTAGTGCCATCTCCTGAGACAAACTCCAAACAGGCTACTATTAAGGGGGACAACTCACATTCATCATTCCCAGACAGATATGAATATATATCAACACAAATGATTACAACTGAAAAATAAAGACATCAAATTTTTTGGCATATGAAGTTTATTAAAAAAAAATTTCTTTAATTATGATTATAAATATTTTATTCTTAGTTTTGATAATTTTTGTTTCTTTATCTTCTTCAAAGATTTTATTAGAATGATTTTCATTGATTTATTCTTTGTTCAATTGCACTGCAAAATTTCTATTCAAGGAAGTAGCTTCAAATGAAACCATTTTTAATTTTGGAGGTGAGCATCCATAGTGTCTCATCCAATAAATGAAGAAAGTGTGCCTGTTCAGAAAAGGACAAATCCCCTTAGTAGTGAGCATAATGAAAAAAGAAAAAGATTGGCCAAGATCTGCTCCCTTAATTATTTAAATGATGTGCACTTTTCAGATAAAAATGATTCTTTGAAAACATTGCCAATTGTAACTTATGATCGAATGAGTTATGCATATTGAACATGTCAGACGACAGTATTTTAATCTAAAAATCCAGGATTTGGAATGTTACTTTTCAAGGTATGCAAGCCAACATTACTTAAATGACTGACATAATACACTTGTCATATCTGGTTCTTCTCCCAGTGACATACTAAGCTAAACTTAGTAAATATCAATCTTTCCATTGGTTGACATTTGCTAATTTTTACTAACTCATCTTTGAGTGTTCATGTGATTCAAAGTTTGAAATGAAAAGATATTTTTGCAACTGGTATGAACTTGATAATGAAACTATGTATATTTTCCAGCCTGTATCAAAATTTAAATAAATATTTTGTATTAAAGCTTTTTTTTAATATCTGAGATTTAAAAAGTAATTTTTTTAAATACACAAGAGCAAAGATTTTTCAAGTAAGATATTCTGTTTCAAAAATTGTGCAAGATTTTGGTAAATACATTTACTCCCACTAAATAAATCGAACTATATCGAGTCACACAAATAATTGTAACTTCATACAACTAGACATCCTTACACACACAGAATGCTTTATACATAAGAACAAGTATACATAAAACATGTATTTTGTTCATAACTCTTAAGAAAGTCATTAACATTCCAAATTTTGTTTGGACAATTGAACACTTTCTTTGTATTGTTCATGTTGCTTATCACAATGTTTGAGTCGAGCCATCTTACAGATGTCTTCAGGTGTAGAATCCGTGAGCAATAAGAAAAGTCTCTTTGTATTTCTACAAAACAAAATTACAACACAAGCTAGTCAATTAATATATCATCATAGAATCAACAATGCAAAATACACAGGTGTTTTCATTTGTCCAAACACAGGTAACTCAGGTGATTCGAATTTATACCAGGTGATGTTCACAAAACCCTTCCCTGCTGACCAAAGAAAAGTACAATACATTGGACTGAACATGTAAAAGAAAGTTGTAGAATAGATTAACCAAAAGACAAGTAACAATAAAAACAGTATAAAGAATGAATTCAGACTGAATATTTCTTGGATTGATGATAATTCTTTTCAAAATTATTGATGCTATCTTCCATTTAGATGATACACCTGAAGAAGGCTGTAGAATGGATCAGCCAAAGCATGGTAAGTAAATCAACAATGCAAAGAAATTCAATTACCCAAACAATGCATCAATTATGTGAAGGTATGAAAAGTTGACATTGCCCCATCTATAATGCATTTACATTAAGACAAATAAGTAAAAATAACATAAATATAAACAAAACAAAAAAAAAACGACTATTTATCATGGAAAGTTTTTTGTTTGTTTAGATTTTTTTGATAAACATTTTTTTATCAGTGTGAAACAAATTTATAAATTGTATTTCTGGACACCAGGCCAGGAGTAAGAGTTAACAAGTCTGGCAGATCATTAGCTATTTCAGTGAATTCATGCATAAAACTAATTTAGGGCCTTGTACCAGATTTTTTAAAAATGGCTTATTAAATAGGCATAAATCTTATTTCTGCTGACGTTTTTATTTTTACAGAAATATCTGATGATTTTCCTTCTGGATGAAACACCTAAAGAAATCTGTAGAATGGCTCAGCCAAGACATTGTGGTAACAATAGAATAAATATAAAGAATTACTTCATACTGAATAATTCTCGGACGGATAATGATTTTTTTTTTTAGTTTTTAATAAATATTTGATGATATCTAGTTTTCCTGAAGATTAGAAATTGAAAGTTATCATCATCTGTTGAAATATTTGGATGAGTATCCTTGTCTTATTTGTTTTGATCATTATGCTACAGTAAGGGAGTTCTCCAGTCAACCACAAAGATTTTAACTATTTTTTTTTTCATTTTTTGCCCATTTACACCATCTTTCCCTTTAGTGATTCACACATAATAATTTTTTTTCTCACAGCAAATTTATAATACTGTTTACATTTGAATTCATAATCCAAATACTTTAGTCCATGGCACACTGGTAATGTCTTTGATCACGGAGTCATCGAGTGTTTTTGCATTTTCTAATTGTGCTGTCATGTCCTCTGATATAGCAACAACTAAAACGACCTTGACTAAAGTTGATAAGAAAGCTGCTCAAGTTGAAGGGTCTTAAAAGAGAATCCAATGAAGAGGAATTAACACATGTGAATAATGGAGAGTTCTAAAGGTTAAGCTTTTAAAATCACAAATCATGCCTGAATTTTATTCAATATATTTTGGCTTCATCTACACTCCCTTTCCTGTGTTGGATTAGAGCTGACAAGTTCTCTGATTTTGACTTCTAACTTAAAGTTACCTGCTGCATACATCGGCCTTATCAGATTCTTTATTAGTGAATGACTTATGTAAATAAAAAAAATACTTGTTCTGCTCTTAAACATCTATTTATCCAGCAGAAAAAGAACAAACTAAAACAGTCTTAATCCATTTGAAAGACATTCTTTTACAGTCATGAACAAATTCATATGCACACAGATGTGTGTGTATGTACAAAATAGCATTTACATGTATTAAAAAGATCTTTTAAAAGAATTTAAAATAGAGCACTCATATACATAAGAATAAGAATATATAAATAAGATATATATATATATATATATATATATATATATATATATATATATGAAGATGTAAATAAAGGTCTCCTGATATAAATAAATAATTTTATATATACATAAATATATATATATATATATATATATATATATATATATATATATGATAAAAAATATACTTTTAAGCTATGCTGTATTTATGAATTGAAGTGATCAATGTCAGGGATAGATCATATATAAATATAAAATGCTTGAATGTAATCTTCTGACCTGAAGATCGTGTTTAAGCATGAAACAGACAGTGCTAATCTCAGTGTTCATTTTTTTTATATTTACATTAGTTACCTCCACAAAATCACTAAAAAATCAGAATAACTCTGATGAAAACATTCTCCAAACATAATGAAAACATAGTTTTATCGTCAAAATCTTTATTTTATTATTAAGAGGAAGGATCAAAGTATTTTTTGAATATTTAATTAATCTTTTTACTCCTTTTCAGAAAATTCGAAATTTTCATTAAAAAATTTGTTTTTCTTACATCAGTGGATGTACCAACTTTTAGCATAGCAAATTTTAGCCTCTTTTTTGTGGTGACAGACACATTAATTTTGAAATTCTTGCAAAAATTAAAAATCGTCAGATTTGAATTAAATTTTCTGGACTTATTCATAAATGAATGAAATCATTTTTGAAATTTTTTGATTAGAAAATCTTGGTAAAAAAATTTTTTTTACATGTCTCACCCCCTTTCTTATTTAATGGAAACTTGCAAAATTTGAGAAAAAACCCTCATGTAAATTTTATCAGATGCTAGCAATTCTGCTACACCATACTTAATTGTCAACACATTAGATTGTCAATAAATTTGATCAACATATCAGGAAAACAATACCCCATGATTAAGAAATGCTTGTATACAACATTTTATGCTATAAGTAAGTAATATTTGTTTCAAATCAGATTAATTTAACTTTAAATTTGCTAATTTTCCTCAAATAACATTTCAGAAATATATATTTTATTTTTGCAAGATTTTTAAAACCGAGAATTAATTTTTGTTCACAAAATTACTGGAAATAGTAAATTTTAATCATTTAGCTTTAAATTAAAGCTAAAATGAAAGCTACAAGGAAGCATTTTCATGTTTTAAAATTGATTTTTAAACATTATATATTACAAATTAGTGGAGGTACTTAATTCTCACACACATGCATGCACGCACACACAAGCACACACACAAAAAAAAAGAGAAAAACTGTTTTACAGGCGAGGTTTACCCTGTCCAGGAAACAGTTATATTTAAAAATTGCTCAACACACAAGTCAAAAATTAAAAATATCTATATCGTCAGAAAGCAACATGGAAGATTACTTAAGGGAGTAGTTTGTTTTTATTCACTTCCCTTTATGACAATAAACTATTTCCTCCTCTCTCTTACACCTTCCTAGACACAAAGTCACATTTCTCTCATTTTTTTCTATTTCTCCCTTCTATGTACACTCTCTCTTCTCTCTCATTCTTTCTATTTCTCTTTCCCATACTCATTCTCTCTTCTTTCCCTTCCTATATACAATCACTCTTCCTCATTTTCTTTCTTTCTCCTTCAAATGTATATTTTTCTTCTTTTCTTTCTCTTTCTTTCTCATTCCTGTATATAGTCTCACTGGAGGGAAAAGAGTAGTCATCAAAAAATGAGATAGATAGATAGATAGATAGATAGATATGATCAAATGGTGACAAATTATTGGGGTAGAGACAGATCTGAATAGACTGGATAGATAGATAGATAGATAGATAGATAGATAGATATGAACAGAATGAGATAGATAGATATGAACAGAATGAGATAGATAGATAGATAGATAGATAGATAGATACAAACAGAATGAGATAAATAGGTAGATAGATAGATGAGATAGATAGATACAAACAGAATGAGATAGATAGGTAGATAGATAGATAGATACGAACAGAATGAGATAAATAGATAGATACGAACAGAATGAGATAGATAGATAGATAGATAGAGAGAGAGAGAGAGATACAAAAGAATGAGATAGATAGATATGATCAGATGGTGACAAATTATTGGGAGAGAGACCTGAATAGACTGAACAGATAGATAGATAGAAATTTTCATGGTAGTGTAACAGTAATCAGCATGAAAACCAAAGACGGGGTTAAAATTCTGGTTACCATTATTCATGTTCTCTTTGCCTGATTACCTTTGGAAAAAATATGTATCCATATCCTTTGTCACATCATTATATAAATTCCTATTCTCCCCATGGCACAATGATTAACTGAGAAAGGTGCATGTGGGGAGACAACTCTTATTCAACTCCAAGCTAGACAGTAATATTTTCTATAATTTGAAGAAGAGTCATTAAAATACCCAAGATTATTCGCCTATTTGAATCTCTTCTTTGAAGACTTGCCACTGTCGAGACATTTCAGCTGACTTTCCAATCCGAGTGAAGAACAAAGAATAAATTCACAAACCTGACAAAGGCCAAAGAATAGGTCAATCATAATGTTGTGTTAATAATAGAAGGTATATATATATATATATATATACGTACCTTCTATATATATATATATATATATATATATATATATATAGAGAGAGAGAGAGAGAGAGATAGTACTAATATATAACCCCACAAATCAGGACCTACCCACATTTCTCACCCACACAAGACAGACATGCTTGCGGAGGTGTTGAGGCCTCACACTTATACCCACACCCACACGAATATAAACGCTTACACACATCATAGTCTCTCACTCCCTAATGAGCCAAATGATAACACACACCCATAGTGATATACACACTTACACACATCATACTCTCTCACTCCCTAAAAACCAAATAACACACATGCTTAACAGAGACACATCTCCTTTCCAGGAACCAATAAAACTGTCAAAATGACCAAGGGAATTCAGAGCAGCATGAATCCATCCAGCTCGTATCTCAAATAACAACTTAAAAGAGACTGTTTGACCAACACATCTACTGACCAAAATTCATGTTAAAAAAATAAAAAAATAAATGAAAACTACAGACAAAAGTTCATTTTCTCCATCAAAACATTCATTTCTGTAGTTCACTGCTACCAGCAAGCAGAAACGTTTTTTCTCCTGATGATGGCCATGTTGGCCGAAACTAGTCAAGGAATGTAACTCAAATAATAATAAAAACAAAAGAATATTAATACATAACCCAGTGTGTCTGAAAATTTTAATTTTTTAATATTTTTTATTGTTCAGAACATATATATATATATATATATATATATATATATATATATATATATATATATATATCAGGTCGAGAATGCTTCTCGTATTCCCCTGACTCATTCCTTCCAACCATCTCTATCAGACATCACCATCAGCAGGTCCTCCAGATGGCACTCAGAGTCATCTACAAGTTGGTCAATGTAGGTGTGATGATCTTTTGCCATGCAATTGGTCCCATAGGAGGGTGCCAAGTTCTGATTTACTTATCCAGGAGTGACCAGCTAGCCGAAGCCGTCTCTCTCTTAGCAAAACTAAGATAGGACAAAAATGTCCATACTGGCGTTTCTTTGTTGGGTGTTTCTTCCGGCTGATGTCCAATACAACTCGTAACATCCTTGTGTATGTTGCGTCAAGTGATGCTTCTTGGTGTTTGGTCAGTGTTTCAAAAGATTCAAATGACAATTCCTAAAAGAAGGTAAATAGATTCATATATTCAAACAATGTTGGATATAGAGTAATAAATATCAAATTTGTGACAGTAATTTTCAACTCTCTTAAGAGAAAGGATGTAACAAATATGCAAACTCAAAGCCAAAATGTACACTTTTTTCATTATTCGGACTATTGTCCTCATCTTTGTCGCCATATTTATTACAATGTTTCGGCCGTTGTACATTCCGTCCTTCTTCAGGTAGTTGGAATGTCGAACTGAACCCTTTATTTCACTCACTGGGGTAGACTGTTCTCGTTCCAGGGAGTGAAATAAAGGGTTTAGTTCGATAAATATACACAAGTGCATACAAATTTTTATATTTAAGTATACAAGCATATATAAATGCGCATGCATATACATACATATATATATATATATATATATATATATGTCATTCGCAGACAGTACTGTTTTGCTGTATCACAGTTCTTCAGTGTGACTAGACAACCGACTGCCACAAGTCTGGATTGAAACCCAATGTATTTGGTGTCAGTCAGAGTCTCTATCATTGATTCAGCCAAATCTATCATATTGTTTTTACAAATGTAAACAAACGCCCAGCAACCGAAGTGCTCCATTCATTTTTACTGAAGAGCTTCATATTAACGCAAGTGGCTGTTGTTTTTAGAATTAGCTTTTCATGCAACAGTGCTCAATTGAAAATATATTTTCAAGAGCTAAATTATATAGATAGATAGATAGATAGATAGATAGATAGATAGATAGATAGATAGATAGATAGATAGATAGATAGATATAGATCTACTGCTAGCCAAAATCTTAAAGACAATGAAAATTTTTAAAAAATATACATTTTGCATTGTTTGACTCAACCACTTATTTGAATAGAGCTTCAAAAAGTGGTAATTACAGTTGCTAATATCTAGTTATCTCATTTACCTAACCCTATATATATATATATATATATTAGGAACATGAATAAGTTCTCACTGTTTTCCAACAGATGGTGTTCCCAGAACTGCATGTGTGTCATTTCAGATGATAATGCATCTATAAGCAAGCTTGAAATTCAGTATACGTCATTTCACTGAAGTGTAAACAACTTTGTTTTTCATAGCATTAAACATATTGGATTTTGTGCCAAAGAAAGTATATTTGCGGGGAATTTTACTCCACTACTTTATTGAAAAGAAATCTGCAGCTGAAGCACAGAGAATTCTTGTTGAGACTTATGGCAACCATGCTCTGTTGGAAACAACATGTAGAGATTGGTTTAGACACTTCAAAAATAATGATTTTGATGTTGAAGATAAAGAACACTCTGGCACACCAAAAATGTTTGAAGACAAAGAATTCGAGGCATTACTTCATGAAGACTCATGTCAGGCACAAGCTGAACTTGCAGAATCATTAGGAGCTGATCACACAACAGTTTTGAAATGTTTGAAAGCATTAGGAATGATTCAAGAACATTGGGTGCCATATGAGTTGAAGCGGAGAAACATCAAATGACGTCTTGTCTGCTTCAATGGCAAAAAAGGAAAGATTTTTTGTATCGTATCATGACTGGCTATGAAAAGAGGATACATAAATAAGGAAATAACCCTAAACATAGAAAATTGTGGGGTAAGCCCAGCCATGCATCAACATCCATGGCAAAGCTGAATATCCAGAGTTCAAAGCTTCTGCTCTGCATTTGTTGGGATTAGCTATATACACAATATATATATATATATATATATATATATATATATATATATATATATATATATATATATAAAAGGAAGAGGTTATAGTAGTTTGAATGAGAGAAAAGTGTGTATATTAAAAAGAAGAGAGGTACCGCAAACGTTTTTGGTTGTAATGTGGATTTTTTTTTTTTTTATTTAAAAAATTATTATCCTTTATTTTTCATAATTTTACAACACATGTTTCTGGTCTCACGACCATCTTCAGGTAAAGGGTGGAGATTTCCACATATTATTAAAAATAATTAATTTTTTTCTTTATGTTTTTCAATGTTAAATATTCTCGATACTACGAGACATTCTCTACTTTTGTGTTAGTAATCCGAATGTCTTTCTTGAAATGGCAGTGAAGAGTTCTGCACGAAAGGTCATAAAACAATTATGGTTGGTTTGAGAAGTGATGAATTAGTGTCGGTATCTTATCTTTTAATGTTTAATGACCCCTGTGTGTTCTTAGATCTATTTCCATTTTTGTGTGTTTCTGTCAGCATGTGTGTATATATGCGTGTGTATATTCCCCCTCCATACATACACTGTCTCAATACGAGGAATTAGTAAACACATTTGTACTTATACACACACACATAAACATATATATACTGCATATTACAAAAATAATCAGTATCCCAACTTAGTTACTCTTATATATTTCGTACCTAATTTGAAAGCCTGATGAATATTTCTGTTGGAAGAATCTTTTTATTTCAACAGCCACAAGAATTTATTCCTGTTGCATATGGGTGCATTTATGTGCACTTATGTATATGAGCTGATGCGTGTGTGCTACACACTCAGACATAGAGATCCACTGCTCCCACAAAATGCATATGTTTCTGCAAATGATAGTAAATATCACCATTACAAAAATATACTAAAATAATGTATATATTATGCATGTATGCTGAAGCACATCTACCAGTATATATTTCTCTTTTAGATAAACATGTCAATCTTAAATCAGTGGATATATATATATATATATATATATATATATATATATATATATATATATATATATATATATATATATATATAATCATATATGCTTGTATGTGTATGCTAACATATATATAAAAACCCACAGAATGGAATATCTGTAATGTAATATATATATGTGTGTGTCTCTGTGTGTGTGTGTGTGTGTGTGTGTGTGTGTGTGTGTGTGTGTGTGTGTGTGTGTGCATGCAAATATTTAGAAAAATAGGAAAGAACACATTAGGTAAATAATCCGGAGTTCTTTAGTATTTTGTTTTTATTTTTTTTAAAACTATGTTCCATACAGAAGTAGAGCTTAAATTATAATTATTTTTTAAAAAATATTATTCCTTCGCTACATAAGAGTTCTTATGTTTCAAAAACAAGAGCCAAAAACCTCAATATAATTATTAAAATTGAATTGAATTAAAGTATCAAGCCCTGTTTCATCCTAAAGTGAAAATTTACGAATAACCAATCTTGAAATTTACGCATCTTTATAATAAACATGTTCATTCGCAAAATTAATTACTATGGTAACGTCTGGGGCAACCAATTTTGATAAGGGGCCTAACAGTTCATTTTTATCTACATATCAGTCACCTTCGGAAAGAGGTCAAGCCAATGCAGGGCTGGGTGTCCATTTCAAAGCAAATGATGGCATTCATGTACGCATATCATCTGGTCAGTCAGAGCGAAAGATAGCTGTTGGCACCATCGTACGTCATTAAGTGTCTAAAGAATTGTATATTATTTTATTTTTTATTTATTTATTTTTTTCTAAAGGGCTGTTTCATACTTAAATGCATCACACTGAACTACAATTTGTTTTTTTGACGACTTCATAAAGAGTTTTTCTATTTTATGAATGGGTTAAGCTTTTAAAACTTTTATTAGACTATGAAATTTAATTTTTTATGCTAATTATTTAATGCGAAAATTTGTTGAAAATCGCACAACAGCTCATGACGTCACACATTTTATATGCACGTGTTTATTGTTGCTTGAAAATCATCCATGTAAACAAACAAGACTATCATCAATTTCTTGTTCGTATATTGCTTAAATATATTGTGTAATTGTCATCTTTGATAATGGCTTATGTAAGCCGAAAGCTTAGATTGGATTAAAAATATGTATCAATATTGTGATTTTCTTTCATTGTTTAATGATAATGTTATTAAGCTTATCAGACTATATGAAAAAAACTTACATAAAATATATAGACAACACTTATCTATATTATTTAATGAAACATGTATTAATGAAAAAATGCTGCCTAAATACACACAATATATATATATATATATATATATATATATATATATATATATATATATATATATATATATATATATATAAGACAAAAAGAAAAATTATTCTTTACCAGCATGTTTCATCCTTTGATGGACTTTATCAAGGCAAATTTAGGGATTTTCTTTTGCAACATGTAGTTATAAAAAGAAGTAAAAATATTGGTAGATTTTCAAAGGTTTTAAAGTTAAGAATGCACATAAATATTTTTCAGGCTAATTGTGAAACTCAAGGTAAGCTATGGAGGATGCTAAGTGATGCCAATATATTTTTATTTATATCTGAATTTTTACATACACACACACACACACACATATATATATATATATATATATGTACACAGACACGACAGAATTGAATAGATGCTCACAGAAACCATTTATTTTATTAAACAAGTAATTTATACAAATGAAGTAATTATAAATGGTTATAAATTTAATAACTAATACTTGGTTGACATCCCTTTTGCTTTTTTTAATACAAGGACCCTTCTAGGCATGCTAGCAATGAGTTCACGAATATCATCTTGAGGGATCTCTTGCCATGTTTCATGCAATAATCCTAAAAGTTCGGGCTTATAAGATGGCTTCCTGTTCTTTTTGCAGAGTTTTCGATCTAATATACCCAAAAGGTGTTCAATAGGGTTAATATCCAGGGACTGACTTTGCCATGGAAGTTTATTTATCCCATTTTGTCTCAACCAATGTTGTGTTGCTTGAACAGTGACATGGAGCTCCATCTTCCATAAATAGGGAGTCAACTTTGCTCATTCTACTACTTGAGAATATTGGAAGGAGCCCTTTCTTTAATATAGAAACATATTTGGTTGAATTAATGTTTCCTTCACACTCTACAAGCTCTGAGCGGCCATCACTCCAAATTGCACCCCATACCATTACTGAAAGGCCCCCATTGTTTCACCATTGGCTGCAGTCTTTTTAAATCAAATTCTTGACTACAGAGTCTCCATACCCATACTCTTCCACTGTCGGAAAATAATGTGAATCTTGACTCATCAGAGAAAATGACAGTGGTCCAAAAGGTCACATTTCTCTCCACCATCTCATGTGCCCAATCCTTTCTGCGTTTGATATTGGCTGGACAGAGAAGTGGTTTCCTTCTCGCAGCTCTGCCATAGTAGCCCAGCTTGTGAAGATACCTGACAGCTGTTCTGGGACTGACATCAACTTGTGTTGCTATGTCAGAGGCCTTGCAACATGGATCCTGTTCAACATTTCTTTCGACAAAATGCATGGTTCTTTCAGAGGGCCCAGGACGGCCTGGATGAGGTTTTGTGCACTTCTTGCCCTCTCTGGTGAATTGTATGATCACTCTATTGACAGTAGAAAGGAGTATTGAAAGATTTTCAGATATTTTTCTTTGACTAAGACCACCTTCATGTTGGCCCACGATATGTCCTCGCTGAAATTCAGATAGATCTGATGCTCCTTTGGTTCATGGTATGTTCCAGTATTGTTATCTGCAATTTTTATCAAATAATCTGAGTTAATTTATCTTGGTTATTAAAAAAAATCAGAAATAAAATTTATCTTGGTGTCTATTCAATTCTGTCATGTCTGTGTGTGTATATATATATATATATATTATAACAGTGGAATTTTACTCCATCTGTTCTTTCTCTCATTTGAATATGTGTGTGTGCACGTGTGTGTGTGAGTGCAATTTCTATTTTAATGCATATATAATAAATATATTTATGTTTTCCCATTAATGCATATGCATAATCTTGCACAGATATATTTTCAGTTTTTCACAAATGTGCGCATGTAAACACACACACACACACACACACACAGACACACACACATGAAAACAGAGATATACATGCATACTTATCTTTATTCTGACTTGCTTGCATATAGTCACACATAAATTTACCCATTCTGTAGATTATATTCAATTCTTATCTCAAGTGCACATTTAATTTTTTCATCACAATTTCTTGAAATGTTCCTCTTTTACAATCAATATTTTATTCTCTCGCCGCCGACCAACTTGCTTCTCTTCTATTCTGCATTTTTTCATCTTCCATTTTGTCTTCTTCTGCATTCATTCGACCTCTACCGAAAGACTTGAAGCAGAATTTGAAGCCAACCTGAAAAGAACAGATTAATTAAAGATGAAATGCTTTTATTTCTTACAACCGCCATTTTTTCTTTTGCTGTTGTTATTCCCAACCACATCTTATTTTTTTAATCCCCGTAAACTTCTCTGATTCCAGACTTTTTCAGCTCAATTACCGCATCTGTCAACACTTGCAGTGTGTGCGTGCATGTGTGTAGGTGTATGTGGGCATGTGGGGTGTATGTGTGAGGGTGTTTGCATGTGTATGTGTGAATATGTGCGCATGTGTGTGTGTATGTATATGTAAGTGGTATGTGTGTGGGTGTGTATGGGATTGTATGATAGTGTATATATGTGTGTTTCAGAGGAGCTGTATGTGTATGTGTGCATTTGACAACCAAAAAAATTTCAGTGAAGAGTTTTTAAAGCATAAAAATTAGTTGATTGCCTAACTCAGATAGTATTCATAAAAGTTCAAGAAATACCTACCCCCCATCCACTACTAGTATGTAAAAATTTTGAGAGCAAACTATTTACTTTAAGGATGAAAGTAGCAAGTTTTTTTGGTTTTCTTTTGGTTTTTCATTTCTGAACTCATTTTGAGATTTAGAATCCTGTTAAAAGCATAAATTTCAAACATCAACTTTTACTATACTTTACCTTGAGAATCTGATGATTAAACCCTTTTTGTCGTCCCTGACTGATAGGTGAGATAGATTACCAACTTACTATTTATACTCTAGCAACTGAGACTTGAGCCCAGGTTTAAGAAAGGATTTTGAATGTTCATTTTTAAGACAGGCTTTCCCTATTTTGAATACTGGTGTTATGCTATCTTTCTACTACCAATCCTTTCTTCATCACACCTACTTCTTCTTCTATGTGACATAGAAGATCACAGCTCTCCACTAGTTCCTATCCTTTATAGCTCATAGTAAGGTTTATGTTGTTATCTCTCCCACCCCCTGTTCTGCTATCCATTTACACAAGCACATTAAGTAGGTTATATGCTGCATTCCTCTGTCCCTCAAGCCTCCAATATGTTCTATGAGTATCAGATTTTCCAAGCCTTCTTTCCTCATGGTTCTCATTTGAGAAATATGTTTGTTCCTATACTTGTAAAATCTGCATTACCCTGTTGATATTTATAAACGCATTCATTGTGGGTCCTTCTTTTTATGTGCTGCATCACTTCAGGACAGGGACAATAATGGCTCTCTAAAAATTCCTTTTCCATGTGACACTTAGCATTTTTTCTCATTTTGTTAATGCGCTAACCACCCATTCCTCCATCCAGTCACACAAATTTGTCAGGTAGGTGGCGCACTGCCTTCCCTTATCTCTTGCCCTCAATATCATAATTTACTAAGCATTGCTTATATGTAGTACAAGGTTGAAAGTATGGAGCACTCAGTGAGGATCAAACTCAATACACAATCCTAACAGATCTCGTGAGACAAACTTGCTCAAATGCCTGTTGTTGTTAAAAATATATTTACTAAATTTCAGCTTAAAGAATCCTTTTTTTTTAACTATAAACAAATAAAAAAAACACCCCCACACACAGATTTCTTTATTTAAGAGATTCTACATGTAGCATCCATTGTTTAACATGATTTGGTTCTCTTTCCTTAAAAAAAAAAGCATTTTGAAATATTCCATTTCCCAGTCTTGGTCACCTAACCTTATTTTCATCACAAAATTCATTGTTTATACAAGAAAGACAAGATTTTCAATTGTTAAATGTTCTGTTTGATGGCCTGTATTTTATTTTTGTTTCCCATTCAATGATGACCACACTTTCCTATGCAAAATAAATTTTGCTGTGGGATCTAAATGATCCAAATACCGAATATGAGAAAGTCTTTAAACCAAATCCAGATGAATTTGCAGTTTGTATATTCATAGATTTTATTCTTTTTTAGCCAAGGAATATAACTGTTTTTGGCCATTTTGATTTGATATTTTTTATGAAGGCATTTATGATATTTCAAAGCATTTTACTGTTGTTTAAGCACAAAATAGATTATCTGCTCCATAAACAATAAAAAAGATTATGACTAGCAAAGAACAAGTCTTCTTTTCATGATCATTGGGGAAAAACATTGCTGAATTTCATAACTTGTTTAACAGCTATTTTAAGACTCAGTTCAACTTCCATTTATTTTCTTAAACTACTGAGAAGTAGAAGATGAAAAAGGTGTTTATTGACTATTAATAAAAAGAAGATTAAAAAAGACCCAAAGAATAAAAGTGATTCAGAGTAGCATGGCTGAATTTCAGATCTGAAATTAATCATTGTTATAATTCAAATATGATATAATTTATTTGCTTTCTTTTCTTTTGAAATAAACATATTTTACCAAGTTGAATAAAAACTAAATGAAGAATAATAATTGTTAAATTTTAAACATAGATGTACCATTCTAGAGTGAAGAATAATTTTCAAACTAAATTTCTTCATTAAATATAGTTTTTTTCCACAGAATTTTAATTACAATACTTTTGATTAATATATTATCATGACTGAGAGTGAATATAACAGCTATATAAATTTGAAAATAATTATAAGTTATTGCATATATAATCAACTTACCATTATCTGCATATGCTTATGATATGACTGTTGATAAAGCTTGCTTCAGACAGATTCTTTCTCAAAGACATTGGCATAAAAAATCATTGATTTATTTTTACCAATGATTTCTAACTATTCCTGTATGTGTGGTGTGTGCTTTCATTATATCAATTCCTATCACTTAAGAAAAAAAACAAGGATAACAATTCCAATATGTGTACCCACTAAAAGGAATGTTTGTTGTAATAAAGAAATTAATTCCTATGTTAAAAGTGGCTAAAACAAAAGAAAATTAGCCATAAAAGACTTATAATGGAATCAAATAACTTTAAAAATTCATATCTTTCTACTTTCTACATCTGTTAATAACTTCCTTAAAAACTGCATTATATCTTAACTAATTTAAATATTTTTATTTGGTTGATTTCCTTAAAGATATTCTGCCAGAAAGATTTATACATTTTCTCTCTGGGCAACATCTGCAGTAAATAATATATTATATAGATATACAAGTGCTGAGATATTCTCAGGCCAACCAATATGACCATTAAAAAAATTCTAGTTAATCATGTCAGATGTCATTAAGGGAGTAAGACTGAGAATTTCTCAATAAACCCTTGTATTAATTATTAAATATGTATTAGTAAACATATTAAATATATTTAATATACATATTAAATGTATATAATTATGAAGGTATATTTATTGCGTACCTGTATATTGAATGTGTACAACTTTTAAATATTTTGAACCTCATGGTGAGTTTGTTTTAGCATATTGAGATTTTAATACTTTTTCTATCACTTAATTATATTTAGTGAAAGACTAAATGTACTGACTGAGAATGCCAATATTCTTTCCATCTTGGGTAAGATGATAAACTACATCTGGCAGCAAGGCCTTTGGTTAGGAGGTTTTGAGGAGCATGGAACCACCTCGTAATTACTGGTGTTCCCAGGTGGTAGCATCTGTCAGGGTCCTAGCTATGGGTAAATAGTTAACCCCCTCTCAAAAGAGGGTCAAAACATTATGAAAGTGTAAAAATAGGTTTTAATACCAGCAATACTTTTTTTGGAAAAATTATTACCAACAATACATTTTTGAAAAGAAAAATTGTTACCAGTGCTGCGGGCCTGTGTGTACGCACACGTGTGTGTCTCCTGAAATGGCCCACAACAAAACATTCAGACTTGGAGATTGAATCTGCCATAAAGAAATGTAAACAAACAAGAACCGATATATATGTACAGACAAATAATAATGTATTAAACAACAAACAGTTTACAAAAATGACATGAACAATAATGTGTGTGTACAAATTAATGTGGAAAGTTTGTATTCAAAAGTATGTGTGAGTGAATGTGCATACGTATGTGTGTATGTATTGTTCATGGTGTTTTCCCCAAAGGGAAAAACGCAAATCTCCACCTGAGATTTACATTGTTATAGCGTCAGTTGAAAAGCCAGAAGAAAAAGAGGGCAAGAGAAAGAGATATCGCCAAGTATTTATAGAAACTGGAGAGCGTCCCCAAGTAGCAGTTTGGAAAATTAGGAGGAGTTAACTCCGACATCAGCAATACATTCAGCAACCACAAAACTGTCCTTTTAATGACAATAGTCTCTGGCAACTACCAAGACTTTCCTTCTCAGGACAACACTATTCCCACCTTACATATCAGCTCGTCGCAGAGTTAACTTTTGCCCAGTGCACTTTAACATTATTTTGATTTAACAAAAATAAACTTGGCAATATATTTTTTTACACAAGTCTTCATTTTGTTTGTTATTGTCTTCCATCATTCAATATCCATTGGCCGGCCAATATACCACCCATACCAAGTACTTATTGAAGTCCTTTGGTTAAATATTTATTGAAATATTGACTATAATTGGATATGAAACATTCTGAAGAATTTTCTTGGGAATATTTGAAGTTCAGAAATGAAAAATAGTCTTTGTGGGTGTCAAATTATTTTCTACTCCACTTCACTTTTCTCACAGACAAAATGTCATAAGCCTTTCACTGCTTCCCTAGAAAGTGCTCAGACAAACTCTAGTTCCACCAGTTCAAACCTTCGTGTCTAAGACCCACCATGCTATGCACATTGTAGTGAACCCATTATTATTCCCATCATATTGCATTGGTGAAATATAAGTTCCTATGAAGCAGCTTCTTTGCACAAACCACTGCTTTGTGGATCCAACTCCTAAGAGGATGCTTTCCTGATCACTACAATCTTAACCTGTTTAAGTCTAGGGTTAACCATTATCTTCTCCACGTATAAGCTGTACACCTTATTCTGTGATTCTCTAGTAATCTTGTATAGAGTGAACATCACTGTAAAAAGAAGAATAATTATTCTATCAGAAGTCAATGCAGTCATTAATTTCTACTAAGTTAAAGGTA
The DNA here is from genome assembly GCA_964036315.1 of Acanthosepion esculentum. Taxonomy (NCBI): domain Eukaryota; kingdom Metazoa; phylum Mollusca; class Cephalopoda; order Sepiida; family Sepiidae; genus Acanthosepion; species Acanthosepion esculentum. Next base: position 5,102,019 of record OZ038477.1, read on the forward strand.
ATGAAGTCATTATAGCAAATAAGGATAATACATATTTTAATGAGAATGAGGTAAAACCTTGTTCTGCCAACCATTTACACAAGCTTGTTAGGTAGGTTTTCCTCTATCCCTCTTGTTTTCAATCTGTCTTATGAGTGTCAAATTTTCTAAGCCCTCTTTCTTCATTATGTGCCCTAGAAATGTCAACTGTCTCTTTCTTGTGTTAAGTATAAGTCTCTTTTTTTATTTTCATTTTCACTAAAACTTTTTCATTGTTCACATATTATCCATGGTATCCTAAGCCTCCTTCTGTAAAATCACATTTCTGTTGCTTCAAATCTGTTTTTCATCTGTAAGGAGATTGTCCAATATTGACTGTCATATCGGAAGACTGATATTATGTAACGGTTCAGTTTTCTTTGTTTCTAACTCTTTCTGTTTCTTAATATTTTGCTCGGCTTTTCAAAGGCATCTTTCTCTATCCCATAGACTTAGTTTTCTTTCATTAAATATAAAATTCTTCTCATGATAATGAATGTACAATATTATATTTCAGAAATAAATTATATTTCATTAATCATTAGAGTTAATTATGTGCCATGCGTGAGACACACTTAGGCGATCATGTATCTATCAATACATGACTGACGAGGCAGATTTTTTCCCACAGTAGGTTGCCATTTCTTTCTGCAGTAGACCAGTTACCATCCAAGGCTATAAAACCAGTCTATCCTGCTATTTACCCATAGATGGTGGAAAGAAGAGGATTCATACCTTTCCCAAGGGTATTAAAGAAATGGCAAACTATTGCAGGAAAAATCTACCTTGTCAGTCATATATTGATAGATACATGATCGCCTAAGTGTGTATCACGCATGGCAAAAACTGACTGACTGAATTGTTAGTCACCTGTTATTTCATCAAAGATGATTTTCTTCCTATTATGAACATTTTCGATGACCTTTTACTGGCCAGGTAGATATAAAAGAAGAAAACATAAATCATTTCTTTTTTGTTAGTTGTTTTTCTTTGGTTCCATTCCAATCCCTCCACAACGTCCTCCAGATTTCCCTGTCCCCACTTTTGTCTGTAGAGAAAACTTGATTTATTTGTGTTAACCATTTTCACTGACATAGCTTGCAGGATTTTTTGGCATTGTTCTCGTCTTGGGAAATCTCAGGTAGAAAAAGAAAGAAGATGGAATTGGTGGGATCCTTTAAACAGGTAGCTTACAAATCTGTGATAATGCCTGCCTCAGTTCACATAACCTGTAAGAACAAATGTTTGGGAATTTGTCATAGAAAGACATCAAAAAGAATTGTACAAGTTTTATTTAATTAAAAATAGATCAGTTCTGCCTCGTACAGATTTTTTCTCTTTTCTTATACCAAAGCGCATTGATCCAGATTCGAGTTTGCAACATTTATATTTAACAATATCAAGAAATATGTGTGTGTGTGCGTGTGCGTGCACGTGTGCGTGCGTGCACGTGTGGGTGTGTGTGGGGGAGGGGTGTTTGTGTGTGGGTGTGTATGCTTAGCTTCAAAAACATAACAAACAAGTTTTTTCTTTTGCATTAAGGGGGCCTTCATGTGCTGCACAAAAAAGTCAAGGTTGCATAAACTAAAAAAAAAACAATTATTGCATTTTTCTTTGTTAGTGACCCAAATGTCTTCCTGAATTGACCAATGCAGGAAGACATTTTGGCCACTAACACACAAAAAAGAGAATGTCTCATATCGAGAATATTTAACTTCGAAAAACATAAGATAAAGTTAATTATTTTTAATAATATGTGGAAATCTTCACGCTTTGCCTGATGAAGGTTGTGAGACTGGAAACACGTGTAGCAAAATTATAGAAAATAAAGTATAATATAATTTTTAAAAATTCCACATTACAGCCAAAAACATTTGCAGTTTCTCTCTTCTTTTTGACATATATATATATATATATATATATATATATATATATATATATATATATATATATATTATATATCATGTGTGTGTGTATATAAGGTGAAATTGTTCTCACTACTCTTTTGTATGGATCTGTGTCTTGGACTCCATATTACACATATATAAATCAGCTAGATGTTTTCTTTAAGTGCTGCTTTTTCTCACTGTGGATATACACTCAAAGGCTAAATCTCAAATGCTCATAATGGTGGTGATATGGAAGAAAGATTTATTCCACCATTTATATTTCCCCCATTATAGCCATTATTTCCCCCATTACGGTGTGTTATTATTCACCATGATATAATAACACTGTACTTCATGAATGGAATAGAATAGCTGAATGGAAAAGGAATGACAAACATGCTTTGTTCTCAGAGAGAGTTTTATAATGTTACATCATACACAAAATTATATATAAATATACACACATGTCCCACACAAAGAAATTATAACATATATGGAACAACAAACAGTGTGTAAAAAAAGGGGAACATTACTTGTAATATTTCACAACCGGAAACCTGGAGTTACAATGGTTTCTCTATGAACCTGGTGAGGCCATGTGTTTTTCCTGAAAGACCTACCGCTATGGTCTAAGGATGTCCTTCTTCTCTGAGCTCTACATCACAACTGGCCTTTGTCCACTCTAGACTCTGATGTCCAGCCATCACATGACCCTTGTGATGTTCTCAATGAAAGGGAGACAATCACCTTTTGTATGCCTTAATGCTGATCTATTTGCAAAGTGCAGAACTGGAGGCAATGAGATATTTCTGATGCAATCTCAATTGTGATGGGCTGTCATCATATCATCAGGATGAGCAACGGTCAAATGCCACAAGTCATCATGTACAGACAGCTATACAATGGCAAACAAAAGACAGACCATGGTTGATGTACAAAGACAGACTGAAGAGTAATCTTGGAATTAGGGTGCCACATAAGACCTTCGAAGAGATGGCTCTGGACTAAAAAGAGTGTAGAGTATACTGGCATTAAAGTATTTGAACCTCCGATACATATTGGATGCCCCCAAAGTATCTTCAATGCCTCCAAGACATCTTGGATGCCTCCAAGACTTCCAAAGGGAGGCAAGTGCAAGGACTAGAAAATCTGCATTAAAACCAGCAGCCTTTGTCTCATAACAGACAACTTTGTACCTAATGTGGTCTTGCCTGTAAGTCTCTTGTAGGATTGAAGATAATAATTTAAGATAAACATCTATTGACTAACCTATAATCTGCTGGATTATACATCAAAACTAATGGAATATATTTATACAATTTAGAGGACTTCTCAATCTAGACCAGTAGTTATTAATTCAGTGGTTAAGAAAATAAAAAAACAGGGATAACAACTTAAATACATGTACCCAGTAAAATTAATGTTTATGGTAATAAGAAATATATATACAGGTAGTAATCCATTGGTATATAATCTAAGTGAATCCTATTAGCACAATATAAAATATTAAAATTGATTCACACATAGAGCTCAAAGTTTTTATAATAAACAGAACAATGAACAATATATTTCATAAATCAGATTTTTTTTTCTTTCCTCCCCCTTGTCTGTTTTTTTATTTCAAAAATTTTTCATCTATTGACTGTTTGAAAAATCCTGTAAATTTAATTTTACAAGGTGAAAATGATCATTTACATAACAGTATCTTAATTCTGCCTGTATGAGATATATATATATATATATATATATATATATATACATATATATATATATATATATATATATATGGGAGATTAAAAACAAAAAGATATCTAAACATATCTGGGAGATTAAAAACAAAAAATATAAAACAAAAAATAAATCCCACTAAAAATATCATGGAAAATAAGTAAAATAAGGGAAAATGGTTATAATTATTTTCCCAGACCAAAAACAAACTACTAAATAAAGGATCATAACTCATCACAAAATTGAAAACTGAAAATGAGCTAGAATGAATGAAAATAAATAAAATAAAATAAATTAATCCAAACAAATAAACTAAATAAATAATAAAGAAACCAGAGATAAATACAAAAAAACAACTGACAATAAAATAATCAATAATAAATAAAACATTAAGTAACAACACTATAAATAGGCAAAAACTGTATTCTAACCCACAATTATTCTTAATCAATAGCCCCAGAATAGTTTCAAACACAACCATTACCACCCACCAAAACAACTGTTAAAATGATACAATAGACTACCCACAATGCATCTCTGATCTGTATATATAAATAGTCGAGCAAGAACACAATGCATATGGCCTGATGATTGTGTTTAACATTAAACAGACTGTTGCCTTCAATGTCCACTTTTATATTTACATACACTCTATCCTTGATACTTACTTACACTTTAACCTATAAATATAGCACACCTTCAAACTGTATTTTATCATAAATATATATATGTATATATGTGTGTGTGTGAGAGAGATAATATATATTTTTATATATCAAGAACAGTATTGAAGAAATTGTATTGCATTTTGTCTTACACACACACACACACATATATATATATATATATATATATATATATATATATATATATATAATTGTGTGCCTGTGTATGTCATACATATCTATTTATGTTGGCAAAAGAGGGAGAATGGGATAAAGAGAAGTTGTTTGGAAATAGAGAGATAGCTAAAATGATAATTCTAAACTTGTTATGACATTATCTAAATATATATTCATCCCAATGATAATTTCTCCAATTAATTAGTCTGTCTACCTGAACTTTGCTATAATAGGAAATAATTAAATACTACTAACCATCTCAGCTCCATTCTCACCTTTTTGATCGAATCTTGTTGATGAATCTTATCCTCCAGCAACCAGACTTTATTTATAGACCATTACATTTTTTGGGAGTTCTTCACACACTGAACTATAATCTTTATAACATTTTCTTCCCACATTTTTAACGATTCTTTTATAAACTAAAAATAGAATGGTAATGGTATTAACACTTCAATTAATCTTCAAATTACTATTCCATCTCATTCAATTTAAATATAACAATACAAAAATTGGAGTAATGAATTTAATTTATTTTCAGAATTTCTAACATAATGTTCTAAAATATTTCAATCAACTTACAGACAACATTTTTAAACAAGCAAATGTTGTTTCTTAACATTTTTTTATTTGCCTTTAAATTTTTCCCAAACTTCACCAATGTCAAATGCTTTCTAACTGAATTTCTGGAATAAGCAATTATAAATAGACTGATATATATAAATAGTTAGATACAAATAGCCTGAGATAGATAGATAGATAGATAGATAGATAGAAATAGACTTAGATTGATTGAAAGATAGATAAGAATAGACTGAGATAGATAGATAGATAGATAGATAGATAGATAGATAGATAGATAGAAATAGACTTAGATTGATTGAAAGATAGATAAGAATAGACTGAGATAGATAGATAGATATGAATAGATTGAGATAGATAGATAGATAGATAGATATGAATAGATTGAGATATATAGATTGAGATAGATAGATAGATATGAATAGATTGAGATATATAGATTGAGATAGATCGATAGATAGATATGAATAGATTGAGATAGATAGATTTAGATAGATAGATATGAATAGATAGATAGATAAAATTAGATTTCTATAACTGTTATTTTTGAAAATCGAAGAACATTTAAGTTAGATTAATGTAAAAAATATAATTATTTCAAATTAATTCAATCGGTCTGGCACAAATTCAGAATAATGAGATAATCAGTAAAGAATGTACTCACTACACGAAGCAAAATTGCCTGTGAGACAAGTTTATTAAAATCAGACTATAGTAGTATTTTCAAATAAAATACGAAAATAAAATTCATGAAATACAAATTGAAATCATTCCAGTTGACAGCATTCTATCTTGTTTTCAGACTCTTTTATTTATTTTTTTCTTAATTAAATTGACATTTATTGCTCTTTTTTAACACAAAATAGTTCTCGTTATGATATTCCAATTTACATTGTCTCTTTCCTCTTCACTAATGATTAACCACCAAATAATTATTTAAATTTATTGCTCTTTTTTAACACAAAATAGTTCTCGTTATGATATTACAATTTGCATTGTCTCTTTCCTCTTCACTAATGATTAACCACCAAATAATTATTTAAATTTATTGCTCTTTTTTAACACAAAATAGTTCTCGTTATGATATTACAATTTACATTGTCTCTTTCCTCTTCACTAATGATTAACCACCAAATAATTATTTAAATTTATTGCTCTTTTTTTAACACAAAATAGTTCTCGTTATGATATTCCAATTTACATTGTCTCTTTCCTCTTCACTAATGATTAACCACCAAATAATTATTTAAATTTATTGCTCTTTTTTAACACAAAATAGTTCTCGTTATGATATTCCAATTTACATTGTCTCTTTCCTCTTCACTAATGATTAACCACCAAATAATTATTTAAATTTATTGCTCTTTTTTTAACACAAAATAGTTCTCGTTATGATATTCCAATTTACATTGTCTCTTTCCTCTTCACTAATGATTAACCACCAAATAATTATTTAAATTTATTGCTCTTTTTTAACACAAAATAGTTCTCGTTATGATATTCCAATTTACATTGTCTCTTTCCTCTTCACTAATGATTAACCACCAAATAATTATTTAAATTTATTGCTCTTTTTTTAACACAAAATAGTTCTCGTTATGATATTCCAATTTACATTGTCTCTTTCCTCTTCACTAATGATTAACCACCAAATAATTATTTAAATTTATTGCTCTTTTTTTAACACAAAATAGTTCTCGTTATGATATTCCAATTTACATTGTCTCTTTCCTCTTCACTAATGATTAACCACCAAATAATTATTTAAATTTATTGCTCTTTTTTAACACAAAATAGTTCTCGTTATGATATTCCAATTTACATTGTCTCTTTCCTCTTCACTAATGATTAACCACCAAATAATTATTTAAATTTATTGCTCTTTTTTAACACAAAATAGTTCTCGTTATGATATTCCAATTTACATTGTCTCTTTCCTCTTCACTAATGATTAACCACCAAATAATTATTTAAATTTATTGCTCTTTTTTAACACAAAATAGTTCTCGTTATGATATTCCAATTTACATTGTCTCTTTCCTCTTCACTAATGATTAACCACCAAATAATTATTTAAATTTATTGCTCTTTTTTAACACAAAATAGTTCTCGTTATGATATTCCAATTTGCATTGTCTCTTTCCTCTTCACTAATGATTAACCACCAAATAATTATTTAAATTTATTGCTCTTTTTTAACACAAAATAGTTCTCGTTATGATATTCCAATTTACATTGTCTCTTTCCTCTTCACTAATGATTAACCACCAAATAATTATTTAAATTTATTGCTCTTTTTTAACACAAAATAGTTCTCGTTATGATATTCCAATTTACATTGTCTCTTTCCTCTTCACTAATGATTAACCACCAAATAATTATTTAAATTTATTGCTCTTTTTTTAACACAAAATAGTTCTCGTTATGATATTCCAATTTACATTGTCTCTTTCCTCTTCACTAATGATTAACCACCAAATAATTATTTAAATTTATTGCTCTTTTTTAACACAAAATAGTTCTCGTTATGATATTCCAATTTGCATTGTCTCTTTCCTCTTCACTAATGATTAACCACCAAATAATTATTTAAATTTATTGCTCTTTTTTAACACAAAATAGTTCTCGTTATGATATTCCAATTTACATTGTCTCTTTCCTCTTCACTAATGATTAACCACCAAATAATTATTTAAATTTATTGCTCTTTTTTAACACAAAATAGTTCTCGTTATGATATTCCAATTTGCATTGTCTCTTTCCTCTTCACTAATGATTAACCACCAAATAATTATTTAAATTTATTGCTCTTTTTTAACACAAAATAGTTCTCGTTATGATATTCCAATTTACATTGTCTCTTTCCTCTTCACTAATGATTAACCACCAAATAATTATTTAAGTTTATTGCTCTTTTTTTAACACAAAATAGTTCTCGTTATGATATTACAATTTACATTGTCTCTTTCCTCTTCACTAATGATTAACCACCAAATAATTATTTAAATTTATTGCTCCTTTTTAACACAAAATAGTTCTCGTTATGATATTCCAATTTGCATTGTCTCTTTCCTCTTCACTAATGATTAACCACCAAATAATTATTTAAATTTATTGCTCTTTTTTAACACAAAATAGTTCTCGTTATGATATTCCAATTTGCATTGTCTCTTTCCTCTTCACTAATGATTAACCACCAAATAATTATTTAAATTTATTGCTCTTTTTTAACACAAAATAGTTCTCGTTATGATATTCCAATTTACATTGTCTCTTTCCTCTTCACTAATGATTAACCACCAAATAATTATTTAAAAAATGCCAAAAGCCAGTCCTGAACTCACTTTAATCATAAAATATTGTATAAAGTAATTGCTAATAAAGATATTTAGTCAATTAACAGTAATGACTTAATTTCACTTGATGACCATAATTTAATAAGTCTTTTGTTTGATTTTTTGACATTATTGGGAAACAAATGTAAACTTTTTTTATTTCTCTTAAATTTTCTTTTTGAAGTTTGGCAAATTTTTAAAATTCCCATTTACATTTTATTTGTTTTTAATCTTCATGCCAATCACTTACGATTGCAATGTTCCATTTTCCTTGCAACCATGGGTTACAACATTCAAAACACACTCATGTTTAAAATGTGCATCAGTGAATGAAATATATCTGAGTATTATGATAGAAATTATACTTTGTTTTCGAGTGGTTGTTACGAAGCTCATCTTACAGGACATTTTTTAATATTGAATTCCCCAAAAACCTGGCTGAAAGACACTCAAGTTAGAGAGAAACTGTTAAGATGGCAATGATGAATGAGGTGAGTGATATGAATGAAAGAGGAGGCATTAAGAAATGAAGATTATGCAAATAAGGAGGATAGATAATGATTGACCTTTGACTTCAAATGGTTAAGAGTATAGAGATCATGGGAAGGATCCATATCGGAATCTGTTCCAAAAAGTAGCAGTTTCAGTGGAAGTTTCTCCCTATATTTGAAATACAGAGGAAATGAATGATAGGGGTGTGAACAGATGGACAGTTGAAATAGATGTGAAATCATTTTACAAGTTAGTTTTGAAAAAATTGTATGCTATAATCTATCTATGAGTTCAATCCCTATAACCAACTCAAAATTTGATTTCTTTTACAATACATTTTGCACTTTTTTTTCTCTTTTCAGGTGAGTGAAAAACTTTGTCCCTGATAACCTTTTGGTGAGATAAATTAATAAAACTGGTTATATTTTAATAAATGTTTCTGCATGCTTTTTCCTTCTTTCTGAAAATTTCATAAATCAATTAGTTTTCATATTTCAGTCTGTCTTTTATCCTTCATATCTATCAATAATTGTGTTTTGGTTACAAAACAGTACAATAGGTGCCTAACACAATTTAGGGCAATCAATGCCTAACACTATTTAGAGCAGTCATTGCCTAACATTATTTAAGTTAATGCCTAACACAGTTTTGGGCAATCAGTGCCTAACACTATTTCAGTTAATTAATGCCTAATGCTATTTAGGGCAATCAATGCCTAACAATATTTAGGCTAATCACTGCCTAACACTATTTAAGGCAATCAATGCCTAACACTATTTCAAGCAATCAATGCCTAACACTATTTCGGTTAATTAATGCCTAATGCTATTTAGGGCAATCAATGCCTAATACTATTTAGAGCAATCATTGCCTAACAATATTTAGGCTAATCACTGCCTAACACTATTTAAGGCAATCAATGCCTAACACTATTTCAAGCAATCAATGCCTAACACTATTTAGGTTAATCAATGCCTAATGCTATTTAGGTTAATCAATGCCTAACACTTTTTAGAGCAATCATTGCCTAACACTATTTAGGTTAATCAATGCCTAATGCTATTTAGGGCAATCAGTACTTAACACAATTTAGGACAATCAGTACGTAAAGTACGTACGTAAGTATTTAGGTCAACCAAAGCCTAACACTACTTAATCACTGCTTAATACTATTTTTGATGGCATTAATAATATTTTAACTTTTATATTTTTAAATTGTAGAAAGCTTTTTCAAAACTTTTTCCTATAATCATCAAAATTCACAGAATTAGAATTCTAATCATCTTTTCAAATTTATTAAAGTAAGAAAATACATTTTATAACAATCCCAAATTTAAAATAAGTTTGAAAAGAATTTCTCAGAAGAAAAAAATGTTAAATTGCCTTTGAAATATATGTATTTGTCAGAAAAACTTTTAAATTATTTTTATTCTTTCTATAAGAAGTTAAAGCAAAGCAAATATCAAACAATATATATATATATATATATATATATATATATATATATATATATATATGGATGCAAACTCACTTGATTTCTTACTTTCTCACAACACATACACATTCTCATTTATATATTAAGCATTATTCCTAAATGCATTTCTGACATTGGTGGAAGAGAAGAGCCCTTAAGTCATCAGAGCTGCAAGTAAGAATTTGCACACTAAAATCAGCTTATATTGTTTGGTGACCAGCCTTATAACCATTAATATAAGAACTAAAACATCTTGAATATAAAATACAAAAACAAATGCACTTACACACCTGAAAGAACCTACCATTCTTCAACAAACTGTTCAGATTAATATTCTCATCTTTATCAATCGACTGCAGTCAATACCATTGAAATGTGACTATCACAACCATTATAGCAGGCCTACCTTTCTAATTTGGCTTTAAGCACATGTTTTACTCATTGTAACTGAAATTTGTTTTTAAACTAACATTAGAAACTGAAATGTACACTTTATTTCTGTGTGCTGTCAATCAGGTTTATGCCTGCTACTAGCAACATGTAAGTCAGAACAACTTTCTGCCTGCATGGACAGGTGGGTAGCATCGAAACCAGCTCCATGACTAGGTTTCTCTGCAGGTGAGGAGGGTGGCATGTCACCTCACAGAATATTAAAAAAACTATCAAAGGATGAGATTTTCATAGGAGACAATAGCCAACATGCATATATATATATATATATATATATATATATATATATATATATATATATATATATATATATATATATATATATAGTAAAGGTAATAAATCTGTTGGTATATGATCCAAGTGGAACCTAGTAATATAAAATATTAAAACAGATCCACAAAAAGAAAAGGAGCTGAATGAATTTATTAATATAGAACAAAAATTAATACACAATAAAATACAAAATCACCTCATATGCAGAATAAGCTTATTTCGACCAACAAACATATAATTCGTCACTCTTTTCAAACCTAGTATTATATCAGAGTCTGTCTATATTTCTGGTATTATGTACAGTATTTACATTAGTCGGACTATTGTCCTCATCTTTGTCGCCATATTTGTCACAACGTTTCGGCCGTTGTACACTCCGGCCTTCTTCAGGTGGTTGGAATTTCGAACTGAACCCTTTATTTCGATCACTGGGGTAGACTGTTCTAGTTCCACATGCCATGTTTGATGGATGTCAGTTATCTCCTGCTAATTTTCTCTCTGAAAGTTCTCCACTGCCTTAACCGGGTATTGAACTCACACCCTTTGGGTCTGTCACTGGATCTAACCAACGCCTTTATCCACTGTGCCATGTGTCCTTGAGGACATCTGGGTATGAATTTCTGGGTATTATAAACCTAATATTATATTATATTATATTACCTAGTGTATTATATTTTCATTGATGGAAATAAGCTTATCCCCTGTATGAGGTGATTTGGGATCTTATTGTGTAAGGCTACGATGGGGTCCCAAACCTTGAATGGCAACCTTCTTAGTTTCAATAAAAAGACACGGGAACTTTGATTACCGCGTGTGTGTGAATTGGGTGTTAGGAAGAACATCCAGACTTGTAAAACCTTACCTCAAATCATTATGATAAATCTTCGGTCAGGCAGGATCCACCTTGCTTTGTGTGAGATTAATCCCAGTTCTGCCTCAACAAAAAACATGCTTATGTATGGATGTATGTTCCTAAGCGCTAAACTCTAAACCAAGAAAGAAACAAAAGATTAAAACTGACAGTAAAGACTCAAGTTCCTTGTGAGTTAGATAGAGAAACAGAAATTCTTCTTTTGAACCAAACAATGTCAGTAGACATAATGATGATGGGTTAGATTCTTACTAAGTAAGTGATCTTTTGCATGCAATATCAGAAAGATGTGGATGTAGGTATTGATTAATCATTGTCAAAAGAAATATCAACAGCATCTTATTTCTCTGATTCTGTATTTAGTTGTCAGCTCAGCCATATTGTATTGTTTTTAATTCTTTGACTTGTCACTGAGAAATGTAACTGCTGCACACTAATTAGTCACAGACACAGTACCTCAACAGCAAGATTTATTACTTTGGAAACATTCCTGCTGTTTGATATCTTTACAAATATAATTGCATTTCCAGTTCCAGAAATACTGAGGAGGAGGATTCAACAGACAAGAATTTTCTTTTAAATCCAGAAGTTTTACCAATTTAAAATAATATGTTTATATTTACTGTTTCTGATATGAAACTAAATTTGCAATTTTAAGTTAATTAGATATAAAAACATAATGATGCTTAGAATAATGAAATGTTTTGCAAAAGTTTTTGTAACTAAGAATTTGTATTTAAAAATGGAACTGTATGTTAATACAATTTACTTGCTTGTATATAAAAAGTCTTTGACTCTCTTACAAAAGATACCGATTCTGCAGTCACAATTTGGTTGATTTCCATGGATTTATTGATAAATCTATTACAATGGAAATACTTTATCAATGTTCATGAAATATGATTTAGTGTTAATTAAATCCAATATAGCACTAGTAATTAGATAATCACCAAGTAATTGCAGCTATGTAATAATGATCCAATTCCTGTGTTGCTGTAATGAAGTAAATAAAAGTACAATACTATGAAATTGATCTAACTTGAATAAATCAATTTCCAGTCTAAATGAGCCACCAGTTTATATGTCAATTTCACTCATCTGACTATAAATTAACAAAAGAAATGTTCTCTCTAAGGGAGATTACTCCATGTCTGTTAACTGCTAATTACACAGCTTTTTTCTTAAGTCCTGAACGATAATTAGCATTTGCAAGTAATCATAATACAAATTCTATAAATAGAAACTAACTGAACCTGAAGCTTAAATGCCATAAATGGTGACATTTAATCAGGCTTAATTAAAATAAATTTTTATAGTATTTGTAATTAAATTTTTTGGTTTTGAACAAACTTATTTGATGTGAAATAAAGGATTATATATTGGTAAAAAGCTCATGTCTGTTCTAGTTTAATTTTAAAAGTATTAATCTTAATTTCCTGGGGATTTTTTTTAGTTTTTTTAAACAATAAAATGTTTAGAAGCCCAGGAGAAAAATTAGTGGAGTTATTTCATTTTGTTTTAAGATCATTGTTCTGCATTAACACGTGGAGAAAGTAAAAAGCTGTCATAGGAATTCTGCTTTTGAAAGGAGAAAGTGATGAAGACATTTGCAAAAGGTTAGTGAATGTTTATAAAATATATATATATATATATATATATAAGCATAGTACTCAGCAAAACTGATAGGATTACTTATGTATAGATCAGTACTACTATATAGATCATAGTGTAGTATCTGTCTACTATATGAAAATAGTTACATACATGAATAATAAATTATTACTTCTTTCAAACTATCCATACTAATAAGAAGTTTATATCAATATTGTTTAAAAACAAAAAATATAAGTAATTAATTCAAATAATTGGTTATCATCTTGGAAAAATTTAAAGAAAATTTTGCATTTGAAAAAATAATCAAAGAGCTAATAGTTTTAAAATAGTTAAATATTCTTTGAAAAATGAAAGAGAAAAAGGCAGTTTATTAAAAATGGTGGCATAAAAACTTTAAAGCAATGAATATCTTGTTAAAATGTAAAATGTTAAATTTAGTTTTCATTAATTTAAATAAGCTTAGTGCATCAATAATTATAATATAAAAATAATACCTGAGTCCTAAAGTTAATTTTACTGCAATATTTCAGTACCAATATCCTAACACATGTCACTCGTCTGATTACATCAAAGGTAGAGTTTTACCATATATATATATATATATATATATATATACATATATATATATATCAAGGACAATTTTATGAAAATAGTATGAAAAAGTGGAAAATGTTTTGTGTGACACTTTTCGTCTTTTAGGACTTAATCGGACTGAGTTAATATTTATGTTAATGCAACTAAACATGTGTGCAAACAAGAGACGCTAGAAATTTAAAATCTTAAATTCTCAGCATCTCTCATTTGTGTGCATAATATGTAGTTGCATCAACATAAACTTAGATTAAGTCCTAAAAGATGGAAACATATCACATGAAAACATTTTCCCCTTTGTCATACTTCATTCTCCTAGTATATATATATATATATATATATATATATATATATATATATATATATATATATTTAAAGACATTTTTATGTTTAACATTCTTTTTATATATATATTTTTATTTATACATACATATATATATATATATATATATATATATATATATATATATATAGGGTGACCCAAAAAAACGGGAATTTTTGAAGTGCGTATTGCCAGACATGAGCAAGTGGCAACACTGCGAGACAGTGACCTTGAGCAAGTAAACATTTCGCCATTTTAGTAAAAAGAATGAAATTCACAATATCCCAGATGAGATGTTGCATCAGTAAATAGGGGTCTCAACAGCATATTTCAAGAATGCATTTGTACAGGAGGACGCCATCTACAGGACATAATTTTAAAAATATGAAAATTCCATCATTGTCAACATAAACTTAGATTAAGTCCTAAAAGATGGAAACATATCACATGAAAACATTTTCCCCTTTGTCATACTTCATTCTCCTAGTATATATATATATATATATATATATATATATATATATATATATATATATATATTTAAAGACATTTTTATGTTTAACATTCTTTTTATATATATATTTTTATTTATACATACATATATATATATATATATATATATATATATATATATATATATAGGGTGACCCAAAAAAACGGGAATTTTTGAAGTGCGTATTGCCAGACATGAGCAAGTGGCAACACTGCGAGACAGTGACCTTGAGCAAGTAAACATTTCGCCATTTTAGTAAAAAGAATGAAATTCACAATATCCCAGATGAGATGTTGCATCAGTAAATAGGGGTCTCAACAGCATATTTCAAGAATGCATTTGTACAGGAGGACGCCATCTACAGGACATAATTTTAAAAATATGAAAATTCCATCATTGTTTCTTAAATGGCATGTTTTAAGTTTTCAATTACTATGAATTAAATATTTTTCTTCCATCACTCTTGGTTTTATTGGATTGTTAAAAAGTTCCCGTTTTTTGGGGTCACCCTATATATATATATATATATATATATATATATATATATATATAAAATAAGTTTTCTCAAATATTCAGGCCAGTAAACAAAAATAAATAAATATACTGTTTATTAAATAAATGAAGCACCTACTCAAATATGGGTACCCACTACAAATAATGCTTAAAGTTATAATATATATGTATATATATATATATATATATATATATATATATATATATATATATATATATATATATTAATACACAATAAAATCCAAAATCACCTCATAATCAAAATCACCTTTTTTCAACAGACAAAAATACAATTTGTCCTCTCTTATCAACCCCAGTATAGACTCTGGTATAGACTCTGACATAAACTCTGGTATAGATTCTGGTATAGACTATACTGGGGTTGATAAGACAGACAAATTATATTTTCATCTGTCGAAAAAAGCTTATTCCCCTTATGTGGTGATTTTGGATTTTATTATGTATTAATAATTTGCTCTGTAATAATAAATACATTGAGCTTTTTTGTGGATCAGTTTTAATATTTAATATCACTAGGATCCACTTGGATTATATACTAACGGATTTGTTACCTTTACTTTTTATATATATATATTTATCACTAAAAATGTGGATACTTGTATTTGAGTAGATGCGCCATTTATTTATTAAACTGTATATTTATTTATTTTCTTCTACCAGCCCATATGTTTGAGAAATCTTATTAAAGAAAAATTTGCACTCTCTGGCAGGATTTGAACCTGCATCCCTCAGATGAAAATAAATAAAATCACTTTTTAATAAATAAAAGAGCATCTACTCAGATATGAAACTCCACTAGACATAATGTTTAAAATGACAAAAATCTGCCAGATTAATAACAAAATCTATTTGTTTTGCCATCCATTAACTCAGTTTAATCAAGTAGGTTACACACTTTCTCTTTGCTTCTCTTGTCTCCAGTATTTCCTTTGAGTGTTAAATTCTCTAGACCCTCTGTCCTCAGTATATATCGAAAATTTAACTGCCACTTTTTGATTGTTGTCAAAGGTTTCTTTGTTGTTCCTATTCTCCTTAAAAATTCCTCATGCCATAAAACTTTTGAAGAAATAAGATGAAAGAAAGATTAATAACATTAATTATAAGAAATACTACATCTGTTGTCTGTTAAATCTAATAATATCAATTTCAACATTTATACAACTAATATATATTGTATATATTGTAAAATTATCTATTTGTCTAATCTTTAATAATTTCTAATGATATACTGTGTCTATAATATATATTATTTAGTATATATATCCCTAGTTACACTTCAATATGTTTTAGTATTTTTTCATCATTAAATAAATTGATGCTTTGTTTTAATAAACTTACACCTCCAAGAAAATATTGTTTTACACTATCTCTTTAAAAACATTAGAAATATTTTGAAATCTTAGAACAAAAAACTTCATTCTTTGCACTCAATTCCACATAATTTCCATTTGTTTTTGCCAACTTAAGGAATAATATCTCTCAGATATGAAAGAAATTTATATCAGCTGCAAGAATTTAGGACAAACAGCTAAAAATATTTAATTTAAGGAATGTTGTTGACAGACATACACTCTACGCATTTTCTCTATGAAGCAGGTGAGAACACAAAAGAATAAGAATTTTATTTTAACTTTCTTGAGAAGAAAAATTCAAAAGAAAAAATAAAAGAAAAACTTTCGGGTTTAAATTCAATTATTTCTAAACATTTTTTTCACAATGTGCTCATTATTGGTAATTATTAATTTTGCATAATTAAATTGAAAACTAAATGGAATTTGATACATTCAAAATAACACATTCCAAATTTTTCCATTTTATATAATCTTTATTATATGGATCAAATGATTTCATTTTCTATCATTCTTAATGTAAAAAAGAATTACAAAAATACGCTAAAAAAACAATAAATAGGAAAAAATCCAAGTTTCAATTTCTTTTCAATTTTATAAGATTTCACATCATTATATATGAATATAATCGTAGTTATTTGAAAACAAAAATCCAAAAATGGTTTTACTAAAACATTATGCAGTAAAAATCAAAAAATCCTTTCACTTTTCAAAGAAAATTGTTTCAACACATTTTCAAATGAAGAAAATCGCTGCCCTTAATAAACATGACTTCATACATTTCATGATTCAGTAATGAATCATGAAATCATTTAAAGAGGGTGCTGAAAACATCCCAACCTGAGACATTTCTCAAAATCAGTGTTTCATCATTCAAATAATAATTTTAGGAAATAGGTCAGGCCAAGAACTTTTCAACCCCTACTTTTTTTATTTTTAATCATTTCATCACAAGCAAGGCAATAAAGCCACTAAGATGGGAAAGAACTATGGAAGAAAGATTTATTCTCCCATTTGTATTTCCCCCATTATGGGCATTATTAAATCTGTGACATAACAACACTGTAATTCACAGACAGAATGGTAATGCCTGAAACAAAGAGGAATGACAAACATGCTTTGTTCTCAGACAGACTTTTATAATACTAAGACATACACAAAACTATATCTACATATTTACACGTGTCAAGCAGAGTAAAAGGTGAATGAAAAGATAGGATCTTACATATAATATAGAGATTCTTATGTGTTTTTGGAGAAGCCATGTTTAGAACTCCAGATTCAAACATGCCAGATTCATTTACTATATTGCAAGCAAGGACATATTCTGTGAACTGGAAATGGCAAGGCTTGGATTTTCCCAAATTGAAGACTGCTAGTTGGAAATTTCTATATCAACTGTCAATCAATATTATGTTCATCACTATCAAAAATACATTTCCAATGAGAGTGACTAGGTAAATAAAGAGATTTTGGCAATCTTGAACCTTCATACCCACAAAAAAAAAGGTGTCAAAAGGACAATTTTTCCCTTGACACCACTATGATTTTAACAACCTTCATTCCTTGGGATTGTTCACTGCTTTTCAAAGTGATCATTGGAATTGTAATAAAACCTAAACATATGATGAAAGCAAATTTATGCATTTTTTTGTTCAAAAATATGAAACACTATTTATTTATTAGATTGTTTATTTACAAGAATAATTCTATATTTATAACATTTTAAAAACTAATACAATTTTATTAAAGTTAATGCAATGCAGTTACCAAGTTATATAAGAATAAATATGGAAATAATTTTTTTATTCATAAATTTATATACATTTACTAAATTATTAAAATATGTGAGTCTGTCTATATTTCTGAGATGAGGTATTATGTACAGTATTTACATTAGTCGGACTATTGTCCTCATATTTGTCGCCATTTTTGTCACAACGTTTCGGCCGTTGTACGCTCCGGCCTTCTTCAGGTGGTTGGAATTTCGAACCGAACCCTTTATTTTGATCACTGGGGTAGACTGTTCTAGTTCTACGAGCCATGTTTGATGGATGTCAGTTATCAGTTATCTCCTGCTAATTTTCCCTCTGAAAGTTCTCCACTGCCTGAACCGGGTATTGAACTCACACTCTCTAAAGCTTTCATACATTTCACTTTCACACTTGTTTCCCACTCCCACACATACACTCTCACTAAAATTTTGTTTTAACTTGTAGGTCTGATGAATTGGATCGTGATTACGATTCCAATGTAATAAATTATAACCATGGTATGTTAGTGTTTGAGCCTTTTATATTATATTCTTACTCTGTCCTGGACATTGAGTTCTACCTGGATTCTATCTTCTTGGAAATTTATTTATATAGATTTATATATATATATATATTTATATATTTTATATATATATATATGTATATTGATCACTAATATTACATATATATATATATATATATATAAACAGTATGAAGATAGAAGATAGATAGATAATGAACACATATCATATAAGGCAGTGCAAAATGTTCTGACCAGCTAAGAAGGCTTTGCAAAGAATCTTATGGGAAGTCATTTGTTTATATTTTGGAAGTGGGCAATGTTAAGAGCTTTTCAGAAGCCCCTTTTATATACAATTACATATATGTACTTACATATAAATACTTACATATATATCTATAGTTATATATACTTACAGAGAAACAGGCATCAATAGCTGCATAGATGAGTAAAAAAAAAAATCTCAAAGAGAAATTATTGGTTTCTGATTTGTCACTCACTTAAGCATTTCCTAATCTTATTTTCTTTTTAAAAAATGTCTTTTTAAAGTGGAAATTTTTTTTCTGTTCTCCATTTTATGATGCAAATATTCTTCAAATAAATGTCCAATACATTTGCACTAATAGCATTCTTATAACATAATAATTTTTCTTTTTTTAGTTATACTTTTTGCCTGATTGTTGAAGGTTTTTACATAAAATATATTTTCATCATGAAAATATCCTTTTTTAATATTTAAACAGCTATTTTTTTTTTGCAGTAAATACTTTTTCACACTATTAAAGTATTTTCTTGTTATAGTAGTTTTTTTAAAACCATTTAAGGATATATATATATATTGTACTTTTTATAGTAGAAATACTTTCATTTGTTGAGGATTTTTTTATTGTTGTGCAATTAGATACTGACGCTTTTCAAAATAACTTTTAAAAGTTTTAAGAGTTATCATTATTTACAGTCAGACTTCATCTTTGTTTTTATTATCACAAAATATTGAGTTATTGCGCCCTCTGGCTTCCTTCTACTGTTCATGTTTTGGGAGATCGCATCTTGCTATTTAGTACTGCTGCTTGTCCTCTTACCACTGAAACTGAGTCTGAACTACCTGGTCCAGGGATTGAACTCAAAATTACAATACCATCAAATTCATGAACCAACAAGATAATAGCTTTGAGAATTAATATAAGATTAAAATGTTCATTTATGAAGTTTGTAGTATAGTAATTGAGAAAAAAACTCAGATGACAGCAGACAGAGAACAGTCTATGCCATAAATTTAATCAAGTGTTCAGTCTGAAATTCCCTGAATGTTACTCAAATCAACAAACACTTGAAGAAGGCTGGAGGGCACAACAGCCAAAACATTGTGATAATAACAACAAAGATGAGGACATCAGATAATGGTATTCAACTTTGGTCATCAAAGAATTCTTTTCTTTTTATGTGCCGTGTCCCTTCAGGACGTAGACGATCATGGCTCTCCACTTCTCCCTATCCCTTGTAGTTCTCAATAAGTTTTGTCCCTTTGCTACTTATCCCAGGCTATGTTCTTTCATCCACTCGCTTAAGCCTGCTAGGTATGTCATGTGTTGCTTTTTCTTGTCTCTCTTTCCCTCTATTCGTCCTGTGAGTATCAGATTCTCCAAGCCCTTCTTTCTCATTACATGTCCCAGAAATTTCAGACGCCCCCTTCCTGATGTTAAATATAGGCTTCCTCGTTGTTTGCATCTTCTCCAAAACCTCATCGTTGCTCACACGCTCATTCCATGATATCCTTATTGTCCTTAAAAACTTTATGAATATGTGAATTTCTTAGGGGAGAAGTTATTGTTATTTACAAATTTACACTCAAACTAAAGTGGATTAAAGCATTGTTTATTGAGTATTAGGAGTTCAATCTTTTGGCTGAGTAATCAGTACAAACAAGACATGCAATTAACTGAGCAGTACTAAAAAGGATAAGGTTCATCCCTTGCTTCTTGTTCTGGGTTAGGGTTACTGGTTCTCTTTCTTTCTTCTACCAGGGCCATAGAGATTTCACTGTCTTAACATTTTGCTGATCAGACTAACCAGTGGCTGTGACTTTCCATTGTGAGGGTACTGGGTTGAAAGTTTGCTGCTTTCCGACTGGTTGTTAGGAGCCAAACACTTTGGTAGCACTTCGAGAGGCTTCTATGATCAACAGTCACATAATATTGGGGCATGGGTAGGTGTCCCTGCATGTATTTCTGGTGGGCAACCCTGAGGCCACACTATGCTGTATTCTCAGGCATGTTCTGGCTGGTTTGTATTATCATTAACGACAGATAATGACAATTACAGTGAAGTTTTCTTTCTCTCCTCAAAACGAATCTCATGGAAAACACAATAAAAAGAAATACAACTAAACCAGTAAACAAAAACCACCTACCCCACCCCCAGCTTTTCTTTTACTAATATTCATGGTATCCATTCCAACCTCTTCAGTGTAGAATCTTTCTTTTTGGAATGGTTGCCAGATATTTTTGCCCTCTGTGAAGCTCACTTAAATTCTTCCATTGCTACTAATGAATTCTTGATTCCAGGCTATCTTCCCCTTTGCCAAAAAGATTCAAGCTTTCACATGCATGGACTAGGTGTTTACATCTGAGATAATCTTCTAATGGCCAGAGAATTTTCTCCAGACTACTGCTTCATGCGCTTCCATCTTTCATTACTAAACTCTGTTAGCTATCTCTTTTTCCTTTATCGGTCCCTCTCTTCCCAGGACTATAATATATTAGATGCAATAGTTGACAGTATAGAAAAGGCACTTTCTCTTCATCCATCTACAAACATCGTTGTCTTTGGTGATTTTAATGCTCACCACAACACATGGATTAAACATTCTAAAAGGACTGATGTTGCCAGCGTTCAGACATTAAATTTTTCTATTGCCCAATCCCTTACTCAAATCATGGACTTCCCTACTTGTTTCCCTAGCAAAACCGAGCATCATGCTTCTCTACTTGATTTATTTTTTACCTCCTCTCCTCACTCTTGCAGAACTGCCCTCTTGATAATTCTGACCACTTTGTCGTAGCTATTGATATTTTGTTTCAATCTCCTATTAAACAGGAACTCCATTTCCACAAGACCTCTTTCCATTACCTGCATGCTGATTGGAACTCACTTTGTGATTTTCTCTATGATACCCCTTGGACTGACATCTTCAACCTCCCAATTGAAAATTGCACCACTGAGGTTTCTTTTGGGGTCAAAGCCAGCATGGATATCTTCATCCCTTCTCAGAAATACCAGGTGAAACCACAATCCTCTCCATGGTCCACACCAGCATGCTCAGCTGCTATAGCACACAGGAACAATTATTTTTGGCTATACCAGTGTGATGGTTTTCATCATAACAGGCACCTATTCGTTGCTGCTCACAATAAATGTAAGCGAGTCCTCGAAGGAGCAAAGTCCCCGTTTGATAGGAGAATGAGGCACCGCATGGACTCTAAGAACTTCGGCTCTCATGATTACTGGCAGCTCTTTAATAGGGTACTAAATAAGTATAAGGTTTCTATTCCCCCTCCTCTTCAATCGAATTGAGGTGTTATCATCCTCTGCTGATGAAGCTGAATGCTTTGTCCATAAATTCTCCTCCACTCTTGACTCACCTGGAGTATCTTTGCCCAACTTCCTACTTAGGAGTCTCTATTGAATGAGATGCATATCACCCCTTCTATGTTTTCTACTATCATCTTTAACCTTGATCCCCACAAAGTATGTGAACCCTCCTGAAATTGAATCTCTATTGAGTGATATGAATATAACCTAGATCCCCACAAAGCATGTGGACCTGATGGTGTCCCTGTAATAGTCATTAAGAAGTGTGCTCCCCAATTGGCTCCTGTTCTCTCTAAACTGTATGATAAATGCCTTCTGCTTTCCTGCTTACTGGAAGTCATCATCTGTTGTCTCCAGTTTTTAAGAACTCTGGTGAGCTGTGCGACCTTCCCAACTATCAGCCTTCTACCTTTTTTTAGGAAACTCCTAGAGCCCCTAATCTTTGCTGAATTGGTTCATCATCTCTCATCATCGCAGAGCATTTTCTCAAACAAGCAATATGGCTTTCATTTCTCCAGGTCCACTGCTGATGTACTGACACTGATTGCAGAAAGAGTCTATCATGCTCTAGATAAAAAATAGTGAAAACCTGGGCTGAACTCACAACTCTTTGGGTCAAGTCATTGGATCCAACCAATATTTTTATTGACTGAGCCATGTGTCCTCAAGGAGATATGGCCCAATGAGTTCAATACATGGCTAATGCAGTGGTAAACAAAAACTTGGAGAGTTGAGATAACTGAGACATCTGGAAGAGGCACTAGAACAATCTACCCCAGTGGACAAACTAAAGGGTTCATTTTGAAATTCCAATCACCTGAAGAAGGTCAAAGCAGACTCTTCCAAGATGTTTATTAAGCAAAGTCAACTCCCTGAAAGAGCAGAGTTCATGTTTGTCATTATTTTTACGCCATCAGTAAACTAGTAGTAAAAATGCACAGGCACACACACACGAAACTCACACTTATATGCACACAAACTCACACATGCACAAAACTCACATATATATGCACACACATGAACACACACACAAGCACATGCATGAACAAATGTATGCAGGAATACACACACACATTAAGAAACATGAACACAAATATGCAAAAACACACACACAAATATTCACATACAAAAATATTCACACACACACACAAGCATACACAGATAAGTACACACACATATTTCCTCCACTTACATCCATACAACAACCTCATTCAGTAACCCTCTACTTTGAGTGGCTCTTGGGCCTTGTATTGGGTGAACATTGAGTAAAAAATAACAAATGCACACTATACGTATGTAGAACAATTGTTCAGCATAATTTGTTTATTCTTCAAAATTTCTGCAAAAACAAATTGAATATTCCTTGGCAATAGAATAACATTAATTTGAAATTGAATCAGATTTGCATTTTCTCTCTTTGTCATTAGGTTTTTCATCCAAAATAAATTTTAAAACATCAAAAATCAGAATGGCCATTAGTTTGGGCACTGAAATATTTCCTAGCTTGTCAAAATGCAATGTTTTATAAAGAGAGGAATCTATTTTTATGCCAAAACCTGTTAGGAAAGAGTCAAAGAACCAAATTATCTTTTAAAATATAGTATTTTATTTTGAGATTCATAATTAATTTCCTGTGAAACAATTCCATATTAAAAATATAACACTTTCCCTTCATTCAAACCAAATAATAAACAAAAGAGATATTTAGGAGAATTTATGTATTTTACGTTTTGCAATGTGACCACAAGTAGAAAGTACAGAACACAATAGGGAAATGCTATTTGATGATATTCATATCATTGCATGTATTTGCACATGTATCAAGTTTTAGGGGTGACACATTTAACCTGGGCATATAAAAG
The DNA here is from genome assembly GCA_964036315.1 of Acanthosepion esculentum. Lineage (NCBI taxonomy): Eukaryota > Metazoa > Mollusca > Cephalopoda > Sepiida > Sepiidae > Acanthosepion > Acanthosepion esculentum. The sequence goes on from OZ038477.1 coordinate 5,126,603, forward strand.
GAGGGGAGGTTATGTTTTATTTGTTTCACTTTTTCATTTTTTTTTTTTTGTTTTTTGTTTTCTTTGCTTTATATTTTATTGTTTCCTGCCTTACCCTCCTGCTGGGTTTTAATTCTGGATTTAATTTGCAGAATATGTTATTGTCTTTTTTTCGTCCTTGCTCCAATTCATTGTCCCTCTTCCTTTGTTGTTTTTAGTTTTCTTTCTTTATTTTCATCTTTTATTTTCATTTTCTCTTCTTTCCTTCTCTATTTCGCATTACACTTTCGCATTACCTTTTTTGTTTCTCTGCCTTACTTTTTCTCACATTTGCTGTTCTTTTCCTTTTCAACTTCCTCTCTTCTTGTTTCCCTTCTTTCCTTCCCCTCCTCCCTTTTCCCTCTTCCTCCCTCCCCCCTTTATCTTCATTTCACTTCTATCTTTCTTTTTTGGGGCTCTTTCTTCTACTTTCTTCTTTTTACAATTTTCTTTTATTCTTTGTTCTTTTTTCCTTCTTTTTTAACTTTTCTTTTTTCTGTCTTTTTCTTTTTCTTCTCTCTTTCTCTTCCTTTTTCCCTGTCTTTTTTTTTAATTTCCCCTTTCTCACATTCCTCTCTTCTCTTTTACTTTCTCTTCTTTTCGCACCATGAAAAATCTTGTATTTCTGTCCAACTTAGGTTTTCTTTTTTCATCTTCCTTCATCGGTCTCCTTGTTTCTCACCTCCCCCTCCTCTTCTTCCTTCCTCTCTCTCCTTTCACTTCCTTTCCCTCTCTCTTCTATCCTCTACCATCTCGTTTATTTTTTCTCCCTCTTTCTTTTTTACTCCTCTCTCCTACTTCTTTACTCATTCTTTCTTTTCTCCAACCTTTCTTTTTTTTTAACTTTCTCTTTCTTCCCTCTTCTCTTTCTCTCACATCTCTTTTCTCTTTCCCTCTCTCCTTATTATCACATCCCTTGTCACGCTCGTTTTCTTCTTTGATCTTTTTTGCTTTCTCTTCATTTTCTCACTCTTTCTTATATCCACACTTTTTCTTCCTTCTCTTCTTCTCTTTCTGTTTCTTTCTACTTTCCTCTCTCTCCTTTCTTCATACATTCTCTCTTTTTGACTCTTTCTCCTCTCTTTCTCGTCTCTGCTTCCTTTTTCTAAATTGCTGTCAATATGTTTCAACATTTCTGCTAAATGTTTACAAACAGAAATAGAATGAACCTTTTAACTTGGTAGCAATATTCTTCAGATGATTCTTATAAGGTTGAGACTTTGGTTCTTGGGTGCATACAAACTCTTAGAATTAAAACAGGATGTTTTTTACATCCATTCTGTGGATAATGTTCATAAGATCCACTTTGAATTCTGGTCAAAACATGCACACTATTATATATATAAATACTTACTTATATTTACACATCCCTCTCATCTATCTATCTATCTATCTATCTAATAAGAATGGTGCCTATAAATGCCCTAACATCAATTATATAAAAAATGATAATAGAAACCAGAGAAGAAACAGAAATAGAAAAATCTTTAGAACACCTCCCCACATTCAACCAAATTGTCAGTAGTAAGTTAGGACATAAATTTCATGCTTTAATTGAAAAACATTTTCATAGAAATAATACACTGAATAAACTTTTTAATAAAAAAAATACCTTAAAATTAAGTTGCAGTTGTACTGAAAATTTAGAAAAGATTATAAAAAAGCATAACAAAATCTTGAATAAATACTTAAGCCTAAATCAAAGAAATAGTGATCCAGAAATAAGAATAAACAATAGTTAAGTTAAATTATCTAACTGTAGAAATTCTCAAAATTGTCCTTTGAATAATAAATGTTGCACAGAATCTATACTTCATCAATGCACTATCTCATCTATTGAGAATCCTAATGTTGAGAAATTCTATATAGGATGTACTAAGAATGAATTCATATTAAGATGGAGACAACATCTGACTTCGTTCAATAATATTGAGTATCACAACCAAACATCCCTATCAAAATATTTTTGGCATTTAAAAGAAACAAATAAAATGCCAATCACCAATAGTAAAATAGAAACTAATAAAAAAAACTTGTAGATCTTTAAATGACCCATGTCCATTGTGCCTGCATGAACAGTTATAGATTATTATGTTTCTGAAAAATAAAATTTATTAATTCAAAATAATGAAATATCAGTTTTTTTGTATACATTGTCTCATATTTTCCTTAAAAATAATTAATTATAAAAATAATTTGCATAATTATATATCTATTACTTGATCCTAAATAAATTAATTCATAAATGCATAATTAAATTCTAATATTTTAATTTTACAATACCATATATAGTTTATCAGTAAATAAAATAAATATTTCAGATCTTTATAAATTAAAATGTAAATATAAATAATAAGACTTAATCATATTTGAAAACCTCTTTAAGAAAATCTCGATATAGTTTCAAAATATAAGAAAATTAATAAAAAATAAATGCCAAATGTATTGTAACTCAAAATAAAAAACGAGACATTGATGACAAGTCCGCATAAGAGGAAGTCAGTATCAACAGAAAGAAATCTATAACCCCACCTAAACTTAACCGACTTTCAATTTGCCACATAAAAATTATACTTGTATTTTCATTCGTCAAAAAAGCCAACACCCACTTAAGAAAAAGTTCTGAATTCTCCTTACCCCACCAACTTAAAATACATAATACTATTTAGCTTATAAATAGAGTAATTCAATTTTTTTTTTTTAAGTTTATTTTCAGAATCGCTTGAAAATGTAAAGAAATTTCAAATTTTCAGTTTAATTTTAATTTAAGATTTAAGTTTTGGTTTCAAAACATAGTAATTTCTGTGTCGCAATAGAAGTATATTTAAAAAAAAATAATTATAATATATATATATATATATATATATATATATATATATATATATATATATAGTGAAACTTCAACTTACAAACACCACCACTTACAAATTAACTCGCCATATGAACAAAAATATTTATTTCCATTTACAAATTAATATTGGCTTAAAAAATTAAGAATGGGCTTCCCGTCACTTCATTTCAAACTCAATATTTGATATAAATGTACCATAAATAACTTTTAATCTTATCTAAATATACTGTATTTTATATTTTTATGTTTTACATATTATATTATTATATATTTTATATATAATAATATAATACTGGAGTATTATACAGTATTACAATACTTTTTTATAATGTATTTTTAAACTGTACCCTACTCTACTAAATATTTGCAGATATATTTTAGACCATATTTTTTATTCTTATATTTTTATGTTTTATATACAGTGTACATTATTATAATATATTTTATATACAGTACTGTATTACATTATTATACAGTACATCTTTCTATACATTTTCATCACAGTAGATGTAGTGCATGATGCTACAAGCATTGCATCATCCCACTCGGTCCTCTTTGTTACTTTGTAATAAACATTTGCAGTCTATGCATATCTGTGATTATATTAGCATAAGTGTAAGAATGTTAATAATGAGCAAAAATGTATGTGTTGTAATGAATACAATATATGTACATTATTGTACAATATATTTTTTCAATTAAAAGTAAGTAAAATGTGTCAATGCTAAGTTCATTTTGTTTAACATCCATGTTATGTAAAGTGTGTTTTAGTCTAATATACAGCGTTTAATCATTGAATTTTAAATTGATATCAGTACAGTACAGTAGAAAAACGAAAAAAATTATAACGGTTAATTAGAGTAAAATAAAATGCAGATAGAGCATGCAAACTATGCAGTAAAATAAACTCTGTATCGAGTTCAGTTTGATTTGTACGTTTCATCACTGCAGGTTGTTTCTTTATATTTTTCCATACTGTTACTGCACTGAACAGGTTAATGTGTTATTGCAAATATTGCTGTACATGTACAATAAATTTTAAGTTTTAGTGGATAATTTTTGTAGCCCATGATATCACCCAAGAAGCTGGTTGAAACTAAGAAGACGGAAAAAATATCCATGCAAATGAAGGTCATTCAGAAGCATGAAGAAGGTACCTGTGTTTCTGACCTTACCAATCTATACGGGCGTTCAGCATCAACAATTTGCACTATCCTAAAGAACAAAATAGAAATTTAAAAAAAGTTTGACGTAGCCAAGGGAGTTCGCATAATTACGAAGCATCATCCAAAAGCTGTAGAAGATGTTGAGAAGCTGTTGTTGGTGTGGATGAATGCGAGGCAGCTAAGAGTTGATTTTGTGTCTGAAGATATTACATGTACAAAGGCAAGGGCACTGTATGTGGACCTTATCAAAAAAAATACCCGGCATGTCTTTTGAAAATGAAAATGCATTTAAGGAAAGTCAAGGATAGTTTGAAAAGTTTGCATAAAATACAATTTTATTGATTTTTATATCAATGTTTTTGGGGCTTGGAATGAATTAATTCATTTCTATTATTTTAAATGGAGAAAATTGTTTCGACATATGAAATTCCCAGTTATGAATCCACTCCTGCAATGGATTAAGTTTGTAAGTTGAGGTTCCATTGAATATATATATAGATAGATAGATAGATAGATAGATAGATAGATAGATAGATAGATAGATAGATAGACAGATAGATAGATAGATAGATAGATATTCAGCTAAAAACAGAGCAGGTTAAAATTGTTTTGTGTCAGACCCACTGTCTTCCTGACTGAGCAATGGTGAGAGGAAAAACATCATTCAAGCATTCAGTAATGGTACCAATATTCATACTCTGGCTTCCATCTTCAAAGTCCATTCATGAACCATCAAGAGAATGGTGAATAAGTTTAAAAACGAGGGAACAGTAGAGAGAAAAACTGGATCAGGATGTCACAACAGGAAAAGGGATCATCATTTGAACTTAGAGCTAAAGAGATCAATTAGAAAAGATCCAACTCAATTCATAAGACGTTTGGCAGATGTGAGAGGAGTTGCAACTATGACAGTCCAAAGAGCAGTGAAAAAAGACTTGAAAATGAAATTGTATGTGAAACCTGTGAGGCACCTTGTTACTCCAGGACAGAAAGTTAGAAAGTTAGAGAGGGTGAAGATCAAGTTGGAAAATGATCCTGGAATAACATATATATATATTTGAACTTTATTTCAATATTTAATGAGCTTCCAATCCTTAACTATGATTGATTAATGATGAAAATATCATTTTCATTTATGATCAAGTTCATCACAAATCTTCTGTTAAGCTCAGCGAGCAACGATACATTCCTGTTGCTCAAAGTAGAGTTCAGAAGTGTTATAAACACACACACACGCACACACACGCACACACACACACACACACACACATATATCATATGCAGCAAGGTGGTAATGTCACTAGTACACAGGGGGTTACAGGGAGCATACATGTAAGAGAAGATTGAGAATAGGGAGGATTGGGGAAAGGACAAAAGATGAAAGTGGTTCAAAAAGACAGAAGATGGCAATTGACATTGCATTTAAATTTTTGTAGATTGTTGATATCAGGAAAGCAAGGAAACAAAAAAGAGTTCCACAGGCGGGAAGTGTGAGAAAATTAACATCTGGTGTAGAAGTGGTTGTTGCATCTAGCTATTTTAACAGTAAAAGGGTGGGACCTAGTTGCCAATCTAGTAGCATGCTTAAATTCATGTATTCAGATCACCAGGGTAAACAGCTCATCAGAGCTGTTATTGTGAAAATATTTGTATAAAAGACAGAGTGATGTCACATCAGTGAGAAAGTAACTGAAGTTGAGATGCCTTGTCAGGCTGGATTACATTACAGTTCCTTGTTTGGATTTTATCAAGAATCTCGAGATGTACAGCAGGAGCACCAAACCAGATATGGCAGCAATATTCAATGCACAGACGAATGGTAGATTTGTAAACGTGCAAGATGGATTCTGACGAGAAATCTTTTCTGGCACAACACAATGGCTCAACTTTCCTTACAGTAGATGCAACTATTTATTCAATATCATTGCTCCACTTTATGTCAGTGGAAAACTTGAGGCCAAGAAGGCATTGTGTATCGCTCTTCTGGAATCTAGCATCAATCTTTTTTTTACTATTAAAATCTATTGCTGGTATGTTTACTATAAAAATGTATTTTTATACTTTCATAGTGTTTTGACTCCAATTTGGAGGTTCACTGTTTACCCTTAACTGGGATCCTAACAGGTGCTACCACTCTGGGTCAGGATGGAGTTGGGAACAACCACAATTAAGAGGTGGTTTCCTCAAACCCCAACCCTTGATCAGAGGCCTTGCTGCCAGATGTAGTTTATCGTCATACCCAGGATGCTCTGATAAAGGAGTTTCTATTGTCTGTCTATCTATTGTATTTTTTCTGGAAAAAACTCTTTGTCACTATAATATTTTTAATATTTCTTAGATTTCTGAATCAATGGATTTAATATATTTTATTTTATGTATTGCACAAAAGATTATTAATGTTATATATGGAATTCTGGGAAAAAGATATATTACTATTTTTATTATCTGTCATAATTTAGGGGTTTTTGGAAAAGGTTTGCTTCTAACTGAAATGGATGTGGGTGTAATGGATTTGAATGAGAACTCTGGGAGCCGAGTTTGAATTCCAATCACGTTTGTTGCATTCACTTATTCACAAATACCATTAGGAAAGGTATGAATCCATCTGTTCTCCCTCCAGTTATGGGTTGAATAGCAAGACAGACTGGTTACTGTAGCCTTGGTTGGCAACTAGTCTACTGCAGAAAGAAACAGCAACCTCCTGTGGGAAAATCTTCTGCTTGGTCAATCATAATTTTTTTCTAAGCATTTCACCCCAAGCAAGACAGGAGTGCCTTTAGCATGCAAGAGGTTACAGAGAATGAGAGCAAGAGTAAAGAGGGGTGTTTGAGGAAAGGATAAAGAGAAGGATGGGTATCAGGATCAAAGCATCAGAAGATGTCGATTGACATTACATTTGAATATTTGAATATTATAGCCATCAGGGAAGCAAGTAGGAGGAAGGGAGTTTCACTGTCAGGAAGTGCAAGAGAAGCTGTTGGAGTAGAAGAGGTGGTTACATTTAACTGTTTTGGCAGTGAAAGGGTGGGATCGAGATGCCAACTTAGAAGTAAACTTAAATTCATGCAGTTCGGGTACCAGTGAAAGTAGCCCATCAGAGCAGTTACCATGGAAATATTTGTAGAAAAGACAGAGGGAAGCTACAGCATGTCTGTGAGAAAGTGACTATAGACAAGATGCCAGATCAGGATCTATCACACTGCATATGCGTCTCTGGATTTTGTCGAGGACCTTGAGATGAACAGCGGGGACACCAGACCATATATGGCAGCAGTATTCAAGGCAAGATCAAAAGAGATATGATTGCACTAGCCTGTTTCTTGTATAGCATTTAACTGACTGATTAACTGAAATGAGACATTATGTCTTTTATAAAAGGTTTTATTCAATTATAAAAGAGAAGTTGGCAAACTCATACAAGAGCTAAAGGTAAATATGTTGTCAAGAGGAGGATACAAAAGTAAAAGATTGATGGAACTTATTTCATTACAATCTCCCGTCTGAATAGAAAAATATATGACAAAGCAAATGCAACAATTAAGATATCAACAGGAATAAATCTTCTAATATGTCTTTTAATATTTTTCTTTTAGTTTTCAAGGGACAAAACAGACACTGAGTGAGCAAGTCTTTAACAAATCTTCAGAGTACTGAAGCAACACTAGGTGAGGAAGTGCCCATTTAGATATAGGAGATTTTAAATGTACCTCTTTATAGAGATTCCTGGGAATAGTCACATGATTAGGAGTCTTGAATTTTTGTTCAACTAATAGAGTACATTCCTGTAAGTATGGAGGTGTGGATGGTATAATGGATAATCGCTCGGAATGAGAAATTGGAGAGCCAAGTTTGAATTCCAGTCAAGTTTTTTTACATTCACTTGTGCACAAATAACTTCAGGAAAGATATGAATCCATCTCTTTTCAGTATCTGTCTATATTTTTTAAGATGAGGTATTATGTACACTATTTACATTATTCAGACTATTGTCCTCATCTTCGTTGCCATATTTATTACAACGTTTCGGCCGTTGTACGCTCCAGCCTTCTTCAGGTGATTGGAATGTCGAACTGAACCGTTTATTTTGCTGACTGGGGTAGACTGTTCTAGTTCCACGTGCCATGTCTAATGGATGTCAGTTATCAATTATCTCCTGCTTAATTCCCTCCCCAAGGTCTCCACCACCTTAACCAGGTATTGAACTCACACTCTTTGGGTCCTGCCACTGGATCTAACTAACGCCTTTAACCACTGTGCCATGTGTCCTTGAGGACATCTGTGTATGAATTTCTGACAAAGATGAGGACAATAGTCCGAATAATGTAAATACGGTAGATTGAACCAATATAATGGGCAACTATACATTTCACTCTCGTTTGCCTATCAAGTTTGTTACATTCACTTGTGTACAATTTCCTATCAAATATCACTCCAGGTATGGATTAAATAGTAGGACTTGTATCTGGAAAAATCATTGTTATCTTCAAAAAATTGTTAATGTAATATTTATTCCCAAAAAATAGAAGATCATTATAATCCAAAGTATATTTTAGCTTTAAATAACACTTTGAGGATTGATAAATCATAAGAAAACAAATTAATTAGTTACTCAGTCCTATAAGTATCTCCATCAGTCACCAAATCCCTTAAATAAACAGTAGATTGTTTGACTTTAGCCACTTGAGTGTGTCCCTGTAGCTATCCACCTGTCTAGTGTCTAGATTTCTGGGACAAGACAGTTTATAATATTACATATTCGCCTATTAGAATGTCCAGATTTATAGAATAAATTTTACAGCATTGGTTGGATCCAGTGACTTGACCCCAAGTTATGTGATTTCAATACCTGGTGAGTTGAGTTAAAGGGAGATAACTGAGACATCCAGAAGAGGCGTGTCATGTGGAACTAGAGCAATCTATCCCGGTGGACGAAATAAAGGATTCAGTTTAAAATTCCAATCACCTGAAGAAGGCCAGAGCATACAACAGCTGAAATGTCATGAATATTGCAAAAAATGAGAACAACAGTCCCAAGAATGTAAATAGCATAAATAATTACAATACCTCATCGCAGAAATATAGGTCAGATCCTGAAGAAGGCCAGAGCCTACAATGACTGAAACATCGGGAATATGACAACAACAGTTTGAAGAATGTAAATAGTGTAAATAATTACAGTACCTTATGTCAGAAATATAGACAGATAACAAATTTTACTTACAAATATATTGTCTCTTATATTTTATATGAATTTCAGAGACAAATAGATATTAATATTATTTTCTCTTTCATATTGTTGGGTTTTCGTGGATACTTCATTCTTACTATTATTTTGTATATCATAATATGCAAACTTCTGGACAATGGTATGTTAGTAATACATTCTCTTATATGAAATTGTGGTAAAAACAATAATTTCTATTATGTTCCATACTATCTTTTAATACTGTCTGATTGACGCTTATTTTTCTAAGATATTTTCACGGTTGGTAGTAGAAGGGTTTTTCCTGTTTTTAGTCGGATATATATTTTCTGGAATTCAAAGTCAACTGATTCCTTTGTCTTGTATAATATATTATCTTGTCTGGATTTCTTACTAATACATTTATATATTTTCTGAAATTATGAAACAAAAGGTTAATATTATCTTTGCTGTCATATTTTCTAGATTTTTTGAACAAATTATTTGTCTATTATATTTTCTCCCTATTTATGGAATTCAAGACTTTTGCTATTATTTTGTCTATTGTCTATATTTTAAGAAAAGTTATAAATAAAATTATCTGAACTTCTGCTGTATAGGGTTGCTACTATTAACTTCAGAAGTTGTTCCTGTTATCTTCTCCAGATATCTGTGACAAAAACTTTTTGCTATTATCATGTATGTCAATTTTATCATGATGAGAAGTTTTCATTGTTACATTATCTCTTATAGTATTCTTAAGTCTAGGACAGTTCTTACAATTTTATGATCTATCATAGTGTGTCTGCATTTCTTGGACAATGAGTTGGGATACTTCTGTTTTCTGAATTTCTGAAATAAGTGTTCCTTATTATTATTTTATGGGATATTGTGGGTAAGATAGGGGTCTCTTATTTCATCAGGTTTTCTGGGATAGATAAGTATGTTTTTTTTATATTACATTCTTTATTAACTTGTCAAGATCTCTTAAATAATGGGTTATTAATAATATGTCTAAAAATTTTGGAAATGTAGGATAGCTGGTTTTCTTGAATTCTTAGAGAAGTCGTTGTTATGATTAATAGACATTTATTTTGTCTGGATTTCTAGGGAAAAGCTGTTCTGACTATTATTTTGTCTGTTATAGTTTCAGTATTTTGGGGACTTGGGTTTCTTAATTTAATATCATACTGAGTAATTTTGTCATTTTAACAGGAAAAATAGAATTTCTCAAAATAGAAATTCTCATTCACTAAATCACAACTACTTGACTAGCGACGTTTTACAATTGGCCAGGAGTGAAATAGATTTTTATGTTCTTTCAATCAGTCTGTTCAATTCCACTACACATGTACCTTGATTGGCTCAGAATGTGACAGATTTATATGTTTGCTAACCTCTTTTTTGTTTTTTTTTTACAAAAACAACATGGAATTCCAGAGTATTTTTGACTGTTGAAGTATATCTCTTCAAATTGTGTTAATGTTTTCTGGACTACTATCTTATCTATTATATTCTCCCAATTCAGATCACAGGTTCTTGTAGTATGGTTGAAGAAAAAAATAAAAATAAATGTTCTTCCTAGCATAGGGATTGAACTCACAACCCTCAATCAACCAAATACAGACTTTGGCCTTTAATAGAAAGTGCGTAGTGGGACTCTATAAAAGTCAAAGCTTTTTCTTTCTGCTTCCTGTAGAACCTACATCACTCAATTTTAACACCCATGGCAGATTTTTGCCAGTTGGTTGATTGCTGAGAAAGTCAAGCAGAGAGTGAAAGAGAAAACTAGGAAATCAAAACAAACAGTGACTATTAGGACAATGACTATTATTTAGTTTAAACTAAATGTTGCTATAAACCTATCTATTATGTTGTCTTCATCTTAAGTATAAGAATAAACTACATCCAGAAGCAAGGCCTCTGATCAGGAGAATAAAGGTTTTGAGGAGTGTGGAACCACCTCTTAGTTGCTGTTGTTCCCAGGTCCACCCTGACCCAGGGTGGTAGCATTTGTTAGGTTCCCAGCTTTGGGCAAATACTGACCCCCCCACCAAACAAAAACCAACAGTACATTTTTAAAGTAAAATTACCAACAATACATTTAATGATCTACAAAATATATATCTAAAAAACATACCTTTACTCTGAAAGTATAAAATTATGTACAAATTTTATGCTGTAATTTTGGCATTAAATAACCCATAGAGGTGTTGATATGCCACCAAACAAAATGAACTAACCAAAATAAAAGAACTCTTTCATGATATTAGTCCATGTAATATCCTACAATTTCTTAAAGAAATCAAACTGTATTCCAAAATATAACTTCAACAAAATTACAACATAAAATACACACATCACCGCATCTAGCAATCATATCTACACAAACATATATATGCACAAATGCTGAGTATCATCTACCATGTACTCAGTTGTGAAAGCAGAATAACATATTTTTATTACTTCAAAACTCCCAAGAAAATTAAATTTTGGCATTAAATGACCAATAATGAGTTAAATAAACAACTCAATCAAACAATCATTCATATTGTTGAGTTTTTATGGACAAATGGTTTATATTCTTATCCTGTCTATTATATTTTCCAAATTTGGATGGCAAGGAATTATTAATTTTTATATTTTCTAATGTCTAAATTTATTGAACAATTTCAGGCTTTTTGTGTCTATTTTCTTTTCAAATTTTCTGTTTGGATTTAAAAAAAGAACATTTTTTTCTTTTTGATGGTGTTTACAGCAAGTGTCCTTCCCAAATTATTTCAGAGTTCAGAATTGTAATATTTTTCTTTTATTTCTGCCTTAATTGACAGGATTGAGCTCCCAAGTGAAAATCAAATGAAATTATCATCAGTTTATTTTCTAGAATATAATTTTCTTTTAGTCTTAATCATTGTATGTTTTCTTTTCTGATTGTCAAATACTACATCTAAAGAAATGAGGACAACACCCACCCACTTCGATCAAATAAATTGTTTCAAGTTCCTGAAAGATTAGCAAATGCAAGAATCATCTAAGAGAGGCTCAAATGTGCTTTGACCAAAATCTGCACTAGAATTGAGCAAAATTCTTTGAAAGGATCATTTTATCATAAAAACTGTTACCTAAAATCAAAGATTAATTTTATAACTTTATTTTGTACAATAATTAAGTAGCCATATTCTTTTTCTTTTTATCTGAATTTCATATACATTTTGCACCTGTCGACCTTTCTGTGTGGACTTTCATTTCACCCCAAGCAAAATCATCGTTAATAATATAATTACCTTTTAACAATGTAATTATTTTAATTTCAATTACCAGCTCTTCACTTTTCTTTGCCTATTATTATTTTTTTTTCTGCTCTTTATATTTAGTGAACTAAATTCCATTGTCTAATCTCAAATGCACCACAAATGTTTTTAACCTTCAGTCTTGGTTGCTTTGTATATTGTTGTTGTTGTTGTTAATTTTTTCCTTTCCTCTCTCCTCTCTTTAATTCACTTCAAAGTTATCTTTCTCTTTTAGCTTTTGTCATCTTAAAGAGAATTAACCTGCTGTATAAACAAGTAAATGGACTAATCCTCATATAACTAAATTGATAATCAATCCATTCAATGTAAATTAAAACAGCTTTTCCTACTTTACAAACATGGATGAAGGACTTTGATGTTTTTTCTACAAATGTCTTTGCATTTTGTTACATTACACAATCCGACTAATAACTGAATGTGAGTAAATTTCATTTAACACTCAATTTCATTCATTCGTGTTGTATTGTTGAAACTATAGACAAGGCTTAGTTGAATACAAACAGAGAAGATTATTTCATCTTCCAGTTTACAAAAAATGTACCTCTTTTTTCCTAACAATAAACCTGCAAATAAATACAATAATAATTCCCGTTTGACTCCAGATTTAATTTTCATCATTATCAACCAATTATCCTGATTCAATGGATAATTTGTGCTGTCAAAAAGAGTTGAGTGAAATGGCTATTAGTAATTTGGAAAAATTAGTAATTTGGAAAAATTAGTAATTTGGAAAAATCCAGTCATTCTTTAACAATGGAGGCAGTGACGTCAATAACACATGTCAGATTATTTATGGTTGGTTAGAAAAATTTCCATATCCCATTAAATCCTAACTGATTTCTTCTAATTAGACTGATTTGTGCACTCATGCCACAAGACCTTACACACTTGAAGGTCTATAATATAATAATACAGGACCACAATATTAATGTACCCAATGTGGATTGATATCTTGTAGCAGTGACTTACCTCAGTTACCCAAAAGGGTCGGAGTCGTGTGTATGTTTTGCAAGGGAGTGTGGAGACAAAGAATTGATAAGCTTCGGACAGATAGTGAATCGGACAGCACTTTGTGCTAATGGAAGGGGTGGTGTCACTTGTAGCCATTTTTATTGGCTGAGCGATAGCTGGAACAGGTACAGGTGTATAAAATCATGGTATGCTCATTCAGCTTTTGGTTCGGGACGGTGAGTGGCATATTGAAGATCGAGGCAAGAAGTGTGGATTTGTTTTGCCAAGTGAACCTATTGGACTCGTCCTACCTTTTTTTTTCCTGTGTGTGCTTCCAACTAATTTTTGCAACATATCTCTACACTAGTAAATATTGTACAAGACTGTGATAATTATTATTGTCCAAAAAGCACCAAACCCGATAGCTTCATTCAGTTACAGACTACAGATGAAGATGGTTGAGGAGATATTAGCTGATCTTTGTGACTCAGTCTCTTGGTAATGCTTGGTAAAGGACATTTCACATATCTATCTATCTATCTATCTATCTATATATATATATATATATAATTATAATTGTTTTTTTTTTTAAATATATAATCATCACAACACTGGAATATATATATATATATATATATATATATATATATATATATATATATGAAGTGCACATAAAGATCAACATCTACTAGTGACATTCTGTTTCATGCTTAAACGCAGTCATCAGGCTATGTGTTTTATGTGTCAAGCCATATATTCAATTATACTCTATCACTGATATTGAGCACTTATATTTTATTATCCAAACTTTGATTAAATACAACCAACAAGAGCTGTCTGTTTTTATTTTTATTTTATTTTTACCCACCATACAACAAAGAATAAAAACAAACATATGAAAAATATTCATTAAACTCATCTACAAAAACCACCAAGCACTCTCCACATGATATTCAACAGAAAGACATTAAAACTCAGTTTCAGAGAGAACATGACACAGATAATAAAAGAAAAATAACCAACAAATCATCCACACAAACTAAACACACCAGTAACTGCAGAGCAAAGCATGAATGTCCCTTAAATAGCAATTGCCTGCAAAGAAATATAATATACTAAGCTACTGTAAAAACAGCAGATAATGAAGAAAAATATACATAGGGTAACTGTCGGACTCCAGAAACAGATACTATGCACAACCCTTTCTAAACATGATTAGAAAGTTAGAAACCAAACCTGAAATACACCAAAGATATCATGGACAATAAGGAAAACAGCATCAGCCTACAACAATCCAAAAACAGTAAATGAGAAAACAGCTATAATTACCTTCTCAAACCAACAAAAATTACTAAACAATCAGAACTTATCTCAAAATATAGACAAAAACAAATTTTTACTAATTAAAATCTAAAACTAAAAATGAATAGGCTGTAAAACATCACCAAGAAAAATGCAAATATATGCAAAGTAGATAATGTAACATATTTGAAACAAATAAGATAAACAAGCCTCCAAAAGGGAAAAATAAATAAAATAATAAATAACAAAATGCCCGAATACATGCATAACTGGAACTAAGTAAACTTAATAATAATAATCATCAACAAATAATGAATAAGTACAAAATACCCTAACTAATCAATAATAAATAATGAGTTAAAAGCTACCAAACAACACTATTCAATATCTACAAATAACTGCATTCTTACCTACAATCATTTCTACTCAATAGCTTTTAGATTAATTTAAAATATAACCATTTCCACTTATAATCAAGTAGCTGTTAGGATGATACAATAAACTAGAAATACCTGATCCTGTAATGCCGATTGAACCAGAATATATAACCAATCAAACTACCACACAACACAGATTTTGCCCGGAAGGTAAAAATGGACAAATATACCTGCAAAAATAAGTGTCAAAAGGACAGTTTTTCCAATGACAGCATCTTTTTAACTACCTTCACTCTTTGGTAATGTTTATTGTTTTAAAAAGTAATGAATAGAATTGGAATAAAACCTAAAGACATGATGAAAATTAATTTATACATATTTTGTTCTTGAGAATTTACAACAAAAATATTAAACACTATTTATTAGATTGGTTATTTATGAGAATAATTTCATATTGGCAACATTCTAAAAACTAATGCAATGCAATATTTATCATTTAGCAATTTATGAAGAAATAAAAGTAAAAACGATTTTATATTCATAGATTTATAAACATTTACTTAATTATTAAAATATGTGAACCAACTAAAAGGAAATCCTTATTATTTACCATTTTATAAAGTTTCAATCAATCAGCAATTAGCTGATATTTTGCCAACCATTCCAATAAACATGATAATAAATAATGTTTATTATTTTTGTTGTAAATTCTCAAGAACAAAGAAAATGTATAAATTCACTTTCTCATGCTTAGGTTTTCTTCCCATTCTAATCATCACTTTTTAAAAACAATAAACATTTCTGAAGTGTGAAGGTAGTTAAAATAATAGTGGTATCAAGGGAAAAACCATCTTGTTGACACTCCATCTTACTGTGGGTCTTGTTTATCCTCCATGTTTGCCACATGAAGATTGTGTTCAAGCATGAAAAAGACTGTTGCCACTTGGTGTTGACTTCAGTGACCAATCACACACACACACACACACATATATATATATATATATATATATATATATATATATAAATAAAAATCAGGTGGAGTAGGTAAAAAAGAAAAGGAAAAGAAAAAAAATCAACCTGGAAACCAAACTGAACTAAGCAAAAATCAAAAGTACTCAATACAAATCCATATATAAATAATTCAATTAGTTTTCATGATTACTATGTTCATTTGGTTTATATTTTAGGTTTTTTTGAACAAATAAATTAAAAGAAATATTATTGTTTCTTATTTGAGTTTTGACTTCTCATTTCTGTAATGAATTGACAAAAAACTTTAACGATGGAAATTGTCCCAAAAAGAACATTTTCCCTCACTGTGAAAATATTTCTCCAAGAATTTTTTAGCTTCTTTTTTGGTTTTTTAAATGAAATCTTTGCCTTTCATTTTAAAACTCTTTGCATTTGTCTTTCTTTTAACAAAGAAATTCTTTCTTAATTTTAGAGGACAGTGCTTTTTATCCATTTCACTGTTACAATGCCTGAAGTCAAATTAGCCATGTTGTAAAAATATTTCAAAATCGTGTTTTTATATTTTTCTTGTCTTTTAATTATCAAAATTGAAATTTGTAATCAAAGATTAATTTTGTTCAGTTTTTCCTAATTTTATTCACCCGAAATGAAAAATCTTATCCTTGATTAATATGTTTTTTTCACTCAATATCCACAACAGTTGTTTGGACTTCAAATCATATTTATCAAAAAATGAAATAGAATTCAACTTCCTTTTAAAGCTGAAAGGCGTCCATATTTCTCTCTCATTTTGCTTTGTGTTTCCAAAAACTCAACTGTATTCCACTTATTTTACTCACATGAGTATAAACTGGACAAACTAAAACTTTTCAGAAATCAATATTAAGAAATCAATATTAAGAAATCAATCATTCTTTAAGCACAACCCTATTACAACAAATCAAAATGTTTAGACACACACACACACACACACACACACACTCCAATACACACACATACACTTACTGTTACACACTCACCCAGACACACATCCACAAATACACACATCCAAACACATACACATGCTCAGACACATATACTCTGACATACACACAAGAAAACATACCTGTTTACATCTACTCATACATATACACAACAAACTCCTTCAAACCCTGCTTTTGTAATGATCTTCCTGTGCACTGAATTTGCAGTTAGTTCCTCAAATTATTATTATTATCATTATGTATATATATATATATATATATATATATATATATATATATATATATTATCATTATTCATTGTTTGACACAAATTTTCAACTCATGTATTTTTCATTTTCTTAATATACTGTGAAATTCTAGTTGTCATTATTCCATACGTTATTCAAATTAATATCCCTATTATTGTTGTTTTGATGAGTATATTTCAGCAGATAATATTCTCTAATCTTGTTTGTGTCATCTGAAGTTCTGAGTTGTTTCATTAATTATTTAGACTCATATCCAATGGTTGCAGTTTGAATTAATGACATTGACAATGTTGATTTTTTTTCTTTTGTTAAAGAACAAATCAACTCACAAATGTTCAGCAGAAATATTTCAAATCTTCTCTGTTCCATTTCAGCAAGTCTCAGAGTTTAGGCCAACTTTTATTTTCAAATCCTTATTTTTTCAATAATGCCATCACTGTCATCACTTATCAAACATTTTCATTCTTATACATTTCTAATTTCTAAATGCAAAATGTAGACTTGTGTCAAGATCAGTGAATTTGAATTTCAAAGATACAAAAAAAAATAACTTTTAGAAATGAAGAAATTCTCTTTTGTGTACAGGAGGAGATCCTTATCTTTGGCTGACTGAAGCGTTGCGTCAAGAAAGTTGCCAGCCATTTATTCTGCACATTATTCAATGATGATGGAAATCATTTATGAGGAAATTATCTCTCTAATCAGAAAATCTTTCCATCCTGGTGCGTTTGTTGCTTTCACTCAGAATTTGAATTTTTAAATCTCTCTCTCTCTCTCTCTCTCTCTCTCTCTCTCTCTCTCTCTCTCTCTCTCTCTCTCTCTCTCTCTCTCTCTCTCTCTCTCTCTCTCACACACACACACACACACACACACACACACATTGACAAATCTGAATGAATACCTCATGAAATGTCATTATCAAATAATAATGATCACAATATTCTCTACCATTATCATCATCATCATTACTTGAAATAAGAGTAGGAAATCAAACTACAAGATTAATTAATGATGATTAATGATTATTATGATGATGATTATGTTGTTGATGATTAAAATAATGATGATGGTGATTTGTGAGTAATATGATTATGATTATGATGATGATAATGATGGTGAACATTATTAGTCAGGATACTTTGTTGTTCCTGAAAATAAGTAAAGATTTTTTTTTCTCACCAAATTTAAGCAACACGATTCTGAGAGGACAAAAACTTTACCAGTTTTTAAAAAACATTCAATTAGGCAGTAGTTGTTCTCTTAAACAATTTTTATTTGTATAGACATTCTGTGTCTATTAATAATAACCATGATATTGCTTGGTGATAGGATTGAACCTGCCACTTATTATTTGTAGTCAGTCAGTTTTTGCACTAGTAATAATTGGTGAGTAACTGAAAATAAAGTAACAAGTTTATACAATCATCCAGCACTCTTCTCAGTATTTCTATTAGTTTTCAACAACACCATCATGCGAACAGAATCTTCCTTGAAAATTCCAGTTCATCTGGCATTTTCACTGGATATTTCAAGATTGTTCACACCACTCCAGCATTGATTAGCACAACTGTCATTCTCATATTCCATAATTTCTTCCAATCTCTCATTAGATCCGTAATCTTATCCAACTGTTTACATTGTTTTAATTTCGTTCTCTGCTGAGACATCAAAAATCATCCATCTGATTTCTTTGTTCACTGTAATCAGATCATCTTCTTCTTCTTTTTTTGAAGCCTGCATCAATGTTGGTCCCACTGACGTCAACATTTGCTATAATCCACATTGCTTCAACTCATTCTTAAGTCTTTATCTCACTTTCTTTGTAAGGCCCTCCAATAATTATGAGCACAAATACCTGGATTAACCGCATTAGGATTTTGGTCCTTAATATCCACCGCACATGAACAAAATCCTGATATTCATCTGTTTCTTCAATCTTGTTCACTCCCATCACGTTTTCTTCTGGAATAGCCACATTGAACCTGCGGTATTGTTGTACCAGGATGGTTCTTTTAGTTATTTATTTACCAGAAATATAGGACATAAGATGAATTGACTCAAGGGTATAAAATATAATAGGTAGATTTTTACTTATTTGTTTGAGAGTGAGTTCTTTGATATTTAGTGTAGCAAAATGTTCGTTTTTAAGGCAAATATTGGTAGCTTGTCTGGAAAAATGTCCATTTCAGTTTGGTAGTGGTAATTTTGAAGTCAGACAGTGATAGTAGTAGTAGTAATATTAGAAATAGGTCAGTGTCAATCTACTATATTTTTCCTGACCCTAAGCAGGGTAGAAATATGATTAGCAGATGACCTCCTAACTACTTCTCCATACGTCACACATGGTTGATTTCTCTGGTGGTCATGTTCTATTGTTCTGCGGTTTCCCTTGCCATCCCTTCTCCTCGTCTCGCTCAGAGGTGTAAGCTTATATCCTTTTGACCAAGCTCCAAGACTCTGGTGTGAACCTAGGTTTCAGCTAACATCAAAATCTCTTTGTGTTAATTTTTTGATTGGCTAAAATTATTTTATTTTCCAGTGTTCCTTTCTTTTTCATTTTTTCCTATAACGGAAGATATGTGTGCAGCCTCGCTGATTTTTGTTAGTTTTCAGCCACAAATTAGTAGGCTCTGGTCCCACAAACATCCAGCATTTTTTGGCCAGGTTCAGTCTTTTTTTCTTCTTCCTCTTTTTATTTGACTGTTGCCTTCTTGTTAGTTGAGAGAGAATTATATATGTATATATTTGAAAATAATTTTGAAGGCACAAAATCTAATTACAAAAAGTGTGTAGCTTAATATTACAAGACATGTTAAAAGCGAAGCAACTGGTTTCACTTCCACTCTTCAGGCCTCTACGGGAGATTTAATTTAAATTAAAAACAACAGAAAATGTGTAATGAGGAGGAGAAGGGAAAAAAAAAATGAACACAAGGAGCAAGAGACAAATGACAGCAAGCCCCAACAAACACTCACGCTGTTTACACAGGGAAGGCTAGCGGGACCCGATATAAAGTGCCTCCGGCACCATGAGATGAAATAACAAGTCCAACCGGGACAGAACAGTGAACCAATCAGCACTAAAATTAGCTGCACACCCTCTGTTATTTAAAAGGTGCTCACATATGGCAGAACCATAAGTATTTGGGACAAGTTCATTCAAAGAGAAGGTGTGATTCCTGATCTTAGTGGGAACATATCGTTTGATTCTCATGTCCGGGCGTTGAGTAGTTCTCCCTATGTAGTCAGTACCGCAACTACAATTATATTTATAAACAACAGAATTATCTTGATGGGGAGGGATAGCATCCTTGCACCCAGAACGAAACATAGGCCAGGTTTGGAAAACTATACGGACCTCAGCCGAGAAAAAACAATGCCGAACATTAGCTGAAATCTGCCTAATTATGCTTTCACACTTGGATCCAATCTAGGGCAATGTAAGATAAACAGAGAACTTTTTAACTGTACAGAGTTTGACCTTTCTGAAATCCCCAATCTTGTTCTGGATGATCAAATGAAGAGTATCAGGAGGATATCCTGAACCACATAAGGTTTCCTTCACAAAATATATATATATATATATATATATATATATATATATATATATATATAGAGAGAGAGAGAGAGAGAGAGAGAGAGAGTGATAAGGATTTTTAAAGGAAAATGCAAATGCCTTATTTTAATTTGATTTGTTTTTATTTTTGTTTATATATTTTATTTTTATATTTTATTTTATTTTTATTTTTATTTGACAGAGTTTTTATAACCATCAAATAATAATTAAAGTTTCATACCAATTGTGTCAAGTAGATATTACTGGAGTGGGAGTCAAGTGACAGCAGTTTTCCTCACTACTCTTCCTTTTGTCCTTTCAACTCTTCAAAAATGTCAAATTCTTTACAATATTCAGGACTATTTTCCTCATCTTTGTTGTTGTTATCACAATGTTTCTGTTAGACTGTTCCTGTTCAACTGCCCATGTCTAAGGTTATCTCATTTACACATGGTCAGTGGAACGAGAACACTCTATCCCTGTTGATTAAATAAAGGGTTCAATTCTGAATTCCCTGTAGGTTATCCAGATCGATATACACCTAGAGGTGTTGCACGGTACAATAGCCAAAAAGAAGATGAGGACAATAGATTTTTTGTAAATATCCATTCCAAAAATTCAGACAAAAAAATCTTCAGAATTATTTCAAACACTCCATGGGTACAATTGTCACTCCCACATTCCAACAGACTCTGGAAAATCAACCCATTAGTGTGGTAAGGGTACCACATCCACTGCACTTGTAGCAGCAGTGGTGTGTCTTGAACCTGATAGAACCCATCCCTTTTCAGGTTGACCTTTTTAATTCAGAGTTTGTCTTTCTCCTTCCCTTTAGACTGATTGCTATCTCAAGGCAATGGAAGCCAGTCTTCCTTGCTATTTAAGCCATAGCTGTGGGGGCATAGATGAATTCATATCCATTCCTAAATGTATTTGCATGAGTGAACAAGTGTTGCAACCCAAGGAAATTTTTAAGTGTTTAATGCAATTCTTTTGGTACTGTCTAGTCGCTATCAGTCAATGCTACAATTTTAGTAGGCATTTATCCTTAGTAGGTAAAACATTTAAAAAAAGCTTTAAAGGAAAGAAGGCTTAGTTTGATCTGTCACAAAACATTATGTTCCATTATGAAAATGTACACAGACATAAACAGTAGAAATCATAGCCTCCTTATGCACCAGCTCTTTCTCCATCTGATCACCACTTATTTTTGAGTTTACAGAACCATCATGAAGGAAGGGTTCTTGAAACACATAAAAAAACTTGTGACAACAAAAGAGTAAACCAAGTCTTTGAAAAAGAAGTCACATTCACTGTACTGATTGTCAAAAAAGCAAATCAAAATTATGATTGGGTCTACTTTAGTAAGGCCTTGAAGTATGGTTATTTTCCCCCTTGCCTACCAGTCTCAACCAATTGCAACCTTTCATAGCCCAGTAAAAGAATGCTACTTTAGATAAGGGGAAGATTCTTGATTCTTCATGTGGTAAGAAAGTAGTTGGGCATTATGATTTAGGGATATAGATTTTTTTGCCCCTTTTAATTTACGCTGACAGTGTTTTTGACTTTGGACTTATCAAACTGATTCACAACCTTTGAAATTATACTCCCCCAGATTTTTTATTTTGGGATCTGAACGTCCCTATTGCTGTTTCCTCACAGAAGTGGAAACAAACATCTCTGGACATTCTTTGCCTCCAATCCAAAGGAATCAAAACAAAAACAGTTTTATGAAACTTGTTAATTGCTGGAAGGATGCTATAGATAACGATGGAAATTATGCTAAGGAATAAATTCTAAATAAACATGTTTTTGTTTTTTTTATATATTTTTCAGTCTTAAATTCAGACATTACTTATGGGATAATTTGATGGGAGCAAATATACATTGCCACAGTTTTGGTTCAAAATATTCATTCATGTTAGTTTTAAGGAAATATGAGTTCTAAGTGTCAAGATTTAAATTTTTAATAATATTTAGTCAATTTACTAATACTTTATAATTAAGGAAAATCTGCTAATTATTATTTTTTTAAAAATCAGACCTTATTGCTCACCCTAACATTTGGAAATTCTTCCAAAACAATATTTTTAATGGAATCACTTGTATTAACTGTGACTTCTTTCAAATTTTTAAAAATAAATATTGAATTTTATCTCAATTTCACCTGTTGCTTCAATAAAAACATAGTTCCTAAGTAGCAATGATGTATTTTTACTTATATCTTTTATTTTATATTATCATCCTTTTGAAGAATTTATATTTTACAACTTTCAAAATATTCATTGTTTTTTGTTTATTTGGTTGGCTGTTTTGGTTTGGGGTTCATTTAAATGCACAATACAGTCACAGACTGTTTCTGAAATATTCATTGAATATTAATCATTTTTGGTTTGTTATGTTCCAGGTATCTGTACATTTGGAACAGGCCATCCCATAATATTTTCTACTAGTCATTTTCCATTACTACATCTGGTTTGTATTTATATCATTTATCCAGTGTTGTTGATTGGTCAGTGTATCATTGCTCTGTCCTTTTCTGCAAATACACTTATTGTGTTGGAGGATAATTTTCAGTGTCCATATGTGAGACAGTGTGTGAGTTCTTTATGCTTTTAACAAAGTCAGCATGTACCAATTTTCTTTCTTTCAATTCACCAACATTTTTTTCTTGTGAATCATAAACTTTGTGCTGGTATTTTGATTTTTAGTAGACAATTCTAACCTCTATTTTTTTTTTATTGTTTTATTTTTGTTTTGTTTTTTTATAGTTTTTGTTTTGTTTTATGTTTGTTTTGTATTTTTTTGTTTCTGTTTTTGCTTTTTGTTTTTCGACAAAATCATCACTGATCCATTTTCTGATCTTCTTCAGATAAATTTTTCTCAGGTACGCTCCCATTCTTAGAATTACTTTGGTGTGGGCTTTGTGATATTGTACTGACTCACTGAGTTCATCCATAACCTATTCTATTCTGATGAATCAAACTCAGCCTTCGACATCTCAATCACAATAAATCCAATTACAATATAGCTCGCTATCTGCTTAGAAGCTGAGAACAATAAAAACCACAAAACCAAAATTCAATTAAAGAAGATAAAAAAATTGACCAAAAAATAAAGACTGGAATAGTCCAAAAAACAAAACAGCAAATATTAATAAAACTCATCTCAAACTTGAAGGCAAAAAAAAATCTGTTGGCTTTCAATTTTGAGGTCTGTAATCCTGTACTTGTTTCTGGAATGATAAATAAGGCAATTTCATTTTTTTATCTTTTCACAAAGAAAAACATTTGGTGGCCATTTTTCTAATGAATATGTTTACTTTTTTTCCTATCCACATTCCTTAAACTTAAAATGTGTAATTCTCAGTCAAGTCAGTAGAAGAGATAAAACTCAACTTGTACTTCAACTGATAAAGAACATTTAGTTTCTAATTTTCCTTCTGTTTTAGAAACCCAATCCTTTCAATGAAGTTTTGAGCCACAAAATAAGTTTGTATCAGTCAAAAGATTTCACCTTTTTGTATGAGTCCTTCTCTTCTAAAAATGACAGAATTTGTTCATTATACAAAGTTTATTAGAGGGAAATCAGTCATCTCTAAAGTCAGACACAAAAAGCAATAACTAAAGGTGAGATGAAAAAATCTTATATGACAGACTGATGAAGTTGAAGAAGAAAGCATATGCCAACCTATCAAACAGATGTGTGAATCAGTCAAGAATGGAATCCAACACTGTTTTTTTTTTCTAACTTATCAAAGTAGGTTTAGAGAAGCTCTCACCTTTGATGTAAATTTTTTGAATTTGTCGGTCTGATGAATTGGTTCATGATTACAATTCCAATGTAAGAAATTATAACCATGGAATATTAGTGTTTCAGCCTTTTATATTATATTCTTGCTCTGTCTTCTACATAGAGCTTTACCTGGTTTTTATCCTCTTGGAAATTTTATCTTATCCTTCCAGTTATCGACAGTCTTGACCTTATAGCCTTGGTAGGCAACCAGTCTAGAAGAAGGACAACTCTGAATTCAAAACATGAGAAGGGTCATTTGGATACCCTGTGTTATACAAAATGCACCTATTCTTTCTATTTGGTCATTCAGAAATGTATGGCTGGTATGCATAAGCCTTTACTACTACAATCAAATCATATGTGAGAGTAGTTTAAGTTTTTGGTTCTAAGAATTGAGCTGCTGGACCCTCATGAGGTTAAAATGATGGAAGAGCCCAATATATATCAAAGGCTTTTGGGTCTATCACTCCTAGTGGGCTAAACACACACCTGGAAACCAAACCAGGTATTTCTATGATCCCGTATATATATATATACATACATACATACATACATACTTACATATTAGGCAATTGAATGACAAAGTAGAAAAATTCTGTGTAATTAGTTTATTTGTCTTGAAGGACTTCAATGGACTAACGTAATGTTCTTATTGATGGAATTATATTATGTAGAAAGGGAGGGGGGCAATATAAATGTGAGCGTCAGATATAATTAGGTTACAAGAAGAAACATTGAAGAGTGGCAGGAATCAATCAGACCTGATAGAAACTTTATCAAATATAAAACTGTCCAACACAAAATTTGAAACCCTTAAGCTTGGTTTAAAATTCACTACTCTGATGCAGAATTTTTACACTTTGTCATTCAATTGACTAACATTGCTCTGATATATAGAAATTTATACACCATATTCTCCCACACATACATACATGCATAAAATATATATACATATATTGAATTAATTACAAACATTATGTCTACTTATAAACAGATATAATCTTTCTAATTTATTTAATCAGACATGCCTAAAAGAGGATTTGCTGCTTAAATACACAAATACACACACACACACACACACATATATATATATATATTCATCATTCATCATTTTTTTTTCATTTTTCATTTCACCTCTTGGAAGTGCAGTCTGATGATCCTACATCCTTTAAAAGGGCTATGGTGAAATAAATTATTACATGGAGCCTTAAAGTGGTCTGTTTTTCTTTAATATATATATATATATATATATATATATATATATATATAAAAGTGGACATGGAAGTCAGCACTTAGAGGCGACAGTCTGTTTCATGCTAGTGCAATCGTCAGGCGACTAGTGCTGTTATTTTTCTCGGCTGTTTATATAAGGGTCAGTGGTGCATTATGGGTAGTATATTTTGGCGGGTACTTTTACCGGAAGTCGCTTATTTGTTTATTTATTTATGTCAAATTATTTTGCTTGTTTTTTTGTTTGTTTTTTTATTTTTATTTTTTATCTTATATATTTATTTATTTATTCTTTTCTTTTGATCGAGAAAAATAACAGCACTAGTCGCCTGACGATTGCACTAGCATGAAACAGACTGTCGCCTCTAAGTGCTGACTTCCATGTCCACTTTTATATTTACACACGCTCTATCTCTGATATTGAGCACTTTACCCCATAAATATAGCACACTTTAAGACTATATTTCTGCATATATATATATATATATATATATATATATAAGTGAACATTGAAGTCCACACTCAAAGGTGACAGACTGTTTCATGCTAGACGCAATTGTCAAGCCACATGATCTGGGTTTTTTCTCGACTATTTATATATACGAGTTAGTGGTGCATTGTGGGTAGTCCATTCTGATGGTTATTTTGGCTGGAATGGTTTGTTTATTTATTTATTTATTTATTTGGATTAATTTATTTTACTTATTTTTTATTTATTTTTATTTTATTTTTATTTTTAATTTATATATTTATTTATTCTTAAGAATAAATAAATATATAAATAAATAAATATATTTCTTATGTTTATTTATATATATATATATATATATATATATATATATATATATATATATTCAGTTATATTGATATGATTTTGTAACCCTGGGTTTTGCGTTTTTGCAATCGGAGTTTGTCTGATGATCTCAAAAGTGTGGAACCCAGGGTTACAAAATCATATCCTTACAACTGAATATGTTAGCTCTGTCACAGATACTGAGCACTTTTCACTAAGTACTGCACATATAAAAACAATAAAAATATATATACATATACTACAGTTCAAAATTTTGAGGGAACCCTGGAAATTTTTAAAACTGGCCCCAAAAGTAGTTTTGTACTTTAAATAAGAGTTACTTAGTCATCATAATGGCTTAAAAGGAGGAAGTAAGAAGTGCATGCTATGAGGATATGTAGGATAGATAATGGTTGACCTTAGACTTGAGGTGGTAAGGATCATAGTACGTGTGTGCTTATGACATGGACAGCTTTTCTTGTGCTGTATCCCTTTCTGAATATATCCAAGCCTGGCTCTACATGTTTCTATCCTTAGTATCTGTAAGCATTGTTTGTTCCCTCCCACTCCCTCCCACTCCCTTATCTTCCATTCATTTACACAAGCTTTTTATGTGGGTTATTCATTGTTTCCATCTATACCTCTTGTCTTCGATATGTCTTGTAAATGTTAATTACTCATTACGTGTCTAAACTCATTCAACTCTTTCTGATTCTAAGTACAAGGGGTTTTTGTTCCCAAATTTTCCTTAAAACTTCCATATTGATCACATGTTGTGTTCATTGTATCATCAGCATCTCTCTGTAAAATATCTTTATTGCTTCAGACAGAAGTTTAGTAAAATTGTAACGTCAATCGACATCTCCAGTTGCCTTGATCTATCCACTTCCCTTCTCCACATCCTTTCACCTTTCATTCCTATCTGCTCTCGCTCCAAATCTTCTGTAACCCCCTTGCCTTGATCGATCCACTATCTTTCTCCACATCCTCTCCTTTACCACTCCTATCTGCTCTTCCTCCAAACCTTCTGTAACCCCTTGCGTGCTAGTGGTTTCCAGCCTTGCTTGGGGTGATAAGCTTAAAAAAAAATTTTTTAAAAAATGAATGAATATCAAATTCTACAACTTGTACATCTCTCCAATTTACTATTTGTTTGTGCCTCTATCAAATCCATTCAAATCCATTCAAATCCATTCAAATCCATTCAAATCCATTTTGCTGATCACACAACTATTTCATCCTGTCTTAATAGTAAATCTGATCGGTTCGATAAAAGGTCAAATTGGCAGCTGATCTGAAAAGTGACCTAAAATCAATTGTTACCTGGGTTAAGGAATGGTTTATTAATTGTAAGGCTTGCAAAATGAAATGGTCTCTTTTAATCGTATTAGAGAACGCTTTTTGCCATGGCTGATGCTAACCTCCAGGAGAGTGGCCCGTTGTGCCTTCTCAGCCTAAGGTTTTCCATTGACATGAAATTGAAAAAGTATATTGAATCAATTTCTAAGCTAGGAAATTTGATTCCCTATCTTGTGCTAGACAATTTTTCTTGCCAGGATCTATCTTACATATAAATATGTAATTTTATAAGTCTACCATTCATCCTTGCTTTGAATATTGCTGCCATATCTGGTCTGGTACTACTGTTATATATTTAGAAATTCTTGATAAAATCCAAACAAGAATTTGCAATGTTATTAGTCCTGACCTGGCATCTCAGCTTCAGTCACTTCCCTACCACCATACCTTCCTTGTGTCTTTTCTGTAAATACTTTCATGGTAATTGTTCTGGCAAACTTTCCTCTATGGTACTTAGGCTTTATGAATTTAAGCACAGTACTAGATTGGAAGCAAAGTTTCATCATTTTACAGTTGAAATGGCTGCCAGATGTAACCATAAGTTCTATACTAACTGTTTCTTCTATTGCACTTCTCGCATGTGGAACTCTCTACCAGCTTCTTGCATCCCAGTCAAATTTAATCTACAAAAATTTAAATGCAATGTCAATCATTATCTTCTGTCTTCTTAATTCTTATTCTTTTATTGTTCTCTCTCCTTAATAGTATATTTTTCTCATATTCTCTAACATTCCGTAACCCCTTTGCGTCTTAGTGGCTTTATTGCTTTGCTTAGGGTGAAATGATTAAAACAAAAAATTCTACATGACCTTTTGTTTGACCTTCATTTTATGCAATCCAAATTTAATCAATAGATTTTAGAACATTTTAAATTATCCAAAAGATGCAACAAAGAATTCTGCTCAACTTAAATGCCATTCAAATTTTTTTAAAGCAACACCAAACTTACTTTTTAAGTGGCAACAATATACAGTTAATGAAGCAACTGGCAACAATCATTCATGTACATCTTTACAGTCAAGGAGCAACTTGACTGCATGCCTGCCTTGAAAATCAACATTTGATCTTCTGGTCTTTATTCAGATTGAAACACAAGCTACACAACTACCTCAACCACAAATCAAGCCAAAACAGAGAGAGAGAGATTTACATATACATATATATGTACATTCACACATAGATATAAAATATGTATATGTGCCTCAGATACTAACTTATCTTGTTCTCTCTCTGTGTTATTGATGGAGTCTAAAAATGATGTAATTGTTCACATGAGTAAATTGCTTTTATTGATAAGATACAAGTTCGTAATTACCTGAGCTGAGAGAAGTAAAAATAGACACGATTGGTTGATTTGAGCACCCCCATCCCTGGGCGATTATTTTCCTTTCGATTAACTCTGTGAAGAAATAGGGCAGGGGTGAAAGTAGCAGGTGGGAGAGAGTTGGCTGAACGAAAGTGATATTCCTTTATGGAGTGAACAGACAATATTCACACTATCAGTTCACTTATTCACCTTAGCAATCTACATACATTTATGGGGTACCTTTCATACCCTCAACAATATCTGTTTTCTGTTTTGAAAATCCCAATGAGATTAAAGGGATTAGGTTTAGAAAAAGAAAAGCAAAAAAGGAAAGTCAATCACTGTATTGAAAACTATAGATATTTAATCTTGACTTATAGTGACTTATATTTCAAAATTAAAGCTGACTGATATTTATTTGGTAGATTCATAGCTTACTACAAGAAGAAGGAAGATTGTATTGTGCCAAGTTTTCGAGTAAGGAAGGACATCCTTTTTGAAAATTATTATTTAAATTCTTAACTTTGTGGGGTCACTGACATCATACCAGCAGAAATAACTTCATGTTCACAGGAATAGAAACATACACAGAAATAACACTAAAATCACGTTAAATTGTAAATTAAAATCACACAAGTAAATAAAGTAAATTAAAATCATACAAATTTATTTATTTTTGTATACTATTGTATGTGTATTTTGGTTACAAGTGTTTTAAAGTTGCATGTGATAAAAGGAAGAGGTCACTTCGTATTATAACAAGCAATTTTTCCAATGGTCAGTGGTGAAGAGAATGAATTTAGTGTCTTATTGTGTGAAGTCCATTTTCAGGCAGGAAATGTTTCTGTTGCATTCTGGGAGAAATTTTATTTTTATTTAATTTATTTCAAACACAGTTGTAATGTTTTTTATTTTATTTTATTTTATTTATGATATTCATTATTATTTTTTTTTTTTTAGAATGACAATGACCCTACAAATTCTCTCTGAGCTTAAACACTAGTCACTAATGCCAGTCACAGGTACATTACTCTTTAACCTAACAAAAAAATCTTAATTCCTATTTACTAAGCATAAACTTGACTGACAGGAAGCCATTAAATACTATGTCAGATTTTATTATGCAAATTAACAGTTTGTACAACATAATTGGTATTAAACCAAACAACATTCAAGATATGCACTTATATATATTTAAACTCTTGAGGAGTAGTATGGATATATATATATATATATATATTCAGTAGTATGGATATATATATATATATATATTCAGTAGTATGGATATATATATATATATATATTCAGTAGTATGGATATATATATATATATATATATATATATTCAGTTGTATATATATATATATATATATATATATATTCAGTTGTATATATATATATATATATATATATATATATATTCAGTTGTGTATATATATATATATATATATATTCAGTTGTATATATATATATATATATATATATTCAGTTGTATATATATATATATATATATTCAGTTGTATATATATATATATATATATATATATTCAGTTGTAT
This sequence comes from Acanthosepion esculentum, assembly GCA_964036315.1. NCBI lineage: Eukaryota > Metazoa > Mollusca > Cephalopoda > Sepiida > Sepiidae > Acanthosepion > Acanthosepion esculentum. Next base: position 5,157,558 of record OZ038477.1, read on the forward strand.
ATATATATATATATATATTCAGTTGTGTATATATATATATATATATATATATATATATATATATATATATATGAAGAAATATAGTCTTAAAGTGTTTCTAAATATGAAGAAATATAGTCTTAAAGTTTATGGGATAAAGTGCTCAATATCAGAGATAGACCGTGTGTAAATATAAAAAGTGAACATAGAAGTCGACACTCAGAGGCGACAGTCTGTTTCATGCTAGATGCATGAAACCGTCTGTCGCCTCTGAGTGTCGACTTCTATGTTCACTTTTTATATTTATATATACATATATATATATTCAGTTGTATGGATATATATATATATATATATATATATATATATATATTCAGTTGTATAGATATATCATATCCATACAACTGAATATGTTAGCTCTATCACTGATATTGAGCACTTTCAAATATGCACCGCACATATAATATATATATATATATATATATATATATGAAAGACATTTATATTATGTTTAACGTTCTTTTTATAGATACAAGTATTTAAGCAAATGCTCTGTTTTATAATAAACAGTATTAAATAACATTTACCGGCCTGAATGTCCGAGAAATTTTCATAGAAAATTTTCGTTCTCCGACAGGAATCGAACCTGTATCCTATACGGAACCATCATTTCGCATGATGTGCCTTAACCTTTCGGCCACAGAGCAGCGTCTGGTTAGCAATGTCTTTCAATAAATTGTCGGACTATGTCCAATTCTAAAATATATGACGTCATTTGTTTACATTTGATACGCTAGAGCAGATATGAATAGAAGTGATTCATGGAAGATTTAAGTTTAAAGATAGTAAAATCGACCTTGCTAACCGGACGCTTCTTCGTGGCCGAAATGACGGTTCCGTATAGGATACAGGTTCGATTCCTGTCGGAGAACGAAAATTTTCTATGAAAATTTCTCGGACATTCAGGCCGGTAAATGTTATTTAATACTGTTTATTATAAAACAGAGCATTTGCTTAAATACTTGTATCTATAAAAAGAACGTTAAACATAATATAAATGTCTTTCAATAAATTGTCGGACTATGTCCAATTCTAAAATATATATATATATATATATATATATTTATATATGTGTGTGTGTGTGTGTGCGTGTGTGTGTGTGTGTGTGTGAAATGTGTATGTATATGAATATATATATATATATATATGCAACTTATTATATATATTATTTATATATTATATATGCATGCTACTTATTGAAAAGCTCTCAATATCAGTGATAGAACTAACATATTTAACAAACTCACATCAAACCAACTAAATATATATATATATATATATATATATATATATACATATATAGATAGATAGATAGAGAGAGAGAGTTAATACAAGTAAAAGGTGTGTCACTTTTTCTTCTTTTTTTTAAAATCAGTATCCAATGTGCCTATACTGACCCAGCCATGAAGAACATTGCTGATCAAGCTTGGCTGAATAATGCCTTTAAATAAAATTTTCCTCCTCATAAAATCTAAAATTTTCATATTTGCTCAGTTTTATATCAAAATTTAAGCAATAAAAGAAAATAGTGGATTTTTATTACTTCAAACCTTATTTTTAGTGTATACCAATATATGAGTAGATACTGTTTTTTTTAAACAGTATATTTATTTATCAACTACTGGCTTGAATATTTGAAAAATCTTCTTAAAGGATAATATGCACCCTCCTACAGGATTCAAACCTGAATCCCCCTTGGTAAGAGAAACTCTTGTTAGATCCTATGTGCTTATCTGATACAAGATGATGCAGTTTCAAATCCTGCCAGAGGCACATATTTTTCTTTAATAAGATTTCTTGAATATTCAGGCCAACAGATGATAATAAAGAATACTGTTTAAAAATAAAAGAAAAACAGAGCGTCTACTTAAATATGGGCATCCACTAAAAATAACATCTAAGTGATATCAATCTGTCAGATTTGTAAATAAAAAATCTCTTACTTCTTTATGTAGATATATGTATATATATATATATATATATATATATATATATATACGTATGCATATACGTATATATTCAGCCTGAAGAAGACATCAGCAAAATATCATCTCAACATATATATATATATATATATATATATATATATATATGTACACAAATAAATTTGACTAAATAAGAACCAACAATGTCTTTCTAATTTTTTATTATTTTTCATATTTTTGGATAAAGTCTTGAGTATTGTGCTTGAAGTCATGGCTAAATTGTCCAAACTTCATATTTTGTTCAAGTACTTTTGTCTTTCACAGTTGTTATCAAGAAACGATGTGTTGTTATTGTGGTAGTTTTAGAATTCCTTTCTCTGCATCTTGGTATTTTTGGGGAAGCTACATGTTTGAAATGATCTTGCATGACATCATGTTAACAACTATTGGGAATGAGGCTGCACAAAAGAATGCAATTCATTTATTTATTTTATTCAGGAATTTATTATTATTATTATTTTCTTTTATAATACTAATATAATATGTGTGCACATTAATTTTATCATCTACACTTCAAGATACTGTCTCCTGTGTTGAATGATATTTTATTTAACGCAGTCTGTTTATTTTGTATAATAATACCTTGGAGAGTTTTGAGTCTTTCCTTGTATGTAAAGGTGCTGTAAAGTATTTTGTTTTTATCTACTAATATTTGTCTTATGTTGATAGTTTCATGTTGATAGTAAAGAGGGGTGGTAAAATCATGGCTACTGGCATTGACTAATGCAACAAAGAAAGAGATTTTATTGTTAATTTTGAGTTTGTAAGTAAAGTGTAGGACAGAGTTGTTCTCAAAGGTTTCTTTCAGTTTTTTTATTTCTCATATGTTGATGCTAATATGAATATTATGGTCCAATGGCTGAACCTGTTGTTATGGTGTCAGTTTGTGTATAAATGTTGATCAGTTATGGTCTTAGAATTGGTACTTGTGCCATGAAGGATAAAAGAAGTTTTCATAAAATAGTTGGTCTAATTTTAGGAGCCAACATTGAATAAAACATCAATTACCACAGAAGAGGATGTGTCTTGAAGTGCATATGATATAAATAATGTGTACACATATTAATATATATTATTGTACACACTGTCACCACCTCGGTTATTGATAATGGATGCGAAAATCAAAAGTCCTTGAACAAAAAGTATAAAATATGAACTTGAGACAATTTATCCACAACTTTGAGCACAATACTCAATACCTTATTTGAAAATTGGAAAAATATAATATAAAATTAGACACACAGACCTTGTGTGTATATGTTTTGAACAATAAAGAATATTGAAAAAATAAAAAATTCAAATTTTCAGACACACACACACACATATATATATATGATATAATGATATATAATTTTGTATAATTTTATACATCAACAAAAAGTATTCAGTTTGTCATATTTTTCTAATATATATATATATATATATATATGTGTGTGTGTGTGTGTGTGTGTGTGTGTGTGTGTGTGTGTGTCTATGTTTTTAAGGTGGTACATTTATTACCCAAAGAAAGTATAGCATGAATATTTTAATGTGTACCAAATTACAAAATGGTAAAAAATCCAATGTAATTTTTTTTCATGCCTAGAAGGAACTTCTTCAGATTAATAATGGTTTTATTGGTTATTTATAAATAAATCCAAAAGATATGACATAGAAATATCTATTTGATTAACCCAATATCCCATATACCTGAATAAATTATTATTTTACATATTAATATTTGTTACTGACATTCTATAAACTTAATAAAGTACTATTCAACCTACTCACCTACTAATTTCCTCTAAGTTGTGTTGGTTCATTATTACCATGATGAATCCAATCTCTGGCCTACTCATCAAGTTCAGCCTATTCATCACTAAGCTTTATTGCTAAGAAATCAGTTTTCATGTACTTCTTCACCCAGCTTAGATGTTTCTCTTTGTGATGTTTAACTATTTAAAGATCTAGTCTCAATGGTTTCATGTCTTGAGCCAATGATTTTCTTCTTAAACACATTGTTTCTTGCTCCGTTTACCTTTTTCACAATTTCCATCACTTGGTAACTTTACAAGATCTTGTTTCGCTTTGGAAATTATGTCATTCTTCTGACCAATGATAGTCTTTTTTTTAATAAGGTGGGCAATATTCATTACCAAATGTGAAGGATAATTGTTCTGCATGAATCTTATAAACTTTAGCTTAAAGCCGTCTTGGCTGTGAGCGATATCGCTGAAAAAAATGTCTTCTCCAACAATTTACATCAATTCTCTGCATTTATTTTCACAGTATAATCATTATCTTTGATGATGGCTATAATTTTACAGTCAAGAAGAAAATATTACTCCACCTGATCATGGATGGCATCTATGAAGTAATCAATCTGTAACCAAGCCATAAGGTTCATCCAATGTAGCTCTGCATTCATCATTAAAAAATACTGTTGAACAATAAGTTGTCATATTATTATTCATTCACTTATTTCTCATCGTGATGTTTACTTGTGGTGTAATTTGTTTATATGTTTTTAGCCAATGTTCTTAAAATTCTGCATCTTTTATTTGATTATTGAATATTTTCTTACTGCTTAATACAATTGTCTACATGTTTATGTTTTTCCTTTTTTGCAGATAACTTTTATGACATTATTGAAGTCAGTGCTTTTCTTGTACTTATCTTACCAAGGTTTTAAATATTTTTTTATCAATCTTTGATCTCCGTAAATATTTTCACAATTTCCAAAATTTTTTTCCCATCTCACAGTAAATTTACAACATCTTGTTCCTCTTTCGAAATACTTTTCTTAGGACCATTAACACTTTTTCTTTTTCTTATGACTATTGACACCCTCTCTTTTTCTTAAGACCATTGATCCCTTTTCTTTTTCTCATGGCCATTGATGCCCTTTCGTTTTCTTAAGACCATTAACGCCCTTTCTTCTTCTTATGACCATTTCTTTTCCTTATGATAATTGACATCTTTTCTTCCCTGACCTTTAAGAATATATCATTAACTGCATGATTGCATATATTTATTTACAATATGATGAACAACCTTCTTTTTTTGGCATAACATTTCAGACTATCAAGTAAATTTCTCGAAATATTTCTAAAAAATACAAAACTACTAATCTCACCTGGTATATTTATCATGTAAATGTAAATGCATCCTGAAAATTTCACTAACATTTGTTAATACCAATTTTGTTCTATAAATATTGAATAGACAAATAAAATTTGACATTATATATTGGAATACCCAAGAAAATCCATATATTAGCAAATGCTCTGTTAGACAAACTTAATCACCCTTGTACTAATCTAGATACTTATTTAATAAGCTTCACTTAGTCATTTGAGTGAGAATTAAAATTACTAAAGAAATAAATTGGTGTGTGAGAAAAGTTCTTTAATCGTTTCACTATTTACCCAGACATAATTACGACGCCAAAAAATTGTCTTAATTTTCTGATGTTAAACTTTGCACTGTGACAGGAACACGAAAGCAAATTCTTCAAAGGTTCAATCATTTCTTCAATACAATTAACAATTCTTTTTTCACACCACAAACTCAAGTAGAAAAGACATGTCACCATAATGAAATGAATCGCTGAAAGTTATTGCTGAAAGAGTGTCAAGCTTTAGATAAGAACGGTAAAGGTCAGGCTGTTGCTTTAGATATCTCAAAGGCATTTGACAGGTTTTGACATGCTAGTCTTCAATCTTTCTTATCAAAGCACATAATGAAGGTTGTCTTGAATGGCTACTCTTCTAGATCTTTTTGCATTAATACAGTTGTCCTCCAGAGCTTTTTCTTGGACCTACTTTGTTCCTTATTTTCAACAACAAGCATCCCAATGCCATGAGTCCATGAATTGGTATCTATGCTGGTTATACAACTATTTACTCCTGTCTTTAATTGTAAGTCTGATAGGTTTGATAAAATCAAATTGGTAGGTGATACTCTTTCTTAATAACTACCAATCTGTTGAGTAAGAAGTGGCTTGTTAGTTTTAATGCCTCCAAAATGTAACTTCTCTCTATTAAACAACCTCTTTTTGCCTTCCCTCAGTATGGCTGATGCTAACCTGCAGGAGAGTAATGCTTGGTCTCACATTTCCACTGACATGAAGTGGAATTATTATACTGAATCAATTGCTAAGTCTGCTACTAGGCAAATGTGTTCAATATATCATGCTAGACAATTTTAATTGCAAGAATCTATCTTGCATATTTATAAATCTACCATTTGTCCACACATCAAATATTGCTGGTACATCTGGTTTTTCTGCTATATATCTAGAGATTCTTGACAAAATCTAAAGAAGAGTCTGCAATGTTATCAGTTCTGACATTGTACCTTGTTTTCAGTTACTTTCCCAACACAATAATATAGCACCCCTGTGCATTTTCTATAGATATTTTCACAGTAATTGTTCTGATAAGCTTTCCTCTTTTGTATCTCGACTCCACAAATTTAAATACTAGATTGGCAGATAGGTCTCATAATTTCACTCTTGAAATTTTTAGTTGTAAACGTAAGTTTTATGTTCATAGTTTCTTTATTGCACTTCTGGCTTCCGGCTGTCCTCTAAACTACAATCTTCAAGAATTGAAATGCAATGTCAATCGTCACCTTCTGTCTGCTTGAATCTTGTCTTTTTATTGTTCTCTTTGTTTCTTTCACATTCAGTAACCCCTTGTGTCTTAGTGGCTTTTATTGCCTTGCTTTCCATGAAATAATGAAAACAAAAAATAATTAGATTTTTTGTCAATTTTAAATATTCTTTGCAGTAAGTAGTTAGGATGAAGATAATATACAAATTTGGTTCTTGATATTTTTTTATATTTTTATATTGTTTAAATTTTTGTATTTTTTATATATATATATATATATATATATATATATATATATATATATATATATATATATATATATTTACATTTTTAATATTTTTATTTTTACATTTTTTAATATATTTTAATTTTTATATTTCTGATATTAAGTGAAAAATAAATTTGAAAATAATAACTTTGGTTTTTCTAGTATTTAATATGTTATCAATATTTTAAAAAATATAAATTATTGTATATAAAAAAAAGCATGTTTCTTGGGCAATCAAAAGTTATAAAATATCTGATTATGAAATGCATATAAACTGACAGATATGATCAGTTGGCGATAGATAAATAGATAGATATAAAGTTAATGGGCTAGATAGATAGATAGATAGATAGATAGATGAAGACTGTTATAGATAGATAGATAGATAGATAGATAGATAGATAGATAGATAGATAGATAGATAGATGAAGACTGTTATAGATAGATAGATAGATAGATAGATAGATAGATGAAGACTGTTATAGATAGATATATAGATAGATAGATAGATAGATAGATAGATAGATGAAGACTGTTATAGATAGATATATAGATAGATAGATAGATAGATGAAGACTGTTATAGATAGATATATAGATAGATAGATAGATAGATAGATAGATGAAGACTGTTATAGATAGATATATAGATAGATAGATAGATAGATGAAGACTGTTATAGATAGATATATAGATAGATAGATAGATAGATAGATAGATGAAGACTGTTATAGATAGATAGATAGATGAAGACTGTTATAGATAGATAGATAGATAGATAGATGAAGACTGTTAGATAGATAGATGAAGACTGTTATAGATAGAGAGATAGATAGATAGATGAAGACTGTTATAGATAGATAGATAGATGAAGACTGTTATAGATAGATATATAGATAGATAGATAGATAGATAGATAGATGAAGACTGTTATAGATAGATAGATAGATAGATGAAGACTGTTATAGATAGATAGATAGATAGATGAAGACTGTTATAGATAGATATATAGATAGATAGATAGATAGATAGATGAAGACTGTTATAGATAGATAGATGAAGACTGTTATAGATAGATAGATAGATAGATAGATGAAGACTGTTAGATAGATAGATGAAGACTGTTATAGATAGAGAGATAGATAGATAGATGAAGACTGTTATAGATAGATAGATAGATGAAGACTGTTATAGATAGATAGATAGATAGATAGATAGATAGATAGATAGATAGATAGATAGATAGATCTTTGTTCTTTTTTCATAAAAGTTTATGACAATTTAAATGCCATGGATGACTTTTAATAAATACTTTTTATAAGGGAACTTTTTGGGATGACATGTTAAAAAGTCCTTGGATTGACCCACTTCCCAACATCAATATTCTGATTTTTAGTCATTGAAATACAGATTTTGGAAAGTGGGTTGGGCCAAGAACATTTTGGAACCCTTCCTACTTTTTTAAAAGCCAGGAATTAAATCTCTTAGAACTGCATCTGTCAACAGCAAAAAAGTCTTGGGACCATTATTTCAAAAGAAGGTTCGATTCAAAACCAAAAAGGAAATCAACAGCCTGAACGGCTCACATTATGGCAGCCGCTACATTTTCCTGTAGAATAAAAGAAAATCAGGCGTCACATTTTTAAGCTGCTCTGTGCAGACGTTTAAATAAAGAGATTCTTAAAAAAATTATTTTTTCTACTTATTTTCTGTACTTTTTTCTTGTGACATTTTAACTATTAACAAAATTCCTTTTATCCAGGCTAATGATGTAAAGAAATTTCTAAATCAAAGAAGAAAAAAGAAAAGAATGTTTAAAAAAATCTAAGTGTTGTTATTATTACATAATCTCTTTACTCTTCATTGCACCACAAAGTGAATGTAATTTTCTTAAAATTCTTTTAATCAAATCACTTGCTTTCTACAAAGCTCAGATTTCAAAGACTATCTCTCTCACTCTCTCTCCCCACTCCCTCCCTCCCTCTTTTAAGGGAGTGCCTTTACCTTTCACAAAAGATTTTAAATAGCTCAATAAATAAATGGTATAAAATAGGAATTCACTGACCTAAAGAAACAGGTGGAGAGGAGAGGCGGGAGTTGCTTGATTGCGACAACATGGAAGAGTTACGTTTATTTTAATCAAGAGGAAAAAAGTAAAATAGAAAAAAATACAGCAACACAAAATTATGTTTGTTGATAGCAACAAAAAGAAAAATACAATGTGGAAGCTGAAAATTTGAAACATAAAACAATGTCTGTTAAATTAATAATGTAATGGTCAAAATAAATAAAGTGACAAAAAAAAAACAACAAAGGCACTTTGCAAATATCAATTCTTTCAAAAGTCAAGTGACACATTAGACCCAAACTGGAGCATTGCTGCCATATTTGGCCTGGAGCTGCTCAATCCTGACTTTCTTGATAAAATTCAAATGCAGTTTCATAAGGGATAATCTATTTTCCACATTGCAGCTTCTTTCCCACAGATGCAACACTGCAAGCGTGTTTCTATTCCATCGCTGTCCACATGAGTCCCACTCTTTAGTTCTAACAGTCCAGACCTTTATAACTAGGATTCACCATGCTACATCCACATAGTTGAATCACCTATGTTTCCTTTGTATCATAAGGGGGGGGAGTTCCCCTCAGATTTCTCTCCCCAAGAACTGCTACTTTATCAAAACTCCTGTGTGAATGCTCTTCTGGACAATACAATCTTGATCCCCTCAAGCCAAAAATCAATCATTATCTATCCTCCTTATCCTCAGAATCTTCACTTCCTTCTACTTCATCTTATATATCATAGACCCTCATTCAATGACTTTGTGCCATGATTGGCTCTTCAGCCTTAGACTGAGTGAACTTTACTTTAAAATAAAGACAGTTCAAAGCCTGATTGTCCAACCAAAAGTGTATACAATTCTAATGTGCTTTTGTCTTTCAATATTAAGTCTGCATGCAACCTTTAAAATCTGTACACGTTGATCTTCAAAGGAGAAATCATTGTTTTGTCAGAAAACAAAAATGCCATTTTCTTGGAGGTTTCTTTTCTTCAGACAAATTTTAGACTAAGGAATTTTTGCATAACTGTGAGAAAATTATAAGCACAGGATAAAACCAAAAGAATTGAATTTAAAAGATTACAATAGTGAGGATTCTGAATGCTGATTTTCAAGGTAGGAAGGTTAGCACAACACATTCTTCCTACTCCATATATTGGCAGTCAGATTGGTGGATAAAGACAGTGAAGGAAAAGAAGAAAAGATAGAAAGTGTATTGAAATCCTTAATCTCCATTTGTCATAACTGGCAATGTATACACATAGATAAATTCTCCTATATACATAATCAAGCCTTTCTGCTGGCACTGCCCTTTCATTACTTTTAAATATGCACTCTGGGGTGATTTCATTCCTAACACTGAGGTTCTTTAGTCAGCCAGGATCATAAGCATTGAAGCTATGATACCAACGATTTAGATATGGTGGCCATGTCAATATAGTCAAGATGGAAGATTATCTTCTTTCAAAAAAAACTTCCTGTTTTGTAAAATAGTCTCTGGATAAGGAAGAACTAGGGACACACTAAAGAGAGACAATTCTTATTTTCTGTTGGAAACACAAGCAGATGAGAAAATGATGTAGCAACACAGGATTTATGATGTAAGCTCATTCACTGAAAGAAAATGCAGCAAAAGTGTAAAAAGAAGTGGCTATACAAAGTTGGAACTTCTGATTGACTGATCTTCTCCTGCAGTTGCCATCAAACAGCATACCTCTCCTGCATTAACCTAACTAATTATTGAGAGGCTGTAACAAATGTGAAAACCCCTCCTTAATCTTTGTTCATGAAACCACAACATATTTCTAAGGTTTAATGGGTTTTATTTTTTGCTTTAAAGAATAAATATGCACAGAAAATAATTTTTGGCAAAAGGTAAAAAAAATGAGGAAGTTGGTAATTTCAGTTTTTAGAAGTAAAACTTCAAAGTTGAAATTTTCTGAATGAAACTGCGTTTATATTCATGGATTACCCCAAAGCACCCAGTAGAATGATCATTTTGGTCAATGTAAGTTGCCACTATATTCACCTCATCCTTTGCACTTTGAAAGTCAAGAAAATGGATGAAGATGATAAAAAGCTGAACAGATCGAATATCAAGTTGAAAAAAGAATAAGATGAAAAATTGGAAAAGAAGAAATAAGAACTGAAGATTTTAGTAAAAAGAAATTATTTTATATGAAATGCATTATACTGCCATAAAATGTCACCAAATTAAAGAGCTTTACAAAATTATTAAATGACAGAGTTCATGCCTGTGAGCCAACTTCAAGCATTTTGGAAATGAAAGGTGACAAAAGCAACAATATTTTGAAGGAAAAATTCAACAAAATAATTTTTGAAAGACATTATAACACAAATTCTATTTTCCAAATAATGTTCATTTTTAGTCTGTCTGTCTAGCAATTTATTAACATATCATCAGAGATCTGCCTTAAAAACTTGGATATTTATACTTAACAATGTTCAATACAAAACAATTGTGTATGCAGCACTGAAGCAGACTTCTTGTCTCATCTTTTGTGGTTCAATAAAATCAATTCTTTTGGTTGATTAATGAAACTTTTCCAGTTTTTCTTCTCTGAAAAGAAAATGACTATTTGTAATCAGATTGCAAACTGGAGAAATTGAATTTAATTACCAACTTCAGCCTTAATCACCAATACCAATTTTTTTATGGTGCATTCATTGAAGGCGGAACTCACAATTAGTGACTTGTAATACTTAATCACTAGCAACTGCACAATTACAGGGGTACAAATGAATCTTACAGATTTATAAAATTTGTGTAGTAAAGGATGTATTGGTAGAAATAAAGTGAATGCAAGGCGAGAAGTTACAGCATCGCTAGTGACTGGAAGATATGCGGCATGCCTTGAAAATCAGCATTTTAAATCATGACCTTCTAGTAAACTTTTTATACAGAGATGGTAAGATGCATTGTTGAAAAATAAGTAAAATGAATTTATTTTTACCACCAAGTAGAAACCATAAACATGAGGAGTGCTGATAAATCTTCAGCTTTGGGCACTTCTCAAAATCTAAACAAATGAACAAACAAGAGACATTCATAATTCTTAGATATGAGCAGATAGATAGATATGAATGGACTGGGATAGATAGATAGATAGATAGATAGATAGATAGATAGATAGATAGATAGATAGATAGATAGATATTAATGGACTGGGATAGATAGATAGATATGAATGGACTGGGATAGATAGATAGATAGATAGATAGATAGATAGATAGATAGATAGATAGATAGATAGATAGATAGATATGAATGGACTGGGATAGATAGATAGATAGATAGATATGAATGGACTGGGATAGATAGATAGATAGATAGATATGAATGGACTGGGATAGATAGATAGATAGATAGATATGAATGGACTGGGATAGATAGATAGATAGATAGATAGATAGATAGATATGAATGGACTGGGATAGATAGATAGATATGAATGGACTGGGATAGATAGATAGATAGATAGATAGATAGATAGATAGATAGATAGATAGATAGATAGATAATGAACAAAATTGAATAGATAGAGAGAGAGAGAGAGAGAGCGAGAGAGAAAGATATAAAGAAGAACAGAAGATAAGATCTGTCTTTAAACAAGGACAGAGTTAAATTGCAAGAGTGAGAGAGTGTGAGATAAATAACAAAAGAAAGATATAAAGAGCAATAGAGAGAGGGGGATGTTATAATCCACTGTAAATTAGATCGCTTTCTGATTCACTCTACATGTCGGCCAGATGTGAGTGCTAAGAAAGCAAAACCCAAAATAAAAAATGTTATCTTCTGTGCAGAGACTGCAAGCATCACATTCAGCCCACAAAACAAATACCCACAAAACAAATACCCCTCCCAAAAATACCACACAACGCAATTACCCACAAAACAGATACCCACAAAAATGTAAAATACTATAACCAAGCATGAACATTGCCGCCAAAGAAAACAAGATGAGTCTGGGAGCCCCTCAAATCTGACTCTTGACATCACAACCATGATTTCAGTGAAACGACCCAACACATCTACCTTTACTATCATCCTGCAGGTCTTTCTCACTGACATGGCAACCAGATTCATTAGGAATCTGGTTCCTGCGACTCTTCACACACAGAACCCAGCCAACAGGTCAGTTGATGAAACCAGTGAGCTCTCTTTGTCACCACCGTGATTTCAATCAACCGACCCACCTTCCTCCAAACATCCATTCCATGCCCATAGAGTCATTCCAGTCGCATCCTCTGTATCAGCAAAGCCAGATTGATTCACGGCTTCACCATCACACTCCAGGACTTTCTCATCTGCAACAGTTGACAGGTCACAGTGGTGATCTGTGACCTGTAAACTGACCCAACAAATCTGTCAACTCCAGGCCTTACTGACAACACCCTTACACCTAATTGCTTCCCTTACCAACAGCAACTAAAGAACCACATATCAACAATTTTGTTATCTGTTCACTTTGCCTCACAGGCTGCTTATTGTCCTTTTCAAAGAGATGTGAACCATCTGGGATAGAAACAGCATTTCATGTCACATCATTCATCACTTAATCTATTTAGGGTCAGAGGAACGCCACATGTACTGCAGCCGTAACAACAGTCGTGTATCTGGATCAAGATAGTCTAGCAAAGTACATCTCTCTTCAGACTGGATTCAAATTCAAAGGAAAACAGATCCTGGTCTGCTTGTTATTTAACCCATGGTTGGGGGAGAAGAGATGGATTCACACCTTTCCCAAGAGTATTTATGCAAAAGTGAATGCAACAAACTCCAAGTTATTAATTATGACATTACACATGCATAAGATATGAATATCAAGAGATTTAAATGGCAAGAAATAGAGAGAGGGAGAGAAGTAACTTACAAAAGAAAGAGATAAATCACAAGAGGGAGAGGTAAATAACAAGAGAGAGAGAGAGTGAGATAAATAGCAAGAGAGAGGTAAATAAAAAAAGAGTGATCAATAACAAGAGAGAGGCATAAACAGCAAAGGAGAGAGATAGACAACAAGAGAGAGTGATAAATAATAAGTAAGAATTAGAAAGAGAGATAAAAGTAAATAACAAAAGAGAGATGACTACAGAGAGAGAGAGAGAGATAAATAGCAAGAGAGGAGAGTGAGAGACAATAAAAGTCAGAGGTATGAACACAGAAATAAAGAGAGAAGGAAAAAAGAGATTAGAATTGGCAGAAGAGGACACACACACACACACACACACACACACACACACACACACACACACGCACGCACACATACATGTACCTATTATGTTTGTCTACACAGATATTTAGTTCTGGATCCGGAATCATCCATATAATGATATATATGTATGTATATATATATAAGTTTTGTCTTTATTTACATAGAAAGTATGTAAAAGCCTTGTATGTAAATAAAAAGGTTGTCTTCAAATATTATTGGCTCTTGGAAATCATAATATTGAGTCTAAAGAAGATTTAATATGTAAATCATCTGTGACATAAGTAAAACGAAATTCAGTCTTATATGATTTGTTTTTTTTAATGATTTTTACAAACGTGAAATACATAATAATCTGTACATAAATGGGACATGAACTTTAGCCTCGAAAAGTAATTTAAGAAATTTCAAAATATTTTTCATGTTTATTGATGTCATTCAAAGTATTATTCTTATTGATAAAGGAATATATATTTTATTTTGGTTGCTATTTTTATTTTGAATTGGTTTTATTTGGCTGAAGTTCATCAAACCCAATCAATGTATATATAGATGCATAGCGACAGAATTGTGTTTATATAAAAAAAAGACGTATGTAGTGTTGATTTCTATGTCTGCATATTTTATATCGACAAATACTTCAACCTCAACATTCAGTATTCTTCCAACACAAAGTTTAAACAGGATACACACACACACACATTAATAATTACAAATATACCGACATTAAATTTAGATATATGCGTAATATATACTTATACATAGCTCTGTTTTACTACAATGAGCACTGTTATGTGTACACCATTGATTAAATAAATAGTTCTTTGCTCACCTGTGTGTGTACGTAATTGCTCATGCATATAGTTGTTTGTATCTCTTTATTTAGATCATTTATATATATATATATATATATATATATATATATATATATATATATCATTTATTTGAAAATTATAACATAAAAATGTTATAAAATCACTACAAAAATAGCCATTTTGTTTACAACCCTTCTGGTGTCTTATCAAGTGATGATGTTGAATATAGAACCCTTTATTCTACATTCAACACCATCACTTGAGAAGACACCAGAAGTGTTGAAACAAAATGGCCATTTTTGTAGTGCTTTTATAACATTTTTATGTTATAATTTTCAAATAAATGATTATATTTGCTCTACTCTGTATTAAGCACTCTTTTAAGAATAGTATTTGTTGATTACTGGAGTTTATTCCGTATACACCAATCCTATACATGGATATATATATATATATATATATACATATATATATATATATATTTAAATAAGTTTTTTCTGGTACAGAATTTAATAATAGCTAGGAAAAGGCAAAATTTATAAGGCACTTTTCTTTTTTTTCTTTTTTTTAAAGCTAAAAAAAAACAACCAGTTTCATTCCAGGACTTATCAAGTTTATTTTTCTCAGAATAACAATATAAAAGCGTGTAAATTAAATTAACGAATGGAATGGAAGAGAAGAAAAAACTGAATTTCAAGAAACTAGAGTCCAATAACATTCAGACCCAGCAAGCATTCCCTCTGTTTACAAAGGGAAGGCCCACGGGATCTGATATACAGGGACTCTAGAACCTTGAGGTGAAATGTGCATTGGGACCTTAGATAAAATCAAAAAACGGTCCACACTAAAATATACTTTGAAAATACTTTGAATCCAGTTGCCAGGAAACGCCAACTAAGCAATACTTCTGGCTCTGCTGTTGCTGAGCATGTAATAAATAGCAGGAAATGTGTGGTTAATTTTTAGAAGGAACTGGAAATTCAATTGTAAACAGGAAACAAGGGATAAACCTCTACTCCTGTTCAAAAATAAAAATAAAAAGCTAAATAGACCAATCTAAAATAATTATTTATGAGAATATTTACAGAAAAGTATCATATATATATATATACAGGGTGTAATAAAAATAATTTTACAAACATTGTGGGGGCGGGTGTCCTCACACCAAAACAAGGACAAAAGTCCATATAAACATATGTCTGCAAATGCTTCGTTTTTGAGTTGTTAAGTTTAAACAAAGTTTATTGTAGATGGCGCTCTGTTGCTATGTAGACTAAGTTACATTTGTCATTTGTGTACATTTGTAGCTAGTCTGTCTTCAATGTTTAACATGTGTAGTTGTGAATTAACTGAGAAGTGTTCCATTGTGGCATTATCAACTTGCTTGGACTGAAATGATTTAAAAACTTAAAATATGCATATCACTCAAATATAAGAATCTTCTGCAAACACTGAGACATACATTCACACGTACATCAGATTTTGTGGTACCCAAAACTTTCAGAAATTTAAAGTGTAAATTAGCTTTTTCAAATATGGAAAAATTGACAGAAAAATGTGGTTTGTTATCTTGTCAGGTTAACTCCTCCTAATTTTTGAAACTGCTCCTAGGGGACACTTTTCATATTATAAATACTCCACTATAATTATTTGCAAACTCTTCTTACTTTTCCACTTATACCACAACATGTAAATTTCTCACAGAAGAACGTGTTCCAATCTTTGGGACATGCATGAACAAGAGACACACACACACGTACGTACGCACATTCACTCACTTCGTATACTTTGGAGCAAAAAGCTCCCACATTCATTTGTTACACACATTATTGTCTTTGTCACTCATAACCTTTTTGTTGTTAATATATTATCATTTGTTTGCACATATATATCGGTTCTTGTTGTTTCTTTACATTTCTTTACAAGGACTCATACTCTAAGTCTGCCATGTTTGTTGTGGGCACTTCAGGAGACACACGTGTTTATCTCTCAATGCATATACTGGCCCACAACAATCTCTTAGTTAAGTAATTTCAAAACAGGTATGAAATATCTGAGAAGACATGTGAAACACTGAATAACTTGACAGATTGATGAATCTGTCCAACTTCTCTAAAGTTTTGGGTAGTGCTTTCTATGTGTGTATGTACATATGTATATACACTCCACCTATATCCATATATATACATATATATATGTATGTCTATATTTCTGAGATGAGGCATTGTTACTATTTACACTATTTACATTGTTCAGACTGTTTTCATCTTTACTGGCATAATCACAATGTTTCGTCCATTGTACGCCCCTGCCTTCTTCAGGTGATATACATTAGAATTTCAAACTGAACTCTTTATTTAGTGCATGGGGGTAGATTGCTCCATTTCCACATTCCACACTTTTTCTGGATATTTCAGTTTTCAGTTAATTCCCTTTACTAACTCAACTCTCCAAGTTTTTTGGTCCCTCTGCTGTGGCCAGGGATTGAACTCAACCAACACTTTTATCAATTGGCCAAGGTCACAAGGTCACAAGGTACATGGAACTATGTTATTATAGACAATTTACGAATCGCAGCAATGCGTAAATTTTGTAATCACTCTATTTTCATGTAGTCAATTTTGTGCATTTTGGGGAGAAACGGATCACAGAAGCTTTCTTAAGTATCCCCAAAGCTCACTCGCTGATTGATCTATGCCAACCAATCAGACTGCATGTGAAGAGTAACTTTTCCCGCGTAGTGATCTGGAGCCTATAGTCACTTATACAAGCAAGAATTTTTCTTAGCTAATTAGTGAGAATTCAGCTGCCAAATGAATCCACGACAGTTGAAATCATGCGCCAACATTCTCACTCACACACACCACTCACACACTGAACATTCCTTATACACTCACATAATCTTTTCTTACACAGCAAAATCTTCTGAGAACAGTCATTATAAGAAACTCTCATAAACATTCTTCCAGTAAACTTCAAAATACTAAAATTACAGATAAAGAGAGACAACTCTTGTTTATTTCAACCTTTTCTTACTTAAATGCATGCTTTCTTTCACATCGTTGTTTGATATTGTACATCTTGTTAAATACATATTTTATGTGTAACAATGTCTTTTGCTTATCTTTTTCCACGTCAGACTTGTTTCCTAATCTAAAGTTAAATTAATGTGGTGAAGTCCACCAGACCCTGAATTTTTTTCTCTAATTCATCCATTCAATTCTAACATAGTTCCATGCCAACTATGTCTTATAGGCACAACTAAAGCCTTTATTTTTGACATTTTTCTCAACTGCCAAGTGAATTCCTGATATTTTTTTAATTATCCATTTTCTTTTTTTCATATAGTCAGCTGATAATAAATATTATTTTGAATTTATTAACTATTATTTAATAATAAGACTACAGAAAGAGTTGTTTTTTTTTAAATTTAAATATGAATTTGAATTTATATCATTTTAAAAAAAATTCAGTTAAATTATTTTGTCACTAAGAGATTCTCACCTCTAAAACTAGAGATTTTTATAAAGAGGGGCTACTTTCATTAAAAAGTCAGAAAATAAATCTCGTAGAATTAAATGGAGCTGATTTTGATTAAAAGATATAATATTATTTTGAAAATATAGAAATTTTTTTTTCTCATTGAAAATTTACTAAAAAACATGCTTATGTGAAAATAAATGATGTACTTTTTGTTTTGCTCTTATATTTCAACTCTATTCTCCTGTGAAAATGAAGACAACTTAAGCCAGGAACCAAAGATGAAGGAAAGAAAATAGAAAGAATAAGAATTAAAAGTAGAGACAATTACTTACTCATCTATCTTCAATCAATATACAATATTCGCCTGTCATTAATGGTTTTTTTCTTCTCTTGACTGCAGTAAATTTCATATCTCATATATTTCATTGTCATCAGTTAGCAACTTTAAAAATTATTATTAATTTTTCCTCAAATTTGCAACTTCTATATAAGAGTGCTAATAAATTCTGAGTTTAGCCATTTGGTTAGCTTTTAAGAAGATGGACGCACGTGAAATGTTTTGACCAAACATCTTTTGCAGCATAACTTCTGTCCATTGTCCAACTGCAATATTTTGTTTAATACAAAACATCAGCATTAGGAAAATAATTTCTTTTATAAATCATTTTTATAAATTTGTGCTCACATTTTTATTTTACCTTTTTTTTTTTTAAAGAAAACTTAATTATACTACATCTAGTTTTTAAGAAAAATCTTTTATTAAAAACTTGATTTTCTTTTAATAAAATTTCTGTTCATAAAGAATGACTGATAAAGGGAAATAACTACAAATGACTTTATCTAAGGGAGATAATAAAAAAACGGCGTTTTAAAACAAATTTCTGCAAATTGACGGCGTAATATTCACCGCATACAGAAAGGTCATAAAAGAGAAAGTATTACTAAAAGTACAGGAAGTTGTGGCGAGCCATGATCACCTACGTCCTACCACCTCCTTTTGCATTCATCATTTAAACAATAACCCTTTGAATTGATCTTGAACCTTGTATAAGGTGAATTTCTTTACCAAGTAATAAATGATTCACTATTCATTTCTGTTCCAGTCATCACTAGGTACCCAATTCTAATAACCTTGTACCAAACTCAGCATAGTATATACACACTTTGAAAACATGAAAGGACATGAGTGCGTGTGTGTCATATGGTCTGAAATATAGTCGTTTGATAAAAAGAAAGATTCAATTGAATCAATTGTCAACATTAAATTCCTGAATATTCATCACAAAGACAATCCCATATTTTTAAGTGGACAACTAACAATGAAGTTTTCCAAATGGGAAATTCCCACTTAGCATTTCCTTGATTCAGTCTGTTATTCTCTAGTCAACTAAAAAAAATACTCTTTCCTCATTCAAACCTTTTTGTTTGTGAAACTTTTACGTTATTCTTGGATTAAAAAAACTGTTTCTGACGGTCGAATTGGGATTTCATTCGACTGCCAAGTAAGCATCTCCAAAAAGAAAAAATATATAAAAATTCATTTAAGCAGAAAATCCTTAATTAATGTGGTTTTGCATTTCGTGTGAGAAAGAAAACTTTAATGGTGTTCGGTCTTTCAAAAAAAAAAAGTTTAACAATTCACTGTAAAAAAAAAAAATCAATCAACAACTTTGAGGAAAATTTCAGATTTGAATTCAACTGTAAAATATTTAATTTTATTTATGACCAAGACATTTATGAAAGGACAAAGGCCATTTTCAGGTTGGTGTTTTTACCCCTTTTTTTTAAAACTCATTTCTTTATTTCAAATTTTAGCAATTTTTCTCCTATGCAATACTGAATTTTTTTTTTTTTTTTAATAATTAAATTGCGCTTTCGTTTTTTTACACATGTAAATGGGAAATAGTGTGGACATAATCTCAGGATAAAATTGAGTGGTGATAATCTCAGAATTCCATCCATAATCCACCAAATTAGCACATTCTGTTTACAATTAAGTTTATATCATAAATAATATGTAACAAAAATTTGTACATGTGCAGTCGACTTAGTAAATAAATGCAGGTGAATTTCTTACAAACTAAAAATCCTTGATCGATTTATTTTATTCAGGCCTGATTTCTTATCCTTGATAGAGCTCGAAAGATTCATTAGCAACAGAAACTACAGACCGACTTCTCTAAATCAGTACACTTGTATTTCCTTTTCTTTTGTAATTGTTAGTAATGACATTTAGTACTAAAAATAAAATTACAATCTTTACTACATGTTCATTTCTACAAACATTTCAAATGTTAAGACTAAGAGTAAGACCGTTTAACAGACTCATCCACAAATAAAAGTATACACGTCTTTACATAGAGAAGCTTCATTAAAAAAAACGTATGTAAATTACATTCTTAAATGTTATCACAATTATTCTAAATGAGCAAATACCCTTATTCCCTCCGTATTCCATCGTTGAGAAGTGAGTTCCTCTCAAACAACTTCTTCCCGCGAACCTTTGCCCTATGGAACAGACACCCTGGAGGATGTTTCCCTGATCACTATACCTGTTCAAGTCTAACGTTAACCGTTATCTTCCCCTCCTATTCGTATAAACTACCCCTTAATGTAACCCTCTACCTCGAGTCGACCCCGGGCCTTCTACAGGGTAAACCTTACACTAGTGTAAAGATAAAAACCAACAACGAATAATCTAAATAATAGCTGCAAGAGTAACCTCCCTTGTATAGAAATTTATAACAGAGTTATTTCCCTTTAAACTCAAATTTGATCATTACATTTCGTGCCCGATTAAAACATTTAAAAACCGAATTTTACGTCCTTAAAAAAAAAAACAACATTTAATCAAGCACATAGTCTCCATTGTTTTTAAGAACCGTCTCCCATCTTTTTACAAATTTGTTAATGCAATTTTCGTAGAAACTTCGTGTTTTTTTGGGGGGGGGTGGAAGAAGATTGTGAGGTAGTTTTTGAATTTGATTGATTGTGTACAGTTGTACTCTAAAAAGTAAGAGTTTCAAATTTGTTTATCATTGAAATGAAAATCCGAAGGATCCAAGTCAGAAGAATATGGTGGGTGCTGGACGGTTTCTTATTTCAACTCTTTAAGCTTCTACAATGTCTGTTTTGTTTTAGTTTTTGTACTCTTGCCATGTTGTGTTGGAAAATGACACTTTTTCGATTTGCCAAAAATTAGCCGTTTTTCTTGAATCCGTGTCTCTTTCAAATGGCGAAAGACAGTTAAGATACCGATTTTTAAACTCTTCGCAATCTCTTACGTCGAAATCTTCGTTTTATTCTCCACGATGGCAAGCAGAATGTCTTCTTCGTCGACGTCGGAATGTCGAATGTTTATTTTTAGGTTGGAAACTCACCCTGAAGGAAATCTGCCAAACCATTTTTGACCTGCCGAACAGTTGGAACACAAGCCAAATAAATCTTCTGAAGGATTTTTTTTTTTTTTTACACTCCGATGCTTACTCCTTTCCGAAATTCATATGTCGAAAATGCAACTTTTCATCGTCCATTATTCAAGGTACAGTGTAACCCGGATATAAGAGAGTTGTCTGGACCGGAGAAGAAGTATCTTATATCCGGGTTTGGTCTATTATATATATATATATATATATACATTAACACAGGCTCTAATTTGGGACCAGATAAAATCTCTCTTATATCCGGGTTACACTGTATTCATCTGTTGTCAAGATTTAACAAATTCTGACTCGTAATTGAACAATGAAAGAAAAAAGGTTTTTCAATCTCAAACACATCAGAAATCTGTACCAAAACACTATTGTTAAGTTGCAGTCCATTTTATTTTTATATTTAAAATGGAACTCGGGCACGTACTTTTGCAATGATCTGATTTCTGATATATATTTTCCTTGTCAATTTTATCAAAACATCATCATTAAATGTAAGCATGGGAAATATTAAATATTAAGTTCGAAACATCTATTTTCCCCAGTCCAATGTGTACATCATTTAAAAAAGGCTATGGCTAACAAGTTTTCAGACACATTCTTGAGCATAAGTTTGATGAGCGACCTAATCTTCTATCTGATTAAACAAAGCTATTTAGAGAAAACAAGAAATATAAGTATTGCTCTCCTAGAATAAAGTAAAAAATTCTTGATTATGACATTTTGATTAAAACTTTTTTCTTTTTTCTCTTGCAGGTAAGAAAATGCTTTTTGAAGACAGAATTGGTAAGATATTTTTCAACAAAATAATAAACAGGAATTTCTTTTACAAACAATTCCAGCAGCAGTAACAAAATTCAAAATTTTACTTATAGCTAAAAATAAAAAATGATCAGTAATTTATCAAAAGGTATTTGACATGTAATTACTGATTCCTTCATTGAGTTGCGTAATAACTGAAAGACAATTTTATTCAATCAAAATATTCCTCCTATTTTGGTAATAACTTTTTAATTCTTTTAATAATTTTTCATTGAAAACCTTGATAAATTTATTTAAATCTTTTTCACGTTAATCTTTGATGGGAATTTCTTGTTCATAAGATAATGGTTTAAGAAGTCACTTGAAGAAGTGGAATTCTGTAAGGAGAAAGGCTAGATGAACTGACAACACAATAAAGCAATCTTCTTCAATTTATTCAACTTTAATTCTGTCATTTTTTGTCATCTGTGAATGTGTGTTTGTTTTTTGAATGCATTATTTTAATCTAAATATTTATAAATTGTTTGGCCATACTGAAGGAAACTCTGATGTATAAAATTACTTGTGTTCCACTGAATACACACTGTAACTCTCCAAAAACAGCTTTTGTTGATGTTTCAGCTTTTCATCTGTAACTATCCATTGTCCAGACTCTAGTTATGAAATGAAATCCATTCTTCATTATAAGTGTTGATACAATGTAAAAATGGATCATTGTCTTTTAATATGCCTAATGTCAGTCTCCAACATGTTTTTTTTTGTTTCATTTCATTCAAAGCCAGCTCAAATATCAATACATTAAAGTTTCCTTTATAATCTCAGACCAAGTTGGATTTTTTTTCTACTTATTTTCCTCTGCAGTGTTCACATCTTTATTGATTGATGCATTAAAAATTAAGAAAGCAAACCTTTTTCTTTAAGATTATTAGAAAGGAGTTCCTCATTCACAATGGCATAGGTTTTGTCAGAATTGTAAAAGTACAATGTTTATTTATACAACTAGTGGAACAGAATATGACTCAAGGCCATGATTCAAGTAGGAATTCTATGCATACATAGAATATCTTACAAAAATTGAGTCCTTTTGCCTTGGGCATCAATGTTTAACCCTTACATACCTCTTCATAGTGCCACCACTCCCAGAAACTGAATACATTGAGCTTTGAAGAAAAGCCTACCAAAAATTGCTAGAGCACATGGCTGAGATTTACAGAAAAAAACATTTTAATTGTTTAGTCTTGGAGAATGAACCTATTTGTAAAGAAGTGTGTTAACCTTTTTAAGTTTCATAATATCATTTTAATATGATTATTTTACTCAAACACTTTTTTTATTATCTAAATGGAAATTTTTTTTTATTTTTTATTATTTCAACCAGAATCTTTTTTTCTCTCATTAACATCATCATCAATCCTGAAAGTAGAAAATGTATTTTTTTCTCACGGTTTACTTTCCATCATAATGAGGGATGACACTGCCAATCGGTGAAGTAAATAATTGCCCAGCGTGCAAAAGTAAGGGACGGCAAAGAACCTACTTCTATTTTGACCCTCGAATTCAAATATAAATCTCAAAACTTATAAATTGAACGGCTTTCTATTTTTGCCCCCAAAATTTAAAAACAAATGATATGATATTTAAAATTTTAAATAATTCATTAAAAATAAATTATTACTACCCCACCCTTCCCATTCATACACCGTAAAAATTTAAAAATGGAAATTTTTAAACAAAGTCAGAAATTTCACGTTGAAACCAAGAATAAAATTGAATCTGGCTAATCATAAACAAGTTTTTATTGTCAAGTACAAAGGAAAAATTGATATTTTGCTCACAAAATTAAAATACCGCATTTCGTTATTAAATACCCACCAATCATCCTGCAGTAATTTTCATTCTTTAGATCTATCAATTGCACACATACACAGAATAATCACTTGTTTCTAAAGATTAAATCAATCTTCATTAAGGATTGTAATTGAAGGAACAACTAAATGGTTGATTTGTATATTCACTAATCTATTAGAAAGATCCAAAATGTCATAACTACTAATATTATTTGCATTAGTTGATAACTGGAAGGATAGGAAAGGAAAGGAATTTTGGCAGTGAACCTAGCAAGAAAAAGGCCTTTTTTTATTGTTGCTGCCGATCGCAGCAGCAGGCATTTAGTTTATTAATATTGGGAAGCCTTAAGAAAATTTTGCATGAATAAAGTCTATGGTAAAATGGCTGATTGTCATTTTAAAGTTAAGTGACAAAAATTAGAGACAAATGCCAAATAGCTTCTTCGTTCGTTCCTTTCAATAATGGTGGCTACACAGTAGAGGTTATGCAGTGCTGGATTTGTTGTTTGAATATCTCTATCTCGGCATAGGACTAGTCATCACTATGTTGAACTTATTTGATATAACTGCAGAATCTGCAGCACTTTCCATACATACTCAACGGGATTCAAATCTGGTAATCACCTGAACAAGTGGAACACCTGGAAGTCAGCTAAGTTTTTTTAGATGTGAAATATTAAAAAATAAATTCTTTATTATTAAAATCAGTGGAAATTAGACTTGTGGTTATAACTGGTTGAAGTTAGATTGCACTAAGTCTGCAAAAATTGTTAAATGAATTTCTAGGAATTGGTTATGGTTTGTGAGCATACTGCCTTGATATTGGAATGTGAATGATTCTAATACAAAGTGGCTCCTGTAAATTTATAAGATTATAAAACATGTGATAAGAAATCTTAATAATTCAAATGAAATAAATGAGATTTCTTGGATCCTCTTTATTTTTATAAAAGTGAACCACTGTAAAATTAGTTTTCAGAAGTGGTTTGTTCAATTTTTTTATTTTCCACAAGATTTGATAATGTTCACTTATAATTTGATTTCCTTCAAAAAGTTAAATAATTTCTTTGATAACATCACTTTTTTTATCAATTCATACCATTACCTTTGTTTAGTTGCCAATAAATGGTAATGGAGTACTAGAGTTTTACTTGTAATAATTCCCAATGATAATTGGAGCTGCCGGAGATTCTTCTCTGTTTCTGGAGAAGCCATATTTAGGATTCCAGATTCGAGTGAGCCAGACTTATCTTCTATGTCACTAGCGAGGGTATATTCTGCAAACAGCAAAGAGCAAGTTATCAGTTTTGCCCGCCATGAGTACAGTGAGTTGGAGATAGTTTCTACACCTGGTGAAGATATATATTCCCAAAGGAAAACAACACTGCCTTATAAGCTGCATAACATGGCAGCTGACAGGTCTGGGCAGAGGGGCCTGTGCCCATGCTAAAAAAGTAACTAACTGCTTGGTTTGATTCCTGGAAGTTGACTGACAAACTGGCCACTTTCATCACTCTATGAAGTGACATCACTAAGCAGCCATCATGTGACTCCATTTTAACCAAAGGTAGATGATCGCCTTTTGCCTTTTGTATCCCTGCATATGCCCCCCTCCCACACACACACAATAGATGAAATAAACTCACAAGAAAACATACATTTGACCCTATACTTATCAAATCCTAGAAATCTTGAGCTAATTGAAGGTAATATGGAGTTCTCTCACTGCTTTCCACACTCTCCAAAATCCCAGACAAAACCGCCAGATTATTTCCATCAAGGTGAAAATTCCTGGTTTAGTCTCTCCATTTTTGAGTGGCATATAACAGGGTTTTTATAACGCCTGTGGTCAGTGATTTATTAACACAGCTAGATCATTAATTTGTTTTGTTAATTTTCACCTTTTGTTTATATATTTATTAACATTTGTTTCTTACAAATCCAAATGTACCAATCTCCTTTTTCCAGAAATATTATCTTTATTCCCCCTACACATTATTTATCACATTACTTCATTTCTTAGCTTTCATTCTTTCTATCAGTTCAACATTTCAGTCTCTCTCCTCTCTCTTGCTTTCTCTATATTTCTCTTTTCTTGCTTTTTCTCTTACACCCACTCACACACATTTTATATATATATATATATATATATATATATATATATATATATATATGTAATAATAATAATAATACAATATAATTTTTTTTTAATTGATTTCACTCCAAGCAAGGCAGTAAAGCCACTAAGACACAAGAAGTTACTGAATCTGGAAGAATTAGAAAACAGAAACATTGCTAAGGAGCGAGAACAAAAGTGTAATCAAGAGGACAGTAGATAGCAATTAACATTGCATTTAAATTTTTGAAGATTAAAGTTGGCTGGAATCATGGCATCGGAAGTATTCCACAAGCGAGAAGTGCAAATAAAGAAACTGTTAGCATAGAATTTAGGTTATATCCAACCAACTCAACAGTAAATTGGTGAGACCTCGTTGCCAATCGAGTATTGCACTTAAATTCATAGTCTAGGTACCCTGGCAAAGAGTTCATCCGAACAGTTGCCATGGAAGTATTTATAGAAAAGACATTGGAAGGCAACTTTACATTGATGAAAAAGTGACTGAAGCCAAAACGCCAGATCAGGACCAATAATATTGCTGATTGTTCTTTGGATTTTATCAAGGAGCTCTAGATATATAGCATGAGCACCAGACCATATGTTGCATCAATATTCAAATCATGGACAAATGGTAGACATAGATATGTAAGATAAATTCTGGAGAGAAAAATTGTCTCACACAACACAGTAAACCAACTTTCTTAGCAGCTGACCTGGCAATGGATTCAATATAGTCTTTCTACTTTATGTTTGTGGAGAACATTAGCTTGAGAAGTTGCAATGCGTCACTCTCCAAGAGGTTAGCATCAGCCATGCTGATGGAAAGTAGAAAGGGTTCTCTCAGATGATTAATAGAGAGCAGTTTAGTTTTGGAGGCATTAAAATTAACATGCCCTCCTTTGCCCCATTTAATAACAAACTGAAGGTAATTTTTTAAATCAGCTGCCAATTTGACCTCAGTGAACTCTGATCAGATTTACTATGATGACAGGAGGAAATGGCTGTCATCAGCATAGATACCAAGTTGAGAGGTGATGTTAATAAAAAAGAAAGTAAGACCAAAGATATAATTCTGGGGGATACCAGCTTTAGTACAAAAGGATCTAGAAGAGTGGCCATTCAAGATAACTTTCATTTCATGATTTGATAAGAAAGACTGGATCAGTTAAAAACATTTGGCTGGAGACACCATGACTTTTCAACTTGGTGTGTGTGTATATATATATATATATATATATATATATATATATATATACTCAGGCGACAGACTGTTTCATGCTAAACACAATTATCAGGCCTGATGATTGCATTTAGCATGAAACAGTGTCGTCTCTAAGTGTTGACTTCAATGTTCACTTTTATATTTGATATTGAGCACTTTATCCCATAAATATAGCACACTTTAAAACTATATTCCGTCATATATATATATATATATATATATACACACACACACATGCAAATATATACAAATGAGAGCAGATGAATAATTTCATAATTCCATAGACTGGCATATAGTTATTACTTGAATTTTGAACTTAAATGTTTTTGTATAATATTTGATCTATCTAATTGATATTTACAACTGAACTAAATGCATTGTCATGGGAGGAGATTGAAAGTTAATATTTATTTTATGAATAAATGCTTTTTTTCATCATTATACTGCAGACTTATGGATGTAACTAAATTGTGTTGTACATGCCTTTCGACTAGAAACTGATTTATATTTGATTTTTGAGCAGCTAAAAACTATAAAAATTCATGTTTTATTTCTTTTTTTTCTTATTTACATATACAAAATTCATTTTAATTTTAATTTTTTTTTTTTAAACAAAAACTTTTAATGAATAAATTTATTTGCATAATTTGATCCTGGATTTAAAAAGAAAAAAACAAACAAAGAAATGCCTGTCAAGAGGAATTCAATGTTTTGAAACATCTTTTCTGAAAACAAAAGCTTTTGGTCTGACCAAGAAAAGTTGACTGATAATTTGATTTGTTTCTTATGGCTTATCAACTTTTGGGGGCCAAAACATATTTTGGAATTGTAAAAATAATTCTTTTTTTTTTTTTTTTTATTTATAAGTTAATATTGAATTAACAATTTTTGTTTGAGAATAACAATGATTTTTCCAGGCACAAATCCTACTATTTCACCCAAAACTGGGGGAAAAGAGATGGATTCATACTTTTCACAATAGTATTTGAATGTGAAAGAATGTAATGAACTTCACTGGAATACAAACTCAGTTCTCCCACTAAGAAGAAATTCCACTAAAAGATTCTGATGTTAGGTCAAATTTGTGGAAGTTAGTTAGGCTGAAAACTTATCAATTTTTCTTCTCTTGTTTAAATAGTTTATTAGTTTTCATTTTTGCTGTTTTTTATCTAACTTTTCAGCTAATATAAATTGAGTTTCTATTTCATGTATGCTTTAAAATTCATTATTCGTTTCTTCTTTTTGTTCTAAACAAGAACACTAAATTTCAGAAGAACCACAGGTCTGTGTGTGCTGAGGCCTACTCTTAGTGTGTGTTCTCATATTGATGCAACAAACATGAGTCCTTAAAACTTACGTCTTGTATTCTAGTTGAGGAAATTAAAAAAAAAAAGAAGCAATCCTTTAGTAAACAAATTCTAAAAAAACAGCGGCATCATAATGTAAAGAGGGCCAAAGAATATATCAACAGAAACATTATGAAAACAACAAAGATGAAGACTATAATATGAAAAATGTCTAGAATAATGAAAACATTTTAGAATTTCCAAAATGAATTAATTTAATACAGCTTAAAGTATCTACAATGACAGTCAGTAACATTGCAATGTTACTCCGAGCGTGAGTCATGTCGGGTTAAGTTTTAAAATGTTATTTTATCGACTCTCAATAGAAATTTGACCTCAATATCTCCTGCGTTCTTGTCATCATTGCTGAGAGGCACAGAAAAGAAAAATAAGGGATTCTCCATTCATGTGAAAAAAAAAGGAGATTTGGTTTGGCCATTTAAAAGGAAGTGTAGGAAAAGCAATGATCAAATTTTCTTTCGTTAATTACATATCTGGAAGGTCATAGACACCAGCAACCTTATCTTGTTGGTCTTTAAAGTGAATTTCATGTGATGAATAATACATTACCAAAACAACAAGGAATATATATATATATATATATATATATATATATATATATATATATCTGTGTGTGTAAAAGACTCAACAAATGAGGTTTTTAGTTTCACCCTTTTTTTGTACAAAGAGATACATAAGCAAATAACCTTTACTGGTTTATTTTGATTTTATGGAATACATTTTTAGTTACAGGTTTATTCTTTGTCAACATTTTGGAATTTAGGAATGGGTCAGATTTTGTAAATATTTCATCATGTATCTGTGTTCTTAAAATGTATATTTTAAGAATCAAAATAATATTGAATAGTTTTCTCATTGATTATCAATATTTGATTAATGAACAATAAAGTGTGGTTATTTTCATTTACAAATTGTTCCCTGGATGAACAGAATAATTAATGAAATATTATCAAAATTAATTGCACATTTCAATTCAAAAAATAAAAAAAATTGGCAACTGAGGGACATGAGACACATAAGCAGTTTGTAGATGTATAAATAGACATTAGGGTAATTTGGAGGTGGGGATCAGTTCACTGAGCTTTTGCCTTTTGGGTCACACTTCCTCTATTTCAGTTGCTCTATCTCTCTCTCTCTCTCTCTCTCTCTCTCTCTCTCTCTATCTATCTATATATATATATATATATATATATATATATATATATATATAATAAAAATACTTAAACACTAATATTCCATGGAATATTAGTGTTCATGCCTTTTTATTATATCCTTACTCTGTCCTGGACATTGAGTTCTACCTGGATTCTGTCCTCTTGGAATTATTTTTTATACATATATGTATGTATGTATATATATTTATATTTTAGATATATGATTGCATATGTATGTGTATATTTACCACTAATATTATCTATATATATATATAATAAAATATAGTTTTAAGGTGTGCAATATTTATGTGTAAAAGTGCTCAATTTCAGAGTGGTGTGTGTGTATATATTAGGTATGTCCAATTTTGACCTTTTTAGCGTTTTTTTTTAGTTGTTTTTTTGTCAGTTGAAAGACACATTAATTTCGAAATTCTTGTAAAAATTAACTACTTGTTGGATTTTAATGAAAACTTCAGAACTTATTCAGAAATGAATGAACTTAATTTAGAAATGTTTGTCTCTTTGAAAGTCATGGTATGAATATTTTTTTTTTATATCTGTTACCCCCCTCGAACTTAATTTTATGAAAACACAAAAAAAAATTTATTTGCAACCTCAATTTTTTTTTTTAATTAAATGCACAAAACTCTGAAAAATCTAAATCATCGATTTTTTTGTTAAAAAAATGTCCGAAATTGTCCAAACTTTTACCTCAATTGTAAAAATACAAAACCCAATAAAACTAAGACAATATTTAATTAAGAAAGTTTTTAATGGCTTTTCTGAATAATATATACGAAGGTAATTATTATCTGAAAGAAAAAAAATTTTTTGATGAACAATAAATTTTTACATTTTCTTTTTTTTTTCAATTTTAAATACACAATATGACAAAAGGTTGTTATATATTTATACATTAAGTTCTTTCTGCAACCTTATGGAAATGATATATTATGTTCTCTACTTTTTAAAGATCATAAATTTGAAAGCTTATTAAAATCTGACAACCATAATTATTTTAAAAATAATTTTTAATATTCCAAAATTGTATTTAAAATCGTCTACAACGAAAGTACGGATGCACATTGTTGAAATAATGTCACATGAGTAGTTTCCTTTGATAGAAGCAAGTTTTTTTTTTACTTCAGAAATGGCTTTGTAACAAGAAAACAACGCTTGTCAAGTTTTCTGAATATCGTCATATTATTTTCAATTTTTTTCTTTTTCTATTCAAATATAATCGAATAGTGGGATAAAAGAAAATATCGACTATTTACAATTACAAAAAAAAAAACGCCCTTGGAAGTCCACCCAAATTTTCAAGTTTGAAATCGAATGCATAAATTCATTGTACATTACTTTGGAATTATTATCCACACGACAAATTATCAATTAAAACGATTTTTGGAGTTTAAATTTTCTGGAGTTAGCTCGCTACTACTCAAACTAAAAAATACTTGTCGAGTCAAAACAAAACCAACATAGCTGCTATTAGCATGTTAATTTTATTAATAAATAAAATAAAACTCATATTACTGCCATATAATTATTAATAAATAGAAAAAAATCTGCCTTAATAAAAAAGAAATAAAATCTCATTTCATTAAGTTAACCCGTTTCAATTAATGGTGTTTCATGTAATTTTTATATTCTCAGAAAAATATTTCATGACTGAAATAATAAACCTCAATTTAAAAAAATGTATTTTTTTTACTGTTTTATTTTTACTTGTAAAATTTGATTTTCTTTCATAATTTAAATGTTATTTTCAGTGCAGAATTCTTCCTCAAACGTAAGGTAAAAAAAAAAAAAAAAATTTGAAAGTGAATTTTTAAAAAAAAAATCTACTAACCAGATTCACTTAAAATTAGAACGAATTATATCACTTTGGCGGTACCGTACAATAAATTTCAGTACCGTAAGTTGTGAATATATTGACGTACATCAATCAACGCCTGTGAAAATAGACTACCCTGGTGGGAAATATCTCTCTTAAAAAATTTTCTGCTAAAAATGTAAGTAATGTTTCTTTCAAATTACATTAAGTATACTTTAATCATTCTAAATTTCCTAAGATAACAAAAGAAAAAGGTGTAATTTATTTTTCATGATTTTTTAACTAACAAACTATGATCTTTCCGACAGAAATGTCGATAAGTTCGATTTTACGAAATTTTTTGACTCGAAAAAAAACAAGATTTTTAATAAAATTTTTAACATTTATAGGAAGGATTAAAAAATCTGAAAAAATATTCAGAAAATACTTTGGTCTTTCCTCTTTAATAACAACATAAATATTTAAACGTTAAAAATTGTTTTATCAATTTGGGGACCTTTTGTCGTCAAGGTATACCACTTTTTAGTGAAATATTGGACATACCTAGTATATATATATATATATATATAATATACTCTCCCTTTGTGTTGAATGTATGAGAGTTTAACAATTCTGTTCCTAGAACAACCAGACTACTCCACATATATGGTTTGAAAATAACTGTGAAAGCTTGTGAAGAATAATCCAGACATTTTGAATACAGGGAACTGGTGCAAATAGTGTACCATGATGTTCCCAAACAGTCCTCTTTTGGTTTTGAATTCAGAGTTGTCTCTCTCCTAGACTGGTTGCCAATCAAAACTATAAGGTAACAAATCCGTCGCTATATAATCCAAGTGGATTCTAGTAATGTGAAAATATTAGAAGTGATCCACATAAAAGAGCTTGATGCATTTTATTTAATTTATCCGGAGCAATATAATTAATGATCAATCAAATCCTCATATGGGGAATAGGCTATTTCAGCAGATTACACAAGTGGGCATCTCTCTTTTCAACCCCAGGTTAGAGCTGACAAATCCAGAAACATTTATAAATCTAACCCCTCACATTATTATTAAGTTTTAAATCCTTTAAAATTCTATATTAATTTCAGCCTTTTAGATATTATTATTAAGGGAAAACTATATTTACTAATCATAAATGGAAAAGATTAATAGAAATTATCAAATACCAATATTTTAAAAGTAATTTTGAATTTTTTTGTATGTATGGGTTACCATACACAACATTACCAGAAAATAAGAGCAATAACTCTAGTAAATTTAAAGGCAGAATTTCTAAAATTCAATAAACCATTAGATTAAGGAGAATAGTTTCATAAATTTTTAATATTACCAAGTATTTAAAAATTATATTAAAAAACGCTTGTGCCATTTTCTTCAATTATGCTTTACAGATAAAGACCATAGAACAACATTAGACCTGTCATCAGGCTCTCAACATATCAAAACAGCTACTGCTGTGTTAAAAAATGCATTTCTGCGATATTTTGAACTTAAAGTAAATAATATTTGTTTCAAATCAAATTAATTATACTTTAAATCAGCTAATATTCCTCAAGTAAAGTTTCAGGAGAGTATATTTTATTTTTGGAAGATTTTTTTAATAAAGCAAATTATACTGCAATGAAAGATGGCTAAAAACAGGTGCTAATCAGGTATTTTCACAAAAAAGACTTCTTCCAGTTAATATAAATTAATTTTGGAAATGCAGCAAAGTATTTTGCTTATTGGAAATATTAAATTTAATCTATTAGCTTGAAGTTAAAACTAAAATAAGAGTTCAAGAAAGATTTTTCACTTCAAAAAATTAATTTCAAACCTTAGGTATCGTGTTTTTTGTGGAGGTCCCTAATTAAGAGTGATAAAGCAGACATGCTTGATGAAATGGTCAGGCTCTCAATATATTGTGACTCTAGCAACTGGTAAAAGAGAAAATGACCCAAGAGAATAAAGATAAAGTGTAGAGACCAGTAGAGTAATGATAGACAGGTGAAAAGTGCTTTGTAAATAACCATCAGTTTGCCAAATATATTGTACTGCTTTCTTTTGTAGCTATGATTCTTAGATTTAACCTCAAAGCTGGTTGACCAACAAGAGGTCAACTCAAAAAAAGAAGAGGAAATGAATTAAATGGCCACATTTGTGTCAGAGTTTATTCTGGAAGCATTATTTTTATTTATTTTACAGTCCTTCATGAAAATATATTTGATGTTTACTAAGAAAAAAAAAGATATTCCAATCATAATCATGTAAACATTTCACTGACACATTGATTTATATATAATGGTCAGTGGTGTCTAAACATATTTAAACTTTGCAACTCCTATCCAATGCATAACTATTTTCTTTTGAAATTTATTTTTTTCTTCTTACTCTTTTATTATTATCCAACACAAATAAAAATTGACCAATTTCACATGTTTTTTAGTTTGGTTTGGTTTATCAACGTTTTCCAGGTTATTTTATGCTGAATTCTGTGGTTTTGATAAACAGTATAATGGGTTAAAACCAACTGATATTTGGGCCCATAGGCAGACAAGTAGGACAAGCTCCACACTGAAAGATGGACCTGTAGGTAGACTGATAGATAAATCCATTAAGACTGGTTGATATCATCTAACAAATAGATATCATTTATTGTTTGGTCAAGTTAGCTCAAACATTCATGAGTCTGTCATGCCAGCCATCACATTCCTGCATCAAGGTCGGAACATCATTAGGGTGACATTCTGTGTCATAACATAGCTGGTCAATGTAGATGGTTGCTGGGCAACCAACCGTCTTGTTCCATGGCTAGGTGTCCAGAACACTAGATCACTTGAGACTTCTTGCTCTACTCACCAACAGTGTCATGCAAAGGGCATTCTCCATTCATCTCAGATTGTAGAAATATCAGGGATGGATCCATAGAGCTGTGATTTAGTTGGATGTTGTCTCTAGGAGATGTTCGGTATATTAGCTCTCAGCATCCAAGTGTAGGTTCCATCAGGCTTAGACTCTCGGGTTTTTTAGTTAATGTCCAGGCAGTGGCACTATACATTAACAGTGCCTTGAAAGAATCTCTGCTTGACCCAACGAGACTAAATTATACATCAGTATTGCCTGCCCGATTTTCAATCATTTCATATTATGTCAAAATACTAAGAAAGCAAAGTGAATTTGATGAATGAACGAAACGGAAAGCTGAGTGAATGGAGAGAAGAAAACAGTTGATGGATGAATGAATAAAATGAGAGAGACTTGGCTGAATCAAACTTTCTTTCATTCAACTGATACAGTCAATCAAACCTACAATAATGTTATCTCCACTTGTTGCATAATCATTAATGATTCTGCTACAATTCAATTGAACAATTATTCTTCATTTAATAAAATACTTTCATTTCTTTTATCATTCTCTCACATTTTTCAGATTTACTTACATTACTTGATTTATTTTTTTCTTTTTTAAGAACTGTTTTATATAATTTTATCTTCCATTTTAAAATGTCTTTTAATCTGTTTTCGTGTAAATAAAAAAAAATAAAATTCCATTTTCAATGTTTATCAAGCAATCTCTAAATCATATCGTCATAACTATGATTTCAATCATTTTTTATGAGACTCTTTTTTTTTTTATGTGCCATGTCCCTTCAGGACGTGGGCGGCCATGACTCTCCACTTCCCCCTATCCCTTGTTGCTCTCAGTATGTTTCGTCCCTTTGCTACTTCCTCCAGGCCATGTTCTGTCATCCCCTTGCTTAAGCCCACTAGGTATGTCATGCATTGATTTCCCTTGTCTCTCTTTCCCTCTATTTGACCTGTGAGTATCAGATTCTCCAAGCTCTCCTGACTCACACAAATCTTTTTTTAATTATCTCTTCATTTTAAATTACCACATCTGATGGCAAAAAAAGACCTAATTTTTTCCTTAAATATTTCATAAATTTCTAACAACCACAGGAAAAGAAACCTGTTTTGGTCTGGACCTGATAGGGAAAATGGATGAAATTCCAATAACACTTGATATATTATCCAAACGTTTTTTATTGTCTTAATATTTCTTGCTGAAATGACAAATAGTGTCCTAATGTCATCAAATGCATTAATTTAATAATGATTGCAGGTATCTCTTCTGGTTAAGGTATTCAAATTTAATAGACATTTTTTTTAAATCTCTATTCAATTTATTTCATTCTTACTTATATTAAATTTTAAACTTACTTTTCTGCATATTAAATCTTAATTTTTAACTGGAATAAGATTATTTAAAACCTTTTTTTTTTTTTCACTTTTTGTTTAACTTCCTTGTGAAAAAAAAATAATCAAACCAGTATTAAGCTTGGACACCAAAAAATCTCAAAAGAAAATAGATTTGTAGAAAACAATCTGGAAACTGGCCTTGTCAACAAAACTTTCAACTGCTTTGTATATTTTATAAGATTAAATATATAACAGGAGACATTATGATAATCTACTGATGTTTGAAGCAAGTCCAGTTTGCATGGTTACTATAGCAACCACTGTTGAGCCTGTTGCAACAAATCATAAGGCTTATATTGCTTTTTTATTATTGCTTGCTTCACTGAATTTTTTCACCCTCACCAGGTGGTGGCCTCCACTAGATATCAAGTGACAACAAGTCTGCTCAATATTTCAAGAATTCTAGCTGATTTTTTTTTTTTTTTTTTTTTTTTCAATGTTGTCATCTAGGTAGTTGTGATCCTTCCCTATATCCTTAAATTTTTCACTTAGGCTTTTTGGGATTTGTTACCAGTGTTCAATTATCATTGGCACCACTGTCATATTTGTGTTATAGGTAAGATGATTTATGGGTGCTTCATATTTCATCTTTTCAATTTATATGCACAATATAAAGTACTTGAGTCATTTAATAAAAATTTTACTAATATTTAATTAATATTCCCAAATGATAATATTCCTTGTTAAAAATAGACTCCTTACTCTACTTTGTCATTCTGTTCTGTTTCACTTTATTTGCTGTCTTGAGCGCAGAAAAAACATTATTTCTGGCAATACATCTGAAAATTAGAGTCTAGCCATGTAAAAGATTTGAATTGAATGACAGCTAAATATCTTTCCATCTTAATAGAATTATCAAAAAATCAATGAGACATAAGATAACCTGTAACTGTAGCGAAAGTGTATTTTTGTTGTATGGAGCAAGTTTTATGCACACCATAGGTAGGTAGGTATATATGAAAAATTATTTTTCTTATTAGTAATGGTGGAAATAAAAGTGAAAATATAAAACAAATCTGCTGAAGAGGTAGAAAAAGAAATATAAAGGCATAAACTTAAAAAATCTTTAGAAAATTCCTAATTTACTCAGTGAACCAATATAACCAATTTTAAAATTATTATGCTCTTTTTAAAAAGCTGGTCTTGTTATGTGTGGTGTAAGGTATAATTTTATTTGACAATATTTATAAATTTGTAAACCTCAGAAACAATTCATTTTTAAAAAGAATGAGTATATTCAAGATCCCAAAAAATATTTCTTGGAATTATTTCAATGATATTAAAATGATTGTCTTTCCAAAAAAAGAAAATATTGATCAAATATAACTAATTTTAAATGAAAATTATTGTTTTATTCTGAACTTTGAAAGTTTGGAACACTAAGAGTCATAAATTTTTATTTTTTTATTTTGTAATTTAATTTACTTTCCTTCTTTTTTTTTTTTTCTAAAAATGTGCAAAATAAAATTGTCTTTTACTCAGACATTTAAATGTTCCATACCCTTCTACATCCACAGAATATAATTTCTTTGAAAATCCAATATTATATTTCTATCTAACAACAGACACAGTCGAATGAGAACAAAATCTCTACCGTTATAGATTAATAAAGAGTCCAATTTGAAATTTCCTAAAAAATCAACAAACACCTGAAAAAGGTCAGGGGCCACGATACCTGAAGCATTGTGATAATAATAACAACAACAAATATAAGGATATTAGTCCAAATATAAATAATGTAAATCAATAAAAAACATTGTCTTTCCAATCTTGAATAAACCACCTGTTTTTTTTTTTTGTTTTTTTTTTTTGCATGACCAACACAACTGGAATTTTTTGAAATTACAATATGCTTGAATAATGATACAAAACATGAGGAGAGTGTCTTTGAAATAAATTAATTTGTTTTGTATATTCCTTGTGTTATAGGCATCAAAATACAATTCATTTTTCTTTTAAAATATTTCATTTTTCTTTTAAAATACATTGTACTTTTTTCCTTTTAAAATGAATTAGATTTTTATTTTAAAGTACATTATACTTTTTTCCTTTTAAAATGCATTAGATTTTTATTTTAAAGTACATCATATGAATAAAAATAAACTAGGATATTGCCTACCTTTCTTCAATGTCTATTATTCTTATTATCCGCCATTTTTACAAAGGTTACTGACTGTAGATTATAGTGAGGGCTTTTTTTTAATATCTTGGAATTAACAAAAAATCTAAAATGAAATAATACCATGCATCAGGTGTACCAAACGAATGGTTTGAAATCCTTAAGGAATGAAAAATTTTAATTTAAACTTAATTATATTTGTATATTGAAGAGATTGGGGTTTGACAATACAGATAACCAGAACTAAACAACTCCCCCCACCCAACACTCCTGCCCCCCGAGGAAATTCATTCACAACATTTAGAGCACTAATACTATGTACACTATTAAAACCCATAAAGAAATTTCCCCTCCATCAGCTTTTCACTCAGACACACCTCCTCATCTCTATATCAACCATATAGGGACCCAATAAACCAGATGGCAACAAAACATTTTGACAAAATAATTTATTCTGTCATCACTTGTTTAGTGAACAGTGTATATGTCACTAGTATGTGAACATTATTATTACTGTCATCAGATTGGCTAGAGTACTTGATAAAAAAAAATACATATAATTAATTACTGAAAACAAGGTGAAGAGTCTGCAGTGAGTGTTGGGCTGAGAGATTTCGTTGGTAGGAAGGAGGCTGACAAAACCTCAACACCGGTTTGGTTTTATTGCAGAGAGACTTGACTGTTCTACAGACGGCTACACAACCCTACCTCTCACTTTCTCTTCCTCCCTCTTCCTTCTCTCCTTCCCAGATGTCTGCTTATTTGCAGCCAGTGTTCCTTCCTCTGCTTGTCTGATAGAATCAATAGTATCAACCCAAACAACTTGGACAGAAACGTCCTCAACCATCTGCATTTGTTTCTACTGACTCTATTACTTGGTTTTTTCATACCTAACTCGTCCTCCACAGATATGGGCCTCGTTGGATAAACAAAAATGAGGTAGATATAAACAGGTGTTCCTTTTGTGTGATTTTTGCATGCAATACTCTCAGGTCATGTCAATGAAGTGTGTACAAGGCTAGAATATACATATCAGGGTTATTTGTGCATTTATAGTCTGACTTCTGTGGTTTGTATGATACGTAACTTGATATGTCACAAGGATTTCTTTCTCTTCTTATATGACAGTGGTATGCCTTTATAACAATCATACATATACGTATATATATATATATATATATATATATACACACACACACACACACACACACACACAGACGTACATTCACATTTATTTTATGCATCACTACATTAATAAATTAGGTGAAATGGTCACAAATGACTGGTTATTAAAAGTTGCTTATATATTTTGGTATGTACTAAAAATAAAAAGCAACACTGAAAATGCTTGTAAGTAATTGTTAACTGGGAGACACAAACCTGCTTATAGAAATACCATATTTGATGGAATATAAAAATGCATTGAAAAAACATGGTTCAAATAAGATCTGAATTGTATATACCAACTTGCGGCATCTGGTTATCCAGATGTTGTAAACTGCAAATACTTGTACACAACCTAACTTCTATATTACTGTAATATCAAATATAAGTAGTGAGGCAGGTGGTTAAATTACATTAACTATGCTACTTTTATGTTAATAGTTGCTTTTTTTCAGTTTATTTTATTATTTTAATCCTTATCATGTAGCGTAATCTCTACTTAATCAGATTCTAGTAATTCTGTATTATATAGCTTACAACATATTTATTATATGGCTTTAGTAAAATATTCTTATAGTGTTATTTGAATGTGATATTTATAAAGCATATCTCTTAATGTTTCTCTTTGGGTCACAGTATATAAGAGTTACAACTCAAAAAAGTTACTTTCCTGCATTACAATACAAACTGCATTAGTACAAGAATGCATTTTGTATTTTTTTAAAAAGTATAATAATAAAATTTTAGATATCTCTCTCAGAGAATATCATATTTATATGAAAGGAACACTTGTATTGAAGGGTTAAATGAAATTCTAAAGTAATTCTTTTGTATGACATATTGCACTTGAGTAGGAAAACCTTGCAAGAATGGTTGATACAGGAGACTGAATGCCGTAGGGGATATAAAAAAAAAAAAATTATTTTTCTTGCTACACACTTATTCTACTATAATTTGTATAACTTTTATGAAATTCTGTTTCTGCTTTTGAATCTTGTTACACTGTCAGAAATCCAGATTACAGGATCTCATCTACCCAGTTGGTAATAACTACTATTTTACTTCAGCTTAGATTATTAAAGTTGTATATTTGCCATCCGCACCATAAGTCAGATAAATGCCAAGAGTTCAAATACTCCTTTTCAAGGCAATCAGAACCTTGGTGCAACATAATCTTCCTGCTTCCACTTGATCTTAAGTGATAAAATATCTTTTCAGTATCAGTTGCACAAAGACAAAATTTATAAATCCTATTCATTGCAAGGGCCTGCTTGCTTTGAAAATCAAATTTCAAAATCCTGATTTTTACTGACATTTAAACACTAATTTGAAAGGCCAGTAAAAAAAGAGACAACTTACTCAGCCACAAAGCAAGACTTAATGATAAACTGACAGTTAATTAAACATTTTGTAATAAAGAACAAAGTTTTCAATTTTCATTTTTTTTTCTTTTTTTACATCCCCTAACATTCAGCCAATACAAGACTTAAGTGATGCTCAAAATAAAAAGGGTTTTACTGTGTCACATGTTGTACAAGTGTAAGAAAAACAAAAGTGAAGTTTTTGGGATTATGCAGGAAAGATAACGGATAAACCTAGATGTAAAGAGGTCAAGATTGTAGTGATTGGGAAAACATTCTGCTGGGAGTCTGTTCCCCAGTTTGGCAGTTCTTGTGAAGAAGCTGTATTTAAATTGTCCTTAAAGTGTTCAAAATGTTTAAAACAAAACTTAGAAGCAAATAAGTTCTGTTCATCTCTTGTGGGCCGACATTTTCTTTTTAATGTAAAAGAAATATCACGGAATTATAAAAGAGACATTCATTGATGTTTATTATAACAAATATTATACTTTTTAATGCAAGAATATAATTAACTTTCAGGTCATATTACCAGAGGTGCTATTAACAAATAGAATGTGTACACATTTGTTGTGAGGGACACACTTCATTGCAATTTTTGACTGGTGACACTGCAGTATTTTTAATAACCATTCACACTGCAATCTGCTGCATTAACCGTAATTCTGACTGACTGACTGACTGACCCCACCCTCATTTCAAAGTTCAGGTAGTCATCTTATTAAATCAGTTTATTTCATATCCTTAGGGATACAAATCATAAACTCATTTATTCAGTTTTTTTCTATGAATATACTTCATTGACACTGAAATGTATTATTTCTATTTTGAGGGCTACTAATATTTCATTTTCATAGATTGACTATGAGTTAATAACTCATAGTCACCCAACAAAAATTAAATATTCTATATTTGTTGGCATCAAAAACAAATATCTTTTTCCTTAAATAACTCATAAAAATTTACCTTGTGGCATATAGGTCAACAGTTTTTTATTTTACTTAATTTTATTCTTTTTTTTTTGCTTTTTTTTTTTTTTTTCAAAGATTTTGCAAGTTAAAATTGGGGAGAGGTAACCTTGAGACTGAAGCTTTCTCGATGTTTGTAAATACAGCATACTCTCTTTAATACCATGCCTATTCAGTATGTAAGCAATCGTGGCTCTTCACGGAGTTCGGTTTTCCATTATCTATGGATTAACATGACTTTTTGGGAACAATAGTGGAGTAGATTCAAATTGCTTTCTCTATGGTTTTCAATTCAAATTTTTCACTCTCTTAGACTAGTTACCACCCAAGAGCCCAGTCTACCCTGCTATTTAAGTAAGAGATGGATTCAGGCCTCTCCCAAGAGCATTAGTGTGAAAGTGGACACAACTGATTAGGCTGAAATTTGAACTCTTCTCACCAAGACCATTTTCCAGAGACACATTTCCTCTATTCTTCTTCTATGTGCCATGTCCCTTCAGGACATGGGCGATCATGGCTCTCCACAATTTCCTGTCCTTTCTAGCTCTTATTTTTGCTATTTTGCATATGTTATATTGACTTTTTTATTTTTGTTACCTTATTATTATACATCCGAATTTATGGAAGTGATAATCATTTGCACACACAAAACGATGACCCCCAAAATAATGTCTCTTATTTATTTCCATAGAAATTAGCACAAATACTAGGAGCATAAAAACATCATTGCATAGAGCAAATTTTCAGCAACAAAACTCTATTTTTCCACATAGTCAGCACCAGTGGACATGTATTTCCAATTTACTCTTCACTTCATGGGTTGACAGATGTACAGAGCCACTTACGAGGTGACTTTTCGTATGAGGTCTAATCAAAAAGTATTGTGTTGTTATGGTAACAGAGCTACAGTACACAAAGTAAAGCTGCTTGGTACAGATTGACGTTGAACTCTGTTGCACATGTACACTACTAAATTATAACATTTTCACTCATTGCCTTCGGTTATAGAATGGTTTGGAAGGAAAATGTGTAGTGTGGTCATTTCACCATACCACAAAGCTTCCATCAGTGACCATGGCTTTTTAAAGGTTTTTAACCAAGCAAAACAAAAATATAAAATTTGACACTTAGATGATTGATGTTATATTCAGCAATCCAACTCTATAGTTTTGTAGATAAGCCTTTTTGTAATCATTCCATCCACTCGTCAGGAGGTATCAGCAATTGACTGCAGATTTTCTCATTTTCATTAAAAAAAAAACTTACAAGTAGATAGAACAGTTACAAAAAGGGTCATCTTCAAAACTCTGGAGTTGGGGTGCAGACTATAACCTCAATCATCTAAGGGACAAATTCTATATTTGTATTAATCCTATTAATGCTCTACTTCTGATATCAAGCATATTATTCCAAAGAATGCTTGCCTTAAATATTCTTTCTTTCAGAAACTTCTACTGACAGCAAAGCAATGCTTTACTTTATATATATATATATATATATATATATATATATATATATATATTTATTAAAACTTGATTTTCAGTGGATTCTCAGGTTTGAAATAGACGTGCCACTCTTATAATTTTAAACAGTGTGCATTATATCTGTCCATCTGCAGACTCTATCAGCCAATCCTCTAAAAATAACATTTGCAGTAATATAAATTTCAGATTAAAATAAATCCATTCATTTTTTTTATATAATATATTAATGTGA
This sequence comes from Acanthosepion esculentum, assembly GCA_964036315.1. Classification (NCBI taxonomy): domain Eukaryota; kingdom Metazoa; phylum Mollusca; class Cephalopoda; order Sepiida; family Sepiidae; genus Acanthosepion; species Acanthosepion esculentum. The sequence goes on from OZ038477.1 coordinate 5,201,344, forward strand.
GTGTCAAATTTGACAACCTTCTTTCCTCATATGTTCCAGAAATTTCAACTCCTTCCTGATTTTAAGTATAATTGTTCTTTTTCCTTAAAACTTTCTTGTTGCTTAGAGACTGTCCACGGTATTCTCTGCATTTCTCTGCAGAACCACACCTTTGTTGTTTCGGGTCTTCTCATTTACTTCAATCATCAATAATCCCATGATGTTTTTATGAATATAATAAAGCTTCATTTGTCCCAAAATCAAAATTGTGATGCACCCAAAGAACATTGAGCTCACTTCACAAATGTTCTACTTGTCTGGCAACTGAGAATAAGAAGCTTATTGTGCTCCCAGGTTGCCTGTCATTTGTAAAATATTCATTTACATGACAAGTTCATCTGCCTGTTTAAACAATCAAAATGTCAACATGACAACTCGGAAGGCAGTGCAAAGACGTGTAGAAATAGACAAATAACTACATTTGCACAATGAACATGGAGAGCACTTTTAAATGTTGAGAATCCACATTACAAAATCTGATTCCTGCCATATGTTTAGACTTTGTTTTTATCTGATTTGCTTATGACTTTTTAAGATGCCATTTTAATACAGACCAATTCAACTATAGAAAATAGACTTGTGTATGCAAATAATTATCACTTATATTATTCCAGATTTGTATCAAAAGATAGCAAGAATAAAAATCCAGTATAACATATGTAAAATATATAAAGAAAAACTGTGCTTCTGAGAGCATATAGAACATTTCTCATCCTAACCTAGTGTCCAAAATCTAACCAAAGATCAGATTTTATTTGGTACTCCTTCTTGGTCAGGCTGATAATTTTCAGTATTCCCTCCTCGTAAGTACATAAGACAGTTCAACTGACACATAGCTGCAAGGTGAATTATATTAGCATACAGGACAGTTTGTTTGATAATTTTTATATGAAAATGTTCAGTTCTTTTCTTTGTTAAACAAAGAATTTCATGCTTCTATCCCAAGAATTGTTAGCCAAATGCTTACATCAGATCAGTATAATGCCAACATGGTGTAATGTTCATTGCTCAACAGGGTAATGGTATGGAATTCTTTGTTTAGCATTTGGTACATTAAATTTGAGATATTGCATTAGAATAAGCATAATAAATATCTACACACACACACACACGTATATATATATATATATATATATATATATATATATATATGACGTGGCTTTGTTCTGTCTGTTCTACAAATATTTTCATGGAAACTGCTCAGATGAGCTTTTTTCCCTGGTGCCCCAACTGAATGAATTTAAGTGTGCTACTAGACTGGCAACTAGGTCTCACCATTTTAATGTTGAACTAGGTATATGCAACCACCACTTCTACTGTAAGAGTTTTTTTTCTCACACTTCCCACCTGTGTAACTTCCTTTCTGATTTCTTGCTTCTGTCATAACCACAGTCTTCAAGAATTTAAATGCAACATCTATTACCATTTAGTTTTCTTGAACCCTGTATATTTTCGTCCTTTCCTCAATCCTACCCATTTTCAATCTTCTCATTCTTTTTCACTTTCACTCCCTGTAACCCCCTGTGTTGAAGTGGCATTGTCACCTTGCTTGGGGTGAAACAAGTAAAATTCATATATATATATATATATATAATATATATATATATATATATATATATATGATGAAAAATATGGAAAAGACAAAACAAAATCCGAATATGCAAGTTTACTGTTTTAATGTTGTTTTACTGTCGACGTCAGATGTTTCAGTCTAGTAGACCATCTTCAGGACATGGTTATTAGAAACATACTTAGGATTAGACGATATTTAAGTCAACATGAAAAGACCGAAACATCTGACGTTGACAGTAAAACAACATTAAAACAGTAAACTTGCATATATTAGGATTTTGTTTTGTCTTTTCCATATTTTTCATCATACCGTCGGATCTACATCCACTTATTTGCTTACATATATATATATATATATATATATATATATATATATATATATGTCATTCACAGACAGTACTGTTTCGCTGTATCACAGCTCCTCAGTGTGACTAGACATTCGAATGCCTCAAGCCAGGATTGAAACACAACTAATTTGGTGTCAGCCAGAGCTATCTTCACTCGGCAGAGTTACACAACTAAATCTAGCGTATTGTTTTTACAAATGTAAACAAATGCCAATCAGCCAAAGTGCTCCATTCATTTTACTGAAGAGCTTTGCATTAGTGCAGGTGGCTGTTGTTTATAGAAATAGCTTATCACTCAACAGTGCTCAATTGAAATGTATTTTCAAGATAAAATAACCTTATAATATTTTCTCATTTCATTTAAAATTCTCATAAATATATTTTCAATTTAATCAACTTGTTTTTTTTTTATGAAATCTTATTTGGAAAGATTGTATTTGTTTTTAAATCTGAAGATTAATTGAATCATAAAACTGACAGTCACCATGTAGTGTTGATACCTATGTTCATACCGTCTATGTCTATAAATGCTCTAATGCTAATATTGATCACTATTCTCCCTTAAATATAAAACCTTTTGACATAATAAATATATATAGAGAGAGAGAGGGAGAGAAAGAGAGAGATATTTAAGAAAAGTTCAAGTGACCTATCTGATTGACCAACCTGAGTTTTGCATCAAAATGCTAATCAGGGATGGATGCTTGATAAACCTTTTGAAATTTTTATCAGATCTCATATTTATACTTATGCTAGAAGTTAAATTTAGCGTTCATTCTGAGGAATATAAATATGAAATCTGATAAAAATTTTCAATAAGTTAATCAAACATCCATCCCTGATGATTGCTTTGGTGCAAAACTCTTAAGTCAGTCAACCAGATAAGTCACTTAAACTTATCTTGATTTATTAAATATTATAGCTCTCATTATCTATTTGGAAGAAGTTTTGCTCACCTGAAATATATGTTAACTTCTCAAAATAAGATATTTTTTTAGTTGGATTTTTCATTATTAGTATTATTATTAATAGATGTGTGTGGTAATAAATCAAAATGCTTTCAGATCGACTTGCCAGCTGCTGCTGCTGGAGACATTTAATAAACACATGAATATGGAAACGTGCATTTATAACAGGTCCACTTGTCTTAGATTTATTTCCTACCTGGCAATGATTGAAACCTTGAAAAAGGAGAGAACGTGCGAAATTGCTGATTCTACTCTTTTCCTTGATTGCTGCCCAAGTAGTAGCAGCCATGAATGTTGTATGTATTGCCATGTAATATATAGGGACATAATTTTTGCCAATTAAGACAGACAGAGACTGTTGCGTTATGACAATGCCACTTAGATAATCTCAAAAAGGGCAATACATGTTACTAAAAATATGGATGAAAACAGTAAATGTTTATATGTAAATGGCATACATTTCAGATATTTTGCTTTTCACTTTTATCAGATGAGCTTATACATTATCACATTGCAGAGATCTTGTAATTAGAGGATAAAATAATAATATCTAATGAATAAACAGTATAAGCCTACACATAATAATATCTAATGAATAAACAGTATAAGCCTACACATAATAATATCTAATGAATAAACAGTATAAGCCTACACATAATAATATCTAATGAATACACAGTATAAGCCTACACATATATATTTTTTCCAATTGGACTGGAAGTGACTCTATTTTTCTTTTCTTTTTGTTACTTTGAAATTTCCATTTTGATGTACCTTTATCATTTGCTATAATTCCATTTCTTCATTCTGTTGCATGAATTATGTACTGTGTCTATGACCGTGCTAAGACTGTCCTTAAATCTAAGGAAAAGGACCTGAAATGATATATATTGGTTCTTGCCAATAAATGTAGATAACTGAAAATGAAAAAGTTTATCAGACTGAAGAGACATTTGAAAGTTTGCCAACAAAGGAGTGGAAAATTTGTGAATGTATTTTTCCTATTTATAAGAAATAATTCAGTTTATACATACATAATGCACACACGAAGTTGATCTTCGAGGAAAGTTGAGCACAATGATAAGAGACTTTGAACATAATCATGTTGAACATAAAAACTCAAGAGAGATTTTTGTAATCAGTCCATATATATATATATATATATATATATATATATATGGTCATGTGGTTAGAACATTCACTTTCTGACCAAGAAACCAGAGTTTGAATCTGATCATGGTTGATTTGTCAGGAAGGTGACTTCTTGATGTTATCGATCTGGGGAGACATTCCCAGCATGCAGAATGTTTGGAAAGTGTTTGAAAATCATACCATGGGTTGATTCAAGCCTTGTGGGGGAACAAGACACAACTATTTGGCAGCTGTTAATATTTGTGCCAGCACAAAGTCACAAGTCATTGTTACCGAGATCTTGAGCATACTGCATGCAGCATAGTTGCAGTTTAAATCACAGATGCACTCTGAGCAGGTGTATGGGAAACAGGGATTTGGTGACCACTCTAGTAAATTGACATACTCGGATATAAGTGACCTTCCATTTTTGCATTTTATAGAATTTTTTAATTTTCATTGCATTTTTGAATAAGAGGTTCTGCATTGGGATCAACAAAACTGGTGAATCTGTTTGAAGTTCACATTTTCTACTTTTTTTGTTCAAATACTTTTGATCGTCTCATTCATTATTAAGAATTGAATATATATATATATATATATATATATATATATATATATATATATATATATATATAAACAACTTTTATTAATTCAGAGGTTATTTTTAGAGTAGACACTGTTTTATTATGAGAGGTATTTATATCATCTACTGGCCTGCACACCCAAGAATCATTTTCTTTGTAAAGTTTTCGCATATGTGCAGACCAGTAGACAAAATACTATTTAAAATGCAATGGAAAATCTACTCAAATCCAGGTATCTGTTAAAAGAAATGTCTGAAGTAATATATATATATATATATATATATATATATATATATATATATATATATATATACATATACAGTGTAACCCGGATATAAGAGAGATTTTATCTGGTCCCAAATTAGAGCCTGTGTTAATGTATATATAATAGGCTAAACCCGGATATAAGAGAAAACCGGATATAAGAGACTTATTCTCCAGTCTTGACAACTCTCTTATATCCGGGTTACACTGTATATAATTTCAATAATGAAAATTATTATATGTATTAGGGGAGAAAGCTTAGTATGTAAAATAGATCATTTGTACATATAAACAGCATACACATGGAAATCATCAGTTTCTGTATGCACACATCTTTTCAAACTTTTTTATATATATAGAGAGAGAGAGAGAGAATTCATAAAAAGTTTTTCACTTACATGATGTTTACTTCAAAGTTTCATAGTTAACATAGATGCAACTACACATCAGAAGAAACTGTCCTATCTTCACTATTGAGCACCCAACCACAAAGCTGCTCGCCTTTATCAGCAAACCACAGAAAAAACAGCAATTTTGCCTTCAAAAACAATCTTCCAAATTACTACTACTATATATATACATACATACATACATATATATATATATATATATATATATATACACACATACAGAGTGGAATACACTAGAACCAGAAATTTTGTCTCTAAATGCCCACTCCTTTTAAATAGATTTGTCTGAAAAAAGGACAAACTAAATTGAAAAAATTGTTTCTGTTCTTGGAGAATTGTTCTTATAAATCAGCTATTCCTTGTAAGTACTGTTACATTTAATTAGAATACCATATATATATATATATATATATATATATATATATATATATATATATATATATATATATATATATATAGAAGAGAGAGAGATGATGAGACAACGTGGAGAAGTTTATAAATGTGTTTTACTGACATTTGTTCATCTCAGCTTCTTCAGGTCAGAATGAAAAGGCAGAAGTGCAATAAATTAAACTAGCTTATCAGATCTGACAACCAGAAAGTGCTTGTTTGTTTTATATATATATATATATATATATATATATATATATTATTACATTCAAACATGCATTTTTACCACTACAAAAATGCATATTTGTTTTGATGCCCAATTCATTTATTATGCATTTTTGTCGTGGCAAAATGTATGTTCGAATGTAATAACTTCTAATAAATAACTATCGCTCTACTTTTTGTATTGAGCTCTCTCTTAAATGAATGCTATGTACATTTGAATTTATATTCATTTTGTTCTCTTTACATTTGTGTGTGTATATATATATATATATATATATATATATATATATATATACATACACACAGGTAAAAATCTGTGGTAAGTAATCCAAGTGAATCCTAGTAATATATATTATTAAAACTGATCCGCAGAAGAGAGCTGAATATATTTATTAGAGAGCAAATATGAATTACAAGTAGATAAAATTCAATATCCTATATGATATATGGCCATTTCACCCAGAACTAGCTTGTCAGCAGCAAGGAGTTAGATAAAAAAATCAATCATAAAGTTTTTGTAAATAAGAAAGAGGGGGGAATTTACAACTAAGAGCAAATGTATTTAAAAAAAGGGAGAGGGAAGAGAAAGATAAAGAGAGAAAAAAAGAGAAGACTAAATTTGGGAGGGGGATAGAGTAAATGATTAAAGGAGAGAAATTAAGATGAAAAATTTTCAAATTCTAGACATGGGCTGGCCTTGACCTATATTTAACATGTTAACTCTTGTTCAAAATGAGAAATTACATAAAGAAATACAATCTTTAAAAATTTAGAAATGTTTTTTTAGATAATATTTAGGAAATTCTAATAATTAATATATATTTTAAAATTTTAAAATAAAATTTTTATACTAAACACTAATTAAAAAGGTTTAATTAAAAAGATTTTTCGTATGTAGAACACAGAATATTAATATTAATTAAATAATGCATGAAATTTTTTTTTTTTAAATAGAATTATAAAAAATAGGAGTATAAAAAATAATAAATAAATACAAAAGAAAGTAAATCTATAAATAAGACCAAATTCATACAATATAAATGAATTATAAATAAAATTATAAAGAATATAGATTAAATTATGTATTAATATAGATTATGGATAAAAATTAAATTAAAATTTAAAACTTAAAGAAACCTTTAAAATTTAGCATTTAAAGAGCTGTTTAAGGAAGGAAACTACAATATTACTATAGACAAAACTTAATTTAATAAACGGTCAGTAGTAATTAAAAAGAAGTTAATGAAAAGTTAAAAATAAAAAATTAAAACTATCTTTCTAAGAAAATCTTATTTAAAAAAATTTTATTAAATGGTGTAGACAAATTAAAAAAATTGTTATATTAAAATTTAAATGGGGGGTAATATTAATTGTAAAAATGGGATAATCAAAATCATAAAAATTATAAAAAATATATATAAATATATATCACTATTTACATTATTCGGCCTATTGTCCTCATCTTTGTCGCCATATTTATTACAACGTTTCAGCCATTGTACGCTCCAGCCTTCTTCAGGTGGTTGGAATGTCGAACTGAGCCCTTTATTTCACTCACTGGGGTAGACTGTTCTAGTTCTACGTGCCATGTTTAATGGATGTCAGTTATCAGTTATCTCCTGCGTAATTCCCTCTCCAAGTTCTCCATCACCTTAACCAGGTATTGAATTCAAACTCTTTGGGTCATGTCACTGGATTTAACTGTGCCATGTGTCCTTGAGGACATCTGTGTATGAATTTCTGGGTATTATAAACCTAATGTCTTCAGCTCACTTTTTACCAGTGCTCATATTGCAATTTTTGCTGTTATCAAAACTGTTTTTACCAGAGCTCATATTGCAATTTTTGTTGTTATTATCACTTTTCTCTGGCACTCCTTATTACTGGTTCCCATATTGTATTCATTTCTATGCTTGGTCAGATCAGGAGATTTTTGTGGCTTAGAATATGTTCCGATTCCTTAAGTTTACGAATTTCTGTAAACTTAAGGAATCAGCACATATGGACATGAATTACTAAATGAATCCAAACAAGTACCATATCGGCAAGATATAAATAAATAAATAAATCATTTACTTAATAGATTAAATGTAAAGAGGGGGAGATAAAAAAAAATGACTGTAAAAGACTGTTGAAAATTTCTTAGACTCGAGGGTAATCAAAGTCATTCAGCAGTAAGTGATTGTGAAACACACCTAGTCTCACATCCCAATTTTAAACACAGGGATCAAATAATAGAGAGAAGAGCATACAAAACAACTCTGTTTGTATAATGTCCTTCTCAAAAAATAAAGATGGTTGAAAGGAAGAGAAGGCAGACCATAAATAACAAAGAGCAGACCTGCACATCCCACCCTTCCGGTAAAAAAAACTACAAAATCAGTGCCCTGGAGCAGCCTCGCTTTGCTAAACTAAAATCTGTCAACCACTCAGTTTCTCCATCTGACGGCCTCCCCATAAGTGCAGATAATTTCAATTATTTTTCCACAAGACATTAGACAAATTAAAGCTAGCAATTAAAAGATAATAATATAAGGGTAAATAAGAGTATTACATAAACCTAACTTGATACAAAGAATTGTCAACTAAAAAACAGATAGAAAGAAGGTAATTTGAAAGGACTGATCAAGAAAGGAAAAAAAAAACTCTATATGGTAAATGATAATGGATTGTCCAAGGTTGAAAATATATTATATCAGTTTGAATTTACTTCTATGATGTTTGGAAACCAATTCATTTCTTTGATTCAGTAAAATTGATTGTCAAATTTAATAATTTTCTCTTCTAGGCATAAGTTACATCTACCTTTAAAGTTACTAGGAGTTTGAGAAAAACCTATGAATTCCCAGTCAATTTGAAGGTTCAGGTCTTTCTCTTTCATTTCCCAACGAGAACAGTTTGGTGCTTCAGTCTTGGGTTAGAAAAATATCATATATAGTTATAAAATCTTTGTTTCCATTACCCGCACAAATACCAATATAAACATGATGATTTGATCTATTTTCTTTGGGGTAAATGGTACCTTGATAAATGATATTGGATGTTCTACATTTTCCCTCAACTGAGCAAAGATTGCTATTCCTACAATTACAGGGAGATTGGGGGGTCCATACTAGAATTTTTATTGACACCATTGAAATTGTTTAAAATATACTTGTTGTGAGACATGTTTTAAATATGTTCTTTGTACATGAATAAATTATTTTAACAGTTTTTATATTAAAGATCTTACTTAAAGGGTTGTTATTCTGGAAGTGTTTACTTGTAAGTTTCAAGAAAACTTGTCCAATATTAATTCTGGATAACCTACAGAAGTGAGGGGGAAACCATATAATATTCCTTTTTCTATTTTTGTGCATCCTACTCCTCTTGCCCTCACCATTTTATTCATGGGGTTTAAGTAAGCTAGTTTATTAATAAATCAACTTTTTTAAAGAGCATTTTCATATAATACTTTATTTTTATTAATGATACTCTTATTAGATTAATTCTAGAATTAACAGTAATTGGTATATGCTTCTAACTTCTTGGTGTTGACAAGCCCATTCTGGGCAAAATGGTCATATATTATATGGGGTATTGAATTTTATGTACTTGCAATTTATATATATATATATATATATATATATATATATATATATATATATATATATATATATATACATATATTATAATTATTTCAAAAAAATATGTATTCATCATGGTACAACTTAGAAAAAATTGATTGAAATCAATTTTTATCGAAAGTTACTCTGCATCATTTGGAAATGGAACTGAATTTCAAATTTTAAGTTTGACTTAAGCTTTAGGTTTTGGTTTCGAAACATGGTAATTTCTGTGTTGTGATGAATAGATAGTTTTAAAATTAATTATATTATGCTCTACTGTGTACTGATCACTGTTTTTAAAAAATAAATTTAAAAGAATTCTGGATTATAAATCTGATATATAAGAACCATTGGTGTCTGTTGGATATATATATATACTTGAAGCTGTCATGATAGAAAAGAAATAACTAACATCAAACAATATCTTTCAACAAAAAGAACAGCATTTTAAAATTTGTTTAAAAAAACTAATATCTTTTTGACTGTTATGTTTTATGACTTTGAATTAATTTTTTTAACAATATTAATATGTCTACCTTTTATATATAGTTACAAACTGTCCTACACATAATGTCATTAGTATATGATACATGTATATTTAAAATAGATATGTGTTCCTCAAAATGTCAAGATGAAGCTAATAAAAACATTTCTTGATGACCCTGATAATTATCTATCTGCTTCTTTCCAACCATTTTTGTTATCCATGGCCTTACAAAGTTCTTCCTTTCTGATTCCTCCTCCGTCATCTCTGAAAATTCTCTTTCTTGATCCTTTCTCATCATTTGCATTGCACGCTATAAGCTGATACCCACACTCTACTTTCTCCATTAATTTGATCCAAATGAGTGACAACCTAAACACAATATAGAAACAAAAATACATATACAGAGAGCAATTTAACACCTTTGCATAGGGCAAGTTTTACATTCAAAACAATATTTTTCCACATAGTCACAACCATTAGTTGTATATTTTCAAGGTACTATTCATGTTATTGGTTGACAGCTATGAAGCGCCCTCTAGAAATGACTTGTCACACACATACTGAAATGCATTACCCACCTGCCTGTGCTCACATCCACTTTTTGATCTCTGTAAACATTCAGCAAGTATTGATGAATACCAGTCTGTGTTACATCTCTGCTTCATACATACTTTCGTGTCAAATGGCATACTGCCAGACTGCCAATTGTCTATTTGTAACAAGATAACAAAAACAAATGATGGATTATTGACTGAGCAACCAGTATGGGTTTAAATTTATAAAATATTTCTCTTAAAACAATTTTTCAGGAAAATAGTTTCTCAAGTCCAGTAGCTGTTATTGCTCTTTCTAGTATTGATGGGGATTCCCATCCTAACCTTTTATTTGAAATAGTGTGAAATGCCAACATCTTGATAATGTCATTATTTTCTCTTTGAGTTACATGTGCTATCCATTCTGGTTGTTGCTGTTGGTAGTGGTTTCTGTTATTTTGTACAATTATTTGTGATTCTGTAGTGCCAGTCCACAAAGAAGGATGATCTTTGCCAAAGCCTTCAGGCTTCACTTGCTCAATGAATCACATCAATATAAACATCACTTTAGTCTGATGAAGTCCTTGACAATAAAACACATCAAACATTAAAAATATTTTCCACTTTGTCATAGAAATTTCATAAAATTGTTCTTGACATATAAAAATTTATATCATTTTCCCATTATATATATATATATATATATATGTGTATGTATGTATATGTGTGTATGTATGTATGTATGTATGTATATGTGTGTGTGTATATGTATGTATATGTGTGTGTGTATATGTATGTATATGTGTGTGTATATATATATATATGTGTGTGTGTGTGTGTGTATGTATATATGGATGTGTATATATGGATGTATATGTGTATATGGATGTATGCATATATGTGTGTATGTATGTATATATGGATGTATGTATGTGTGTATCTATGTCTATATGCATGTATGTATGTATGTGTGTATATATGGATGGATGTATGTATATATGGATGTATATATGAATGTATATGTGTGTTTATGTATGTGTATACTAATTCCTTATAATAAGACAGTATATGTGTATAGAGAGGGAGTGCGCATATACATGCACATACTGGTATATATATGCACATATTGACGAAAACAGAACTGCTCATGAGCACACACGCGAAACCTACACAACATAGGAAGTGTGTGTTTATATATGTGTGTGTATACGCGTACATAGGTGTATACTAATTCTTTATAATAAGACAGCATGTATATATGGAGAGGGAATATACGTATACATACGCATGCTGACAAAAACACAAAAAAATGGAAATAGATCTAAGAACACACAGGGGTCATTAAAAGATAAGAATATAGATATCTTTCTCACCCTTTCTCGGACCAGTCTTAATTGTTTTATTACCCTTCATGCAGAATTCTTTCACTGCCAGTTCAAGAAAGTCATTTAGATCACTAACACACAAAAAAGAGAATGTCTGATATCGAGAATATTTAACATCAGAAAACATTAAAAAAAATTAATTCCTTTTAATAATATGTGGAAATATCCACTCTTTGCCTGATGAAGGTCACAAGACTGGAAACCTGTGTAGCAAAATTATGGAAAATAAAGCATAATATATTTTTTTTTAAATCCACATTACAACCAAAAACGTTTGCAGTTTCTCTCTTTTTATTATACACACTTTTCTCTCATTGGTACTACTATAACCTCTTCCCTTTATATATATATATATATATATATATATATATATATATATATATTAGTGCTTGAAAGCCATATCACAGGTTGACCCAAGCTTTGTGAGTTAAATTGGGTAGACAAAACTGTTTGGAAGGCATCAGTGTTTGTGCTAGCGCAAAGTCACAAGTCATCATGACTGAAGATTTGAGCATACTGACATTGTTCAAACTGCTGATCATATCAGATCATGTATTCTCTCTTGGAAACTAACTATGGCCTACTCTTCATAGTTACAGGATAAACCACAGGTGGGCTTTGCTAGGTGTTGAACAATCACAAATATACCTGATCAAGTGTCTGCAACAGGGATTAGCTAGCCACCCTAACAAAGAGGTGTTCTTGGAAAACATGAGTAGCCAACGAATATATATATATATATATATATATATATATATATATATATATATATATATATATATATATATATATATATATAGTGAACATTGAAGTCAACACTCAGAGGTGACAGACTGTTTCATGCTAAATGCAATCATCAGGTGTGATGATTACGTTTAGTATGAAACAGTCTGTCGCCTCTGAGTGTCGTCTTCAATGTTCACTTTTATATTTACGCACACTCTATCTCTGATATTGAGCACTTTATCCCATAAATATAGTACACAAAAAACTATATTTCTATAAAAAATATTTCTTCATATATATATATATATATATATGTATGATGCTCAAATCAGTAGAAATAAACATTTTGAAAAAGGGAACACCTACTCAAATATGGGTAACCACTAAAAATAACATTTGAAGTAATAAAAATATATGTATATACGTGTAAAAATTCAGATATAAATAAAATATATCTGTAAAACGGCACTATGAATAAAGGAAAACTTTTTCTTTAAAAGAAAACATTGACAGAAAAGAAAAGGCACTGAATGACCTACCTATGCAATTATAGCCAGTGCTCAATGACAGAAGACAGGAAACTGCTTACCAGTGACACTGCACAAAAAAAAGAGGGAGATTATGTGTAAACGGCTACTCAAGTTTCATGCAAATGCAATCAGAATATAAAAGAGAAAATTTTACATTCTGATCACTCAATGATCACATTTATTTTTTTTTTATTTAGTGTGTGTGTGTGTGTGTGTGTGTGTGTGTGTGTGTGTGTGTGTGTGTGTGTACCAAAAAATTAACAAACCTAATCTCTCAATATCTGTCTATATTTCTGAGATGAGGTATTATGTACATTATTCAGACTATTGTCCTCATTTTTGTCGCCATATTTATTACAACGTTTCGGCCGTTGTACACTCCAGCCTTCTTCAGGTGGTTGGAATGTCGAACTGAACCCTTTATTTCGCTCACTGGGGTAGACTGTTCTAGTTTCACGTGCCATGTTTAATGGATGTCAGTTATCAGTTATCTCCTGTTAATTTTTCCCTCTGAAAGTTCTCCACTGCCTTAACCGGGTATTGAACTCACACTCTTTGGGTCCTGTCACTGGATCAAACCAACGCCTTTATCCACTGTGCTTGATATGTATGAATTTCTTGGTATTATAAACCTAATGTCTTCAGCAAACATTTTTACCAGAGCTTATATTGCAATTTTTGCTGTTATCATTGCATGTTTTTACCTTAAACAGAAAACAGTCTGCCTGCCTTATGTGAAGGGATTATCAGAGAAAATACAAAGGATCTGCAGTTCATATAACATCAGGACAACCTTCAAAAACTTGACGACACTTTGTAGATATCTCTCCCGAGTAAGACCCATAAAGGAGAACATGACTAAAGACTGTGTGTACGCTATCCCATACAGCTGCGGAAAGAAATATGAAGGAGAGACAGGCCGCCCCCTTAAGGTGAGGCTTCAAGAACACCAGAAAGCTGTAACACAAGGGGAAGTAGAAAAATCAGGCATGGCTGACCACAAATGGAGGGAGAAGGGAGACCACTGCCCTCTGTGGAATCAGATTGAGATCATAGACAAGGAACACCATTGGAAAATTCGTAAACTTAAGGAATCAGCACATATGCTAGGCCACAAAAATCTCCTGAGCCGACCAAGCATAGCAATGAATACAATATGGGAACCAGTACCAGAGAAAAGCAACAAAGTTGCAATATGATCTCTGGTAAAAACATGCAATGATAACAGCAAAAATTGCAATATGAGCACTGGTAAAAAGGTTGCTGAAGACATTAGGTTTATAATACCAAGAAATTCATACACAGACACATGGCACAGTGGATAAAGGCGTTGGTTAGAACTTGTGACAGGACCCAAATACACGGTTAAGGCAGTGGAGAACTTTCAGAGGGAAATTAACAGGAGATAACTGAAATCAAACATGGCATGTGGAACTAGAACAGTCTACCCCAGTGAGCAAAATAAAGGGTTCAGTTCGACATTCCAATCACCTGAAGAAGGTCGGAGCATACAACGGCCGAAACGTTGTAATAAATATGGCAACAAAGATGAGGACAATAGTCTAAATAATGTAAATAATAAACCTAATCCCCCATAATTAATACCTCAATATATAACACCAAGGCAAAAACAGATAAACTACTGAACATTAAATGAAAATAAAAACAAAACATTAAATAAACGATAAACAATAACATATCATATAAGCATTTTAATTACATACACTACTTAACAATTACATATATGTGCATGGGTGCACTGTGCGTAGGTGTGCAGGAGTGTGTACCATATATATATATATATATATATATATATATAATTAATAAACTTCATCATTTATGCATTAGTTTATTATTAGTTAGTTATATTACTAACAAAGAACAGACTTACGTGTAAATGTACCCACATGTGTTTGTGTGTGTGTGTATATATATGCATACACATACCTATATACGTGCGCAAATAGATGTGTACTTGTGAGTATGCACAGACATATAATTACAGACATATGCACATAAATTCTGGCAATAATAAATAAACTTAATTATAAATCTAACCTCCTACAATTAATACTTACCAAATCCAAGTAAAAAAACTGAAATAATAGCCCAGTGAACATATATAAATATGTGTATGTATACATGTGTATATATGTATGTATGCATGAGCATGTGTATGTATAAGTATTTACCAGTTAAGCATTAACATCATTGTTATCATATATATTCATTTATTTATTGCCTAAGCATTAATACCAGTTATTTATATAAAATTGTAAATAAATAAAATACAACTTTCCTAACCCCCAAAAATAAAATACCCATAAAAAGAAAACAAATAAACAGGTCACATGTCTAGATTTGGATCAAAGCCAGACTAAGTCCGCTACAGGAAAAAAAAAGCCAAAGAAAAAGGGCAACATGAACACGATGCACATCTGTGCAGACGGGTGCATGCAAGCACAGAGAGTACAGAAGAAAATTTACATCAGTACTAAATGTGTATAAAAAGGAAAAAATTTAAAAATATGATATCCCCTGAAGAGTGGATGAACAGGTCCATCTATGTGATTCTGGAATCAAGATGCTGAAGGTAACATCAATTAGCTAAGTGACAAATTTTACTCACATTAATCCTATATATATATATATATATATATATATATATATATATATATATATATATATATTGTCATCCACAGACAGACTGTTTCGCTGTATCACAGCTCATCAGTGTGGCTAGACGTCCGTTTGCCTCTAGCTAGGATCGAAACCCAACTGAATTAGTGTCAGTCAGGGATTCTACCACTAAGCCGTTGATGCACGGCAGGGATGAAGGAGGATTTAAGCGTATTTATTTTTAGATAAACACACAGTGACAGAGAGAACTCGATTCGATTTACCGAAGAGTCTTGCATTATGAGCCGTAATAGTCACTGTTTACAAACCCACACTTCCTCCCCAGAGAGCTCAACCGAAATAAATTTTTCAGGAGCCTATATATTGTCATCCATATATATATATATGGGTAAAAGTGGTCACTATCAGAGTTGTTGTGGCAGTCTGTTTCATGCTTAAACACATCAGTTCAGGAGAGAGAGCGTGTGAGGACCAGCAAACCCACCCTCAAAACAAAACAAAAAGTGTTATTTAAACCCATGTAATTTACGCATATTTTTTCACAAAAATAAAAATAAACTTTAGAGGTGCATAATTTACATGAGTAGATCATTTCCAGGGTTTTTTTTTTAATTTTTCTTGTTAAAATAAAGTAAACGTAAACATTCCTACCAGAAGTTGACCCATTTAATGTCAGATTAAGTTTATACAGAAAAAATAGGGCCTTAAATGTAATGAAGTTTGCTTTTGTTTATGCTGGACAGTAGAATGCCTACTTTTTCTGTATAAATTTATTAAAACCATTAAACGGTTAATTACTTTTTGAAGTCTGATGTTCATGCTGGTAATCATGATCTGGGCCATATTTTACATTGCTTGGAGTTTCTACCTATCGCAATGGATCACTATTGACATACAAAGTGATATGGATATTCTTGACGGGGGTGGTGGGGAATGTAATGATATGGATAATCTTGACTACATGTTTTTATTCTTGTCTGTTTTTCTTGTTTTCTTGTTAGATCGTCAAAATTATTGAGGATCGTAAGGAAATGGATGTAAATTGTCAACATTTGCACTTAACAATGTTGACAATCACAACCCTGACTTTTCCATGTGAGCATAATCTGGGTGATATTTTACACTGCTTGAACAACACAAACACTTTGTAATTTGATACCTTTTATTAATGTGATACTTACCTGTTAAACAAGAATTAATTTTATTTAAGGAAAATTTAATAAAATCTAATTGTATGTAAGTGAAATAATACTAAATACAACTAAATTGGAAACCTCTTCCCCATGGCCATATCAGCAATTCTGAAAATTTTGGGGGGTGAATTTTACATGAATAGAAACTTTTTTTTAATAAATTTTTCTCCTGAAAATCACCTGCATAAATTGCACATGTGTGCAAATTACATGGGTTTTAACAGTAAGCCCCAGTTATATTATCTCTTACACCAATGTAAGGGGGGGGGTCTATGTTCCAACTTTCCAGAATTGGTCTGGTGTTCCTGCCATTTATCTCAAGGTTCTTGACAAAATCCAAAGAAGTATCTGCAATGTAACTGATGCTGACATGGCATCTCAACTTCAGTCACTTTCTACCCAATGTTACTGTCTTTTCTGCAAATATTTTCATGGCAACTGCTCCGACGAGCTTTTTTCTCTGGTGCCCCAACTACATGAATTCAAGTGTGCTACTAGATTGGCATCTAGGTCCCACCCTTTTACTGCTGAAATAGCTAAATGCAGACATTACTTCTACCCCAGCAGTTTCTTTTCTTGCACTCCACACCTCTGAAATTCCCTTCCATTTACTTGCTTCCCTGAAAACTACAATCTTCAAAAATTTAAATGCAACATCAATCACCATCTTCTGTTGTATTGAACCCCATTCATCTTTTATCCTTTCTTCAATCCCCCCCCATACCCAGTCTCTTCTCTCACTTTCATTCTCTATAACCCTAGGGGCATTCTCACCTTGCTTGAATGATTAAAAGAAAAAAAGTGAACCTGTTTCTGTCTGAAATAGGTATAAATGCTTCAGTTGCATTACAGACGCTCACAATCCCAGGCTACTCACCCATTATAACAAAATATGATCACCTAAATCGTCATGGTCACGAGATTGGTGCCTACATCAAGTATGGATTGCGCCATGGCAGAGACACAAAAAACGAGTACCCGCATGGCACTTGTCCATAATACCGCATTTGTCTTTGTCCTGTATTGTCCTCAGGATAAAGGGTCAGTAATCTTAGATCGAATATCAGGGAGAAATGACAATATCCTCACTGAATTTCCTTTGGCCAACTTTCACATATGTGGTGACTTCAATGTTCACCACAAAGAATGGTTAATCTCCTCTAACAAAACTGATGTGGAAGACAGACATTGCAGAGACTTCTTCATCGCTTATGAACTAACCCAGCAGGTCATTGAAGAACGCACTCGAATCCTGGATGCGACAGGACAGCAGGTGAACCACCTCAACCTCCTCCTAACATCCCGCCCTGACAAATTCTCAGCAAACGTTTTAGCCCCCATTGGCACATCAGATCATTCCCTAGTCAGTGTCCAGATTGACTCCAAACCAATGACATCCCCTGATTTACTATTCCATAGAACAGTTTTTCACTATGTGGAGACAGACTGGGACTGCTTTCAGTCCTACGTAGTGGAGGCTTCTCTCCCAACCTTCTTCAAACATGGAGTGCTTGGATGAACTGCATCTCCTGGTTCCACCAGGTTTGACCTTCATGGCAAGGACCCGCCTCGCCACTTACATAATAGCAAACCACCCACATTCCCTCCATATTCCGTTGATGAGAAGTAAATTTCACTCAGTTTCTTTCCACAAACCATTGCCCTATGGCACAGACTCCCTAGAGGATGTTTCCCCAATCACTACCATCTTAACCTATTCAAGTATAGAGTTAACTGTTATCTTCCCCTCCTATCCATATAAACTACCCCCCCTTAATGTAACCCTCTACCTCGAGTGGCTCCCTCCATATCTTGTACAGGGTGAATCTTACAGTACACAAAAACACACACACACATACTACTTCTGGGAAGTGAATAGATTTTAAATTCACTTGAGACATTGCCAACAAGTGAATGTAGAAACAATTTGTCTTTGACGTATAAATATCATGAAATGTAGTGGCCTTTTGTTTAGTCAACAAACTGCAGTCTTTCATTCTCATAAATCAATTCACAGAGAGAAAGTGAAAAATGCAGACAAATTTCCCACTGCAGTTCATATCTCATAAATGGGATTTCATTTTATACATTTTCTGCGTGTGTGTATCAATCAGCTTTTCATAATCCTCTATAGATATTAAGAGATGTTAATATATTTGGAGTCAGGTATATACAGACTGAGATAAATAAATCCAATATTGATTGTGAGAAAGACTGAGATAGATGTAAATCAAACTATAGATATTTTTTAAATTTTGATGCAAACTTTTATCATAATAGTATTTCTTCTGCTTCTTCTATATGCCGTGTCCCTTCAGGACATTGGCAGTCATGTCTCTCCACAATTTCCTGTCCTTTGTAGCTCTTAATAAATTTTTGTCTTTTTGTTATCTCTCCTAAACCTTTCTTCAGCATCAATTTACTTAAGCTCACTTGATAGATTATGCACTGTCCATGTTGCCTTCAATTTACCTGTGAGTATTGAATTTACAAGCCCTCTTTCCTCATTATGTGTCCTAGAAATTTAAACTTTAAATTTCTGATCTTAAATATAAATGTCATTTTGGTTCCATTTTCTTTAAAACTTTATCGTTGCTTAGAAGTTTCATTCTATGGTATTCTCATCATCCTTCTGCAGAACCACATTTCTGTTTCTTCATGTCTCTTCACCTGTGAGACAGCAATTATTACTAACAAAATCACCAAAAAAATATAAAATGCATAAAAATACATATTTTTTAATAAATCATTCACTTAATGCCTTGCACTAGGCATTTTGTTTACATGTCATAATGCATCCTGGGTATGAAGATAAACTACATCCACATCCTGGGTATGGCGATAAACTACATCCTACAGCAGGGCCTCTGATCAGGAGGTTTTGAGGAGTGTGGAACTACCTCTTAATTGCTGTTGTTCTCAGGTTCACCCTGACCCAGAGTGGTAGCACCTGTTAGGGTCCCAGCTATGGGCAAATAGTTAACCTCCAAACTGGGATCAAAATGTGTAAAATTAGGTTTTCATACCAGCAATAAATTTTTGTAGAAAAAATTATTACCAGCAATACATTATTGCCAGCAATACTATTTCGGAAAAAATATTACCAGCAATACATTTTTTTTTTTTTAAATATTACTAGCAATACATTTCTTTTTAAATATTACTAGCAATACCTTTTTAAAAAAAAAAAATTTCCAGCAATACCTTTTTGAAAAAAAAAAATACTTCCAGCAATACATTTTTAAAAAAAAAAATATTTCCAGCAATACATTTTTAAAAAAAAAAATATTTCCAGCAATACATTTTTGAAAGAAAAATATTTCCAGTAATAAAAAATCTTGTTGGCATTAAATAACCTATTGAGGTTGATATGCTCTAAAACAAAACAAGCCAAAATCAACCAATATGTCATAAAATTTTTATAGTTAAGATAAAAAATAATTCGACTTAACTCCACATTATTGAATTTCTTCAAATATAATTGTCATCAAGTAAATCATGAAGACTAATGTACTTTACATCCAGGGTCGGCAGCCATTTGTAAATTTATTAACAGTCTAGTGACAATATATAAATTTCATTTTGTCTTTGATTTACCAAAATCTTGAATGTTATTAAAGACAGTGACTTTGTCTCTTCATATCTTATATCAGTCCACTACTCCACTATGCCTCCAATTTAAATGAGCCCGACTAAAATGACAATACTGCTTTCAGTGTTTTACAGTTGAAATGGCTAGATGTAACTGTAAGTTCTATGCTGACAGTTTATTTTCTATCACTTGTGGAACCCCCTTCCAGCTTGTTACTTTCCAGTCAACTTTGATCTTCCCAAATTTAAATGTAATGTCAATCGTTATCTTCTGTTTTCTTAATTCTTTTATTGTTCTCTCACCTTAATAATCTTTTTCTCACCTTAATAATCTTTTTCTTTTTCTCATGTTATTTTCACACTCAGTAAAGCCCCCCCCCCCATTGCATCCTAATAGATTTTATTGCATTGCGAACATGAAATGATTAAAAAACAAAAGCCAGCAATTAGTATATGTTCTTTGTAAGCCTTTGAAGAAGATTTTTGTTTTCAAATGGTACTCAAGAAATGTAGCCTTGTACCTGTCCAGCAAATTCTTATGTCTTGTTGGCTATTTTACTTCTCTTCATTTATACAATTTCTCTCTCTCTCTCTCTCTCTCTCTCTCTCTGTTTGTTTTTTTGTCCTCTCTCTTTTCTTAAATCTCATTTTCTCACCTTCTTTCCTCAATATTCTTCAATCATGAGGGTCCATCAAACTGCTAGAACTGTTTTCCCAGTTTTTCCTTTGTTCTCAATTCTTTCATGGTTTGGCGCCTTACCAATATTAACCTCACTCCTTGCCCAACTACTTTCAACCAAACCTTCTCTGTTGCAGCCAAGCAGGAATTTGCAATTCTTTTTATGAACACAAATCAAAGCATGATCCTTATTTCATTTCCTTTTCATTCTGTCTTATTTTTTCTCTAAATTGTACTCCTAATTATCAAATAAATTAATTTTAATTAAATTTGCATATTTCCATTTTAGTCAATGGTTCTTACAAATTCTGTATAGTAAGTTATCTTGAGTATGCTCAATCTTCACCACTATTACCTGAAAGCCCTAATCAGTCTGATTCAAATACAGGAATGATAATTGTAAATGGGTACATTCAAACTATATGGTGCCAAAAATGTTTTTGTTTAATAAGTAAAAATATAAAAACATTTTTCCTTTTAGTTTTATTAAACAATATATTTACCATTTTCTTCAAGTATCTTCTTCCATCTTTCAATGAACTTCATCATTCCATTCTCTCATAACTTTCAAATAAATGCACTTTCACACTCTTCCAAAGAACTTAATTTATTTTTATAATTAGTGGTTCAATTGATATCTATACTTACCCTGCTGAATGAATCCTGTCATCCATCTTAAAGTTTCTTCATAGACTATAAGCATTCCAGTATTATTCAAGGCGTAATTTTATAAACCACTTGATTACACTGAATGTTTTCTACATAACCATCAATGATATTTTCTTCAAGTAGAAGTTTTACTTTCAGGATTTATCGAAATAGAATTGGACCACTTTTAAATGCTATCCTCTTGTAAGAATTTCATATATCATGGTAAATACTCAGACTAAGATTATTTATTAAACTTAATCTGGCACAAGGTCATCAAAGTGGAACACCCAATATCATTTAAACTCGATATTCTATACAACTAGCCTGCAAAAATAACTTTCTAACCTTACTCCACAGCAAGGCACCTAATATTTACTTAGCTTAGTCTGACACAAGGCCTCCTCAGTGAAGATCAAATTAACTACACTTGTGAAGTAGTTTGTGAGGCAACACATTGGTTATTTTATAGAAGAAAAGTCATCAGTTACCCATCTGAGACATTATAATCACACTGTACAAAACCTTGTAAAATCCTTTGAAGACATTGATTATTATTCCTTTTTTATCCCATTTCACTTTGAAATTTTATTCTGTTTTTAGATGGCAAAAAATCATGTCAAAATAAATCAATTACCAAATATTGATTTGGCACTCTCATTGAGGAA
Organism: Acanthosepion esculentum; assembly: GCA_964036315.1. NCBI lineage: Eukaryota > Metazoa > Mollusca > Cephalopoda > Sepiida > Sepiidae > Acanthosepion > Acanthosepion esculentum. Next base: position 5,223,965 of record OZ038477.1, read on the forward strand.
TTTAAACTTTTTATAAATTACGGCAGAATCAGAAAACAAATAAATTGAATTTATCACAAAATATCCCTAATATGACATGTGAATCAGTAAGAGAAGGATTTTACAAGTATATGATTGACAGGGAGAAAGTTTTTGTGTTGGTCTTTGAAAATTATTTTTCATATTATTTAGAAAATAATAAAATTAAATATACGTATGTCCTCAAGGTAATGTCAATAACAACCAAAGATTTTGTGTTAGGGATTTCTTGGCTAATTTTTAATCTACAAAAACTGAATACTCAAGGATAACAATGAATAATTTCAGAATATTTTGTATGGCAGATTTTTAACAAAATATCATGTAAATAGATTATAAAAGAAAATGAAACCACAACAACATTTGTTTTCTATTTTCTTTACTGAATCTGACAAAGATGCACAAAAAGTTCCTCTACTACATAGGCGTTCCATAGATGCTTTGTGTCTGCTTTACTAAAATCTAAACAAACTTATATTCCAAAAGATTGAGTTCTCTCAAATATTCTTTCTTCAAAAATCCAAATTTCTCTTAGACAAATTGGAACAAGTGTGAAGGTGAAAAGTATTTAAAGAGACATCATTCATTAGCTTCTTCTGTGTGCCACATCCTTTCAGGACATGGGTGATCATGTCTCTCCACAATTCCTGTTTTTTTGTAGCTCCTAGTAAGTTTTGTCTTTATGCTATCTCTCCTAATCCCTGTTCTTCCAAACATTTACACAAGCTCATTAGGGAGGTTATTCACTGCTTTCCTCTGTCTCTCTTGTCTTCAATATATCCTGTGAGTATTAAATTCTCTGAACCATCTTTCCTCATTATGTGCCCTAGGAATTTTATTTGTCTCTTTCTGATTCTAAGTATAAATGTCCTTTTTGTTTCCACTTTCCTTAAAACTTTGTCATTACTCACATGTTCAGTCTATGGTATTCTCAGCATCCTTCTGTAGAACCACATTTATATTAAATTTTTTAAAATATATCATTCTTTAAATAAGAAATTTTTAAATTGAATTAGAATATTAAAACAATAATAATTCAATTAGAAGTAATTATTTGTAAATATTAAATATTTGTAAGAATAAACAGTTTCTTGTTTCACTTAAAGAGATTAGATTTGTCTTTGCAATTTAATTTAGGAGAACAAAAATGACTAACCTTGAACAAGTATTGTAAACTGATCCTATAAGACTTACTGTTTCAGAAGTGCTGGTGAGGTAAATGAAATAAGTTAATTATTTCTGTGTCTCAGTCATTGTCTATGTTTTACACTAATTACAACCTGTCATATCATTAATTAGAGCTCTTTACTGCTGAATGTTAGAAAAGGTTGCATCTCATCTAATCCTGCTTTTGGGCTTTGATCCAAATACTTAGTCAGGCAGGAAGAAAATCGCTACCACTGAGTACATGAAAGTGAAAAAAGTGAGTTTTGCACTTCATGAAAACTGAAAACAAAATATTTTTCAAACACAGATACACAACCTTTTGTACTTGAGAGCAGATACTTTTCACAATCCAGAACGTTATGGATTTTCAAATAGTCATACAGGTATCATAAACAGGGTAGACAATTAAGTGTATAACTTATTTAATGAGTCTTTTTTGATGACTAGCAGAACAGAGACAACAATTACAAAGAGGGGTGGTAAATGAGACAAGAATTACTTCAGGGCAGGAAGTTGTGGCAAGCCGTGATCATCCACATAGCATATAAAAGTGACAAATATTTTATGGATGTTCCAAGTGTTCCAGTATTGATAGGTACAACTGTCACTTTCAAATACCATGCTTTTTTTCAAGATACAGATATTTTTTTCGTTTTTTTCCACTCTCTTTCGGTTTAACTTTTTTGTCTCTTGAAACAACAATATCCAAAATTTAACAATGTTTTGTTTATAATGACTGGATCTGGTTATCTTGTTTGGTTTGGGGGGTAAGATCCATTTTAATTTCAAAATTTCAAAACATTTTACGCTTTTATTCTCTATGACAGTTTCTACTTTGTGTTTATTTTATTTGTCAACATGGTCAAAGTGAAATCATTTGTACAGGTGCCATATGATTGCTGTTCCTACCCAAACATATCTATTTTTATAGTGATGAGTTATTTTGCTGTATTCACTTATCATATAATGGATGGTTTCATCTCTGTTTCTGCACAGATGACATTTGCTTTTCTGTTGCGGAATATTTATCTTGGCTTTAATATGCTTCATTCCAATAGTCTTCATTTTTCATCATTTCATCCAAGCAAGGCAATAAAGCCACTAAGATACAAGGGGTCACTAAGTGTGAAAGAATATGAGAAAAAGAAAAATATTATGAAGGCGAGAGAACCATAAAAGAACAGGATTTAAGAAGACAGAAAATAAATTTTTGAAGATCAAAGTTGACTGGAAAGCAAGAAGCTGGAAGAGAGTTCCACAAGTGAGGAGTGCGAGAGAAGAAACTGTTAGCATAGAACTTATGGTTACATCTAGCCACTTGAACTGTAAAATGATGAGACCTATCTACCAATCTAGTACTATACTTAAAATTGTAAAGTCAAAGTACCATGCAGGAAAGCTCATCAGGACAATTACCATGAGAATATTTATTGTTCCCTCACCTTAGTAATGTTTTCTTTTTCTCGTATTCTTTCACACTCAGTAACCCTCTCACATCTTATTGTCTTACTTGGAGTGAAATGATTTTTAAAAAATGCCATTGTGTATATAATGAAGAAAATTAAATAATTTTTTTAAAATAATTATTTATCATTTTTTTCCCCCTTCCTCTATTTGACCTCATTCTAGTTTTCTTTCTGCTAGATTACAGCTAGAGAACACAGTCTGCTTTTGCATTTAATCCATAGTGGGGGGAGAAGAGATGGATTTCTACACAGTGCCGAGTTAGACCAAAAGCAGTGGCAACTGAAATTTAAGTACATGTAAATGATGTATGTAAGGAAATGAAATAAATTTCAACAAGGTGATATACAGTGCTGTTTGATAAAAGTGACTCACCTGATTTTTTTTACTAAAAATATTTTTTGTCTATTGTTTTTGGGGTTAAAATAATTTTTAATCTTACTAATATAAAGACCCCTTCCCGACCAGTTAGGAAAAAAGTTTATTCACCCTAAGGTATTCTATTGATAATTATAAATTTGGATATAAATGAGATTCAGGAAAAAACTCTGTGCAAAAAAAGTGACTCAGATATCGCATTCCAATGATTAAACTGGTAAATTTAAAGAGCTTTTGACAAAATATTGAAAACTATTTTACAATACACTCAGAACAATATTCTAGAGAATTCTAGAACAGCTTAAATTAAATCTAGAGTATTCCAGAATATTTCAGAAAGCCTCATACAGTATTAAAACAGCTTGAAATAGCCACTCAAGTCACTAACCAGATGAAAGGGTACAAACACGCATCAGAACCATTTAAGGCATCTATTATTGCCTTTCTAAAAGCAGGCTAGTCTACGAGAAAAATTGCAGAAATTGCTATAACCTCGCAATCAACTGTCTCTCGAGTGCTTAGTGCACATAATGATGCCACTCCTGCTCCAAGGAAGGAAACAAGGGGATGAAAGAAAAAGATTGATGATAGAACTGGCAGGGTAATCAAGAGGGAAGTTGCGAAGAATAAGACTATAACTAGCCAAGAAATTGCAGCCAGTCTAAGCGAAGAGCAAGGCGTTAGTCTTGCCTCTTCAACAGTCCATCAGTGGCTGTTAGAACAAGGCTACAAATCATGTACACGACGGTTTAAGCCACTAATAAGCAAATCCAACAAAGCCAAGAGACTTGAATGGGCTCACTATTACAAAAATTTCACCGTAGAAGACTGGAAGGATGTTCTCTTCTCCGATGAAATGAAAGTTGAGCTAAATTCAAAGGATAAGATGAGTCACTTTTATCGAACAGCACTGTATTATGTTTTTGCTTTTATATAACTAAATAAGAAAGGAGAGGAAATAATATGCGAGTATGCATGTAAAAGAAAAAAGATATTAAAAGTTAGGACACACACACACACACACACACACAAAAGATCTGTAAATAAGTGAAGAGACATCCCCATGCTTGGGAGGAAGTCCTGTTTCTACTGCATGCTAGAGAAAAAGAGAGAACAGGAAGTGTCCTGTTTTTATAGGTATTTAATAGCACCACCTAACAACATCTTGGTGAAACTAAGTGGAGGTAATCCACAATACCTTTCAAAGAGTATTTGTGTGAAAGTGAATATATCAAACACTCTGCTGGAATTTGATCTCCGCTCACCAGGTTCTCTTTCCAAGCTACTAATAATTACACCACTGCACATCCACATTGTAGTTTTTTAATGAAACATGTATCAAGAAAAAAAAACTGTTGCCTAAATAACAGTGTGGGGGAGGTAAGAGGGAGAAATTCAAAATGCCTAATTCTGTTTTTTGATGTAATGAACCTGTACATTTGCGTTAACCAGTTATCAGTCCTTCATTTTTGAGCATCACATCAAAAGTCTTAACAAAAATAACCCAGATTTACCTCCCCTGTCTGTCAGGTTCAAACTCAAAATATTTATGCAGCAAAACTCATACATTTATTTGTCTTGTGATAATCAAAACAACAGCAGACCTTCCTCCTACTCCTTAGCCTTCGGTTTCTTTTCTTTATCCTTTACTAGCCTCTTACTACACCTCTCAATCTTTCAACCCTTTCTCGGTTTTCTCCTCTTTTTCTTCATTGTTTCTTTTCCTTCCCTCCTCCACTCTCTCTTTCTTTAATACTTCTCTACACACTCTTTTCCTTTTCCTCTTGAGCTTGTTTCTCAACTCCCTCCTTTTATTTTAACATTCTTGCTTTGTTGTCTTTTCATTATTTTGCATTTCTTTTTGTTTTTCTTCTCCACTTCCTCTGCCTTTTTCCTTTTATTATTTATTACTAATCTCCCACTCTTACTCCTTCTCTGCTTATTTATCAATTATTTCCATCTCACACTCTTTCATAAGACTACTTTTTCCTTTCTTTTACCCAAACAAGGCTTACACTCACATTGAAACACCAGTTTACCAAAGTTAAGTAATATCAAGCGTGGTCAGTACCTAGATGGGTATACCAAGTGCCATAAGCTTGGATGTGTGGGTGGTGTAATGGATAACAGGTTGGAATTGGAGGTCAGAGAGCAGAGTTCATTATATTCACTTAAGTGTAAATACCATTGAGACAAGTTTTCTCTCACCCTCCTAGCTATGGGTTAATTAGTAGGACTTGTATCAATAAATCATTATTATCATCAAAAAGTTCTTCCAATCTAATTATACTTTCTGGCTTTAAATAACCTGCAGTTGATAAGTCATTAAAAACATTTTACTCTAGTATTTTTTTTCACTTCTTCCATTTGCTTTCCTTTTCGCAAAATTTCTCACCCCTCTTTCTCCTTTCTCTTGTATTTCTTATTTCCTCTCTCAATCTTCTTTTTCTCACGCGTTTTCTCTCCTTACTTTTCATTAACAACCAACCACCAACTTTATTCTTATTGTTTGTCTTTTTTCCTCCGGAAAAAATGATTCATTTTAGTTTTATTAGTTTTTTTTTTTCATTTTTTTTTGTTTTTTTTCAAAAATAACTTTACACCACAATTTTTCACACAAATGCAAAGAGAGGATGGGGGGGGGGTTACAATCTAGAGACTTATGATTTAAATACAAAATGGAGGACAGGGTCAGCCCCATATATTGCTTTCTTCTTTTTCTTTTCTGTCTTTTATTAACACTTCAACACCTTAAGAGACAGAGAAATACAAAGAAAGATTAAGGGAGAGAAGGATAAGAAAAAAAATAGGTTAAAGAGACTAAGAAAAGGAGAATAACGGAAAAAAAGCAGAATTAAAAAGATTTGTGTGTGTGTGTGTGTGTGTGTGTGTGTGTGTGTGTGTGTGTGTGTGTGTGTTCTCAAAATAAAAGAAAGAAAAATATAATAAAACAAAAATTTAAAGAGAAAAATAAAGACACTAAAGTTATAAAAGAGAAAGAAAGAAATAAAAAAAAAAGAAAGGTAAAGATTTATAGAAACACAATGTAATATTTAGAAAAAAAAGGTAAAAAAAGAGGTACAAACTTGAAAAGAGGGTGTAGGGTGAGTGAAAAGTTAGAAAGAAAAGCTGACAAAGGCAGAAAGAGCAGGAGGGTGAAGAGTTTTATTTTTTTTTTTTTTTTCTGGCCTGTAATTTCATATGTCTCTTGTCTTCTTCCTGTGACAGTGTTTTTGTTTCTGCTCTGGTCATTGGGTCCTCTTATTTTGTCCTTCAGTGTCACGTGCTCACCATTGGAAGTCAGCCTAAATGAAGGGGATATTTCTTTTCAGACACACACCAACTGGACATACTTCCCTGCATATGCATCTACAAAAAATAAGCTGAGGCATGCAAACAACATATATTTAGCAGAGACATTTAAATTGTTGTTCCTATACAAAAGAAGATTTATTGATTAATAACTAATATAGTTTTTACACTAAAAATCTAGATATTATTTTACAAGTGTATATATATATATATATATATATATATATATATATATATAAAAAGAAATAATTTGCTATTAATTTATTCTACAACTTTATGCACTCTGGTTTGAATGTCAAAAAAGTTCAGTTTATGCAAATATTGTTTAAATCATTTGGCCAATTTGATTATTATAATTTTAACAGTACAGCTTAATCAGGTACAAAACTTGTAAACATTCAATAAACATAGCTTATCTAAGGCACTTAATACACACTGAATGTTCTACACAAGTCAATGATCAAATTTGCTCCACAATAATCAGTGCCATTAACTACAAACTTGAAAATGCACCAAAAATGCAAAAAAAGATTTATATTTTTTAATCATAAAAATACTGAATAGAATAACTAAACATACATAAAAACTAGATTACTTAGGAAGATATATATATAAGAAAATATCGGTGACACAGAATTAAGAACAAAAAGGAAAAATTATATATATAGTACACCTATGTGATCATACATGAATATACTCCTGCAGGTTTTAAAAACAAACTTTTGTAGCAGCTTTTAGAAAAAGTGTAACTGCATTTTTAGATTTTCAAGCAGCAAAATATTTTCTTTCATGGAACAAACACATTTTCTTCACAAACCAGAACCAGACAAAAAAACAATAACCTACCAAGATCTTTTCACAAGACCAAATGCAAGTTTAGCTACACGTGATGGACTCAAGGAATTATCACTACTTTCATTAATTACACCCGGATATTATTAAAATCTAACCTTCAGAATGGTCAGCATGTGTACCTTGGTTGTTGGTAAGTTTCTATGATTGTAATTTACTCAATGATCAAAATACATTGTACTTTATGTATATTACTTTTAGTAAACACAAGGTCTTTCCTTTTTTTTTTTTTTTCACCGAAATATTAAAGTTTCATCATTTGTCTAAACATTTTAACTTAAATGTTTTATTTGAAAGTGTAAACTTTTATTTTGTGCATTTTATTCATCTGAGGTACTTTAGCATATTTCAAACTTCTTGTGATCACATCAATTTTTTTTCAATTTAGAAAAAAAGGATATGAATAGTTACCACCCATAATTGAAACAATTATTCTTTGTTGTTAATTAAGTTGTTAATGTTCTTTATTTATCTACTTCATATATGTATAAATAACCATTGGCAAAAGTATGAATCCATCTTCTCCCTCCACATCTATGGGTTAAATAGTAAGACTTGTATCTTGAAAATTCATTGTTATTTACAAAAACTCACAAAAAATGAATTATTCTTACAATCCAAAATATGTTTCAGCTTTAAATAACCTACAAAGGGTTGATAAACCATAAAAAGCAAATCAGTCAAAATAAATTCATCTGCAATAATTTTAAAATAAAAACCTTTAAAATATTATGAAAATGTAATTTATGCACATTGCAGAGTTGGAGATGTTTTATTAATTTTAACAGTTATCTTTCCTTTTCTAATTAGAGAAATTATAAAATCTTTTGAAACAAACAACTTATTACCTCAGACAATATTCACTCAGTTTAGTATGACACAAGGTCAGATGGAGGAGTAAAATTGTATTAATCTTCCAACTGGAGAAGGCCTACCTGCCCAAAGAAAAATATTGAATATTTTTATCTGGTCTTGAACCCCTATCTCTGGCATCAGGTTGGAAAATATTTCAGTCATAAGGCAGTCTCTAAATTAGTCAATATTAACACCTTTACTTTGAATTAAAAATTATTATTTTACAATCAATAAACTTTTACATTGTTTACTTTTTATAATAATTTTTTTCATATATCCTGACAATTAAACTGGCCAATTTTTTTAATTAAATATATTCTGTTCTTTTCATATGTCACAAGTTGTGTGTAGTTTTAATAATGATTTTTACAATAGGTAAAGTTATTTTGTTGTGAGAATTTGTATGAATATTATCAATTGTTTCTCCTGTGAGACATACACTTTGCTTATTTTAAACCCTTGATTCTTTCGACATGTAAATCTTTTTATTCAGGTGTACTTTTCTAATAAGAATATTTGAAGTACTCAAAAAATTGATTTACTTTCACAGTTATTTCATTGTTGGGATGTATTTCTTACCTTTTTCAAGGACAATACAGAATGAAGCATTGATAGATTCTTAAGAGTGATGCTGTTATATTTTGTTTTTGAGAAAATAATTAAATAAAATAAAAAATATAATGAAAATAAATAAATAAATAAAAATAAACTCAAGTTCAGGACTAAAAATTAATGTAAGATATTAGCCCTAAATGAAAAGACATGCAAAACCAATTTCAGTCTTCCAATAAGCCCCCAGTGGCCTATATATAAAGCCTACACCTAAAGGAGTAGCACATGATATAATGATAACAGAAGTGACGTTTAGTGTTGGTTTCTGTGATCACACTGTTTATAAATTATATCATCTATCTACACACACACACACACACACACACACACACACATATTGAGCTCTCTAGGGAAAGGGGGTTTCAAAAACAGTGGCTGCTACTGCTATTAAGCATTACTCTTCAAATATGAATTGAGTTCTCTGAGCCGTTGATGTATTTTGTATAGTGAAAAACATTAAAATTCCCTTCCTTTCTGCCATGTAACGATGGCCTAGAGATAAGATATATGTGACTGATGTCAAATCAGTCAAGTTTCAATCCCAGCTTGCAGCTATCGAACATCTAGCCACACAGAGGAACTGTGATACAGCGAAACAGTCTGTCTGTGAATGACTATATATATATATATATATATATATATATATACATACACACACAGTATATTTAAGCAGCAAATCCCTTGTAATGTCAAAAATTTAGATGCAAACTGATAACTTTCAATTTTATTTATATTTTTAAATACTTTTATTAAAAATACTATCAACCCAGCAAAGTTTTCTTTCATTTCTAATGTTATTTTTTCATCTCTTACTACTTTACTGTATATTTCAAAAGTCTCTTTCGATATTTGCAATTGGCCTTTGAATTTCCATATCACGCTTTCTATCATCAGCCATTACATAGGCCATCCAATGTGCATTGACAAAAAAAAAGAAAACACCTGCTAAGTTTTATAATACAAGTATGAAAATCACAAATCTCATTATTAGGTTTGACAAAAGTATTTATCCCCTTTCCATAAACGTCTCCTTTCATGTTTTATAAATTAATTAACAAGTGAGTATTTGTATGAATTTAATTTTTTCTTTTTTTAAATCATTTCACTTATGCAAGGCAATAAAAGCCACTAAGACACAACGGGTTACTGAGTGTGAAAGACTAAGAAGACATTATTAAGGAGAAAGAACAATAGAGAACAATAGAAGAGGAGGAATCAAGAAGATAATAATGATTGACATTGTATTTGAAGATCAAAGTTGGCTGGAAAGCATGGAATCAGAAGAAAGTTCCACAAATGAGAAGTGTGAGAAAAGAATCTGTTAGCATTAAAATTATATTTACATCTACCATTTCAACTGTAAAATAATGAAACCTTGCTGCCAATCTTAAAGCTTAAATTCATAAAGTCTCGGTACCATAGCGGAGAGTTTATCCAAACAATTGCCATGAAAGTATTTATAAGAAAAGCACAGGGAGACTACATTACGGTGGTGGAAAAGTAAGTGAAGTTGAGATACCAAGTCAAGACCAAATAATATTGCTGATTTTTCTTTGGATTTTATCAAGAATTGCTAAATAACAGGAGAACCAGACCATATGTAGCAGCAATATTCAAAGCATGGACAAATGGTAGACATATAGATATGTAAGATAGATTTTGGAGAGAAAACCTGCCTATCATGACACAGTGAACCAACTTTCCTCGCAAAAGACCTAGCAATTGAGTCAATATAATCTTTCCACTTCATGTTAGGTAAGAATGTTAGTCTGAGAAGGGGCAATCAGTCACTCTCCTAGAAGTTAGCATCAAACATGCTGATAGGAAACAGAAAGGGTATGGTTAATAGAGAGATGTTTCATTTTAGAAGTGTTAAACTATTCCTTGCTCCACTTCAGATTGTAGATCATTTTTGAGATCAGCTAATAATTTGACCTTATCAGACTTACTATCAAGACAGGAATAAATGATACTATGAGGAAGGTTGTTGATGAAAATTAAGAACAAAGTAGGTCAAAGGATAGATCCCTTGGGGAGACCTTCATTAGCACAAAAAGATCTAGAGTGGCCATTCAGGATGACTTTCATTTTGTGATTTGATAAGAAAGACTGAATTGGTTAACAAGTGTGCATTAGTATGAATTAATAACAAGCATGTATTAGTATGAAGATATAGTAATATTGCTCTTGCATGCAGGATGACCAGAATTTTGTTTGAATATGTAACCAACATTTGTTTTTCCCACACCTAAAGTTTCATGGAAAGCATGTAAACAAAAACTATGAAAAGAAATTGAAAGAATATAGTAAACCCCAGATTAATTGGGTTAATACACCTTCAGAAATTCTACACTAATCAAAACTGCATTAATGGAACTTAACCTTGGGAATTTATGCAATATAATAATGAAATTCTAACCTTAAAAAATTAAAAATGATTTTTATGGTTTGAATAAAGGAATAGAGGAAGAAGTGTCACTTACCTGAATGCCATCAAAGAAAATTTTTATAGGCAAATATGAAAGCATTGTGGGTAATAAATGTGCATATAAGGGTGCTCGATTTGCTTTTGTTTTGTTACATTGGTTTTTGAGTACCAAGCACAAGCCAGCATTGTGATTGCTAGAATTTAAAAGAGGCAGTGGAAAAATGTTTCACTTCAATGAAAGAACAATAGAAGTCAAGTCTTACAGTTCCAGATATCATTTTTCCTCTAACTCATTTCTGCGGCAAGTATTGGTGAGTCTGTGCTATTCTTCCCTTTTATTCACTTATTTGACCATAATAAACCATACTATTTTAATTCATAATAGCAAATGATAAAATGTTTTTTAGAGGATTTTATTTTGATAAATAATTTTACTACGGTTTTATCATTTTTTTTTCTGCATCCAGTTTTGAGACATGTTCCAGCAACATGTGCATAACTATATCAACATTATAACAAAGTGTGCATAACTATATCAACATTATAACAAAGTGTGCATAACTATATCAACATTATAACAAAGTGTGCATAACTATATCAACATTATAACAAAGTGTGCATAACTATATCAACATTATAACAACGTGTGCATAACTATATCAACATTATAACAACGTGTGCATAACTATATCAACATTATAACAACGTGTGCATAACTATATCAACATTAAACAAAGTTGACCTCTACTTTCTATGTTCATTTAGCTTTTCACCATTTGCTGTTTCAAAGTATTTAACATTCAAAATCTCCCACTGAATTTCTTTCAAGAGATTTCTTATGAAGTCTGTTCATTAAATACATCATTTCTGCCTTCAAATTCTCTCTGACTTTCTAAATTAAGAAAATCCTTGTTGCTAAGCTTCTTTGAGATATATCCAGAATAGGGAGACAAAAAATGATCAGATTTGTTTAAAAAATATTCAAGGATACTTAAAAAAGAATAAGTGCCAGAAGTAGTGACAGACACACATTTGCCTATGAATGAAAGACTTCTACTCGAAAGTAAACTAAGTTTCTTATGTAAGAATTATTTTACTTTATTATAAGTGAGACCTGAGAAGACTTGCTTAAAATTTGTGAATGATAACTTTGACAAACATGAAAGCTTTTAGCGTGTTATGGTTGGACAATACTAAATTTGAACAGTTTGCAATAACTAGTATGTGTTTCTGGAAACCTTGAAGTTATTAAACCTTCAGAATACCATTCACACAGTAAAACATAGTAGTAGCAGTAGTTTTAACAGGTTGAAAGGAATAATGGTAAGAGGACATTAGATAAAAATCCTGGAAGAAAAACTTAAGTCTTCAGCAAAATGTTTGAAATTGATTTAGAAGGTTTTTGATATAACAAATAAAAATTAATTTTGAGATCAGTTAGGAACAGATTTCTAGTGAAAATTAATTTCACGGAAGGCAAAATCCAAGCTGGTGAATATAGATAGGAACAGAATTAGATATGAACAGTTTCTGTCTAAATTTCTGGGATGAGGAGTTATCATTAGTTACGCTATTTACATACAGACTATTTTCCTTATTTTTGTTGTTACCATTAGACAAGAACAAAGATGAGGACAATAGTGTAGATATACAGCCATGTAATATGTCTCTGAAAGCAGATTTTTGTACTTGGACTGCAGATTTTTAAAATAGAAACAGATAATTTCTGATGATTAAAGAGAGAAATATCTGATATAAAATCAAATAGAGCCCTATGTTAGTGTGTTTGGGTGTCAGGAGTGAAATGAATTAATTCAAAAAAAAAAGAAAAAAAAAGAATTTTACTGAATTGGAATGAGTGGGTTGGGGCTTCCTTTTGCAAGAATCATATCCTGAAGAATGTGCTTATTTGCAACATGTTTAATAGGCAGAATGTTCAAATTGCTTCTACCTTTGAGTGCATTGATTTCCTGATTGAATTCTCCTGTCACGTATCATCTTACATGTGGGGCATTCTTTTTATTTATAAAAAGTGCAAGCATGAACTACATTTTTCTACTTTGTGTGCATGTAAAAAGTAAAATCTACAGTTTTCTAATGTCTGCAAAAAAAGAAAAAAATGACTTAGAAAATTTGAACCATTTATTAATGAAACGAATTATTTGTTTTAGTTTTGACCCCAGATAATGTTCAACTCTTGCCCTTTTGAGTTAAAAAGCAATCATCCATTTCACTGACAAAATATATATAATATATATATATATATAACTAAGCATTTCAACCCAAGTAAGGTGACAATGCCACTAGGATGAAGAGGGATACAAGGAATGAAAGAGAATAAGATGTTAGTGATGAAAAAAAACAATAAAGGAATAGGATTCAGGAAGACAATAGATTATGATTGATGTTGCATTTAAATTTTGAAGACTGTATGTGGTAGAGAAGCATGAAATTTTGAAGGAGGGTCCCACAGGCAAGAAAAGAAACTATTAGAATAGAACTGATGGTTGCATCTTTTGCTAGTTTAACAGGAAAATGGTGAAGAAACAAAGTAAAAGTGAGAGGTGAAAACGCCAAAACAATCCCAAATTTATACAAAGCCTGAAAAACAAAATGGGATCTTACCTTCTCAGATATGAAAAATGCACAAATGTCTATAGAAAAACCAAAACCAAAATCAGAAACCAAACCAAAATGGTGATGCAATAAGAACAACCACCAGCAATTTGTCAAGAGACACCAACCTATCAGGTGATTATGATCATAATTGTCTGATGATTGTGGTTTAACATAAAACTTACTTATAATTATTGGTCAGTATCTCTCAATATATTTCTGTTTTTTGTTATTTTATATATATATATATATATATATATATATAATTGAATACATTACAGACATTATGTCTGCATGTTATTTTCACTGTTACAGTGCATTTCTTGCTTTAATCAATTGTAATATACAGAAAAATATTTGTGAATATGAAAGGATTATGATGAAAATAAGCAGACAGAATGTAATTTATTCAATCAGACAGGCCTAAAAGAAGTTGCTGCCTAAATACACACTATATATATATATATATATATATATATATATATATATATATATATATAAATACATGTTTCATTAAATAATATAGATAAGTGTTGTCTATATATTTTATGTAAGTTTTTTTCATATCGTCTGATAAGCTTAATAACATTATCATTAAACAATTTGTTTACATGGATGATTTCCAAGCAACGATAAACACGTGCATATAAAATGCTGAAAGCGAAAATCGCACAACAGCTCATGACGTCACACATGACCACGCGAGAGTGAATCCGATGAGCTGTTGTGCGATTTTCGCTTTCAGCATTTTATATGCACGTGTTTATCGTTGCTTGGAAATCATCCATGTAAACAAAAACAGACTATCATCAATTTCTTGTTCATGTATTGCTTAATATATTGTGTAATTGTCATCTTTGATAATGGCTTATGTAAGCCGAAAGCTTAGATTGGATTAAAAATATGTATCAATATTGTGATTTTCTTTCTTCGTTTAATGATAATGTTATTAAGCTTATCAGACGATATGAAAAAACTTACATAAAATATATAGACAACACTTATCTATATTATTTAATGAAACATGTATTAATGAAAAAATGCTGCCTAAATACACACAATATATATATATATATATATATATATATATATATATATATATATATATATATCTAGAGAGAGATGATTTCATTCTATTGCTCTGAAATTAAAATCGATTTCATACTTGAAATGAATTTCACACATTTAAAGAATAAAATATTTATTAATTGATTAAATCCATTTTTATTGCTTTCTTATTTGTTAAAACAAACTGAGGTACAAGGATAGATAGATAGATAATGCTTCTGATTATGTCAGGAGTAGATGCTAGTTGTATGACAGTAAAGATTGAATCACACTGTCAATAACCCATAATATTTTACTTTGTTACAAATCATACCTCCTATAAACATGCATAGGAAGCAGAGATTTATCACTGAATTCAAAGCTTGCTGAATGTTTACAGAGACAAAACAATGAATGTAAACACAGTTAGACTGTGTGTAATGCATTCCAGCACTGGTGATAACAACAGAAATAGTGTTATTGTGCTCTCTACAGATAGAAATAAATCAGGGTTATTACTTTTAGATTGTCTCATAGTTTTGTAGCTCATGATGACTTTAGTAATGTAGTCCATACTGAGTGCCTATCTTTTGTGGCCTTGTGCCATACTAGACTAAATAACTAAAGTACTTTCCCACAGAGCAGTCATCTAATCTCTCAGTGAGTTTAACCTTCACTAGCTTCCCTATATTTGTGACCTTGTGCCATGATAAATTTATAAATTTATCAAAGTACTTGTATTATAGGAATGATAAATATGTTTGTACACGTACAAGAGAAATATGTTTGAATTAATGATGATAATACAATCATAAAATCCTTTTTACAAAATCAAATAGAGACGTCTTTTTTATTTTTACTCATAACAACATATATGTGAATCTAATTATTAAAAACAAAACATTCCATTTGATATTGTTTGTAATCCAATTTAACTTCTGTATATATATTTTTGACCAGACAAATATGAATACGTCTCTATCTGATTAAATTTCTCTATGAGCCAATTCTGTATCCGCCGCATTAGACTGACCGCAGCTGACTGCAGTAATGTGGCCAGAATATCCCTTCAGTAACATATCTGCTGGCCAATTTATCAGCTTGCCTGTGTGTATTGACTGACCGCTCCAACAGCCTTAAAGCCAGTGCCTCTACACAAAATTATGACTTATGCAACTACTCTTTTAGCTGTCTTTTGTTATTTAGTCAAAAAAAAAGAATCAAACACCTAAAATAATATTTTGCTCTTAGCATTACAATTTTGTCTCTCAACATAAAAATAATGAAGATAAATTATCAGAAATTGAAGCCTGTCATCTACTATGTTCATTTCTTTTGCTTGTCTAGATTCAATCAGTCTTCATTGTAAGTGGTAAGGAGTTTAGCTTGTATATTCAAAAACATACAAAGAATTGATTTTTGTGGTGTTTCAATATATTCTGCAATTGGAGTTGAATTTCAAGGAAAAAAGTAAATTGCTTAGTTGATGTTATGCTTAATTAATTAGAAAATTTCTTGTAACTGTTTTGAAACTAATTTTTGAAATTTTAATCCAGTATTGTTTTTAAACATTAAAAAGAATAACTTTTGAAAGATTTAAAAAAAAAAACTTTTTTGACATTCTATATCAAACAATGTGTGTGTGTGTGTCCTCTTAGTTCTCTAAATGTTTGTTTATGCATAACCCTATATGAACAAATTGCATATCTGAATTACTTTAGATTAATACTTCTAATGATGTATCAAAAAGAGACTCTATGTATATAAAAATATAAAAAAAAGAGACTCTATGTATATAAAAATATAAACAAAAAAGAAACTAAATGAAATTAGCCAGACTATAGACCCAAACAAATTTTTTTATTAAAAAAAAAAAAAATTTAAATTTAATGCAACAGGGTGTGTACGTATGCATCTGTGTGTGAGATAAGAATAAAATTTTCCCAAGTTTGTATATAGACTGTGTAGACACGATTCTGTTTTACATTCCGTTTGAATTAAATCCTACAAAGAAAGAACAGGATGACTATCTTCCCCAGTCTGGAAAGATCCTCCACTTCAGGCCAAAGACTAAAAATGAAAACCGGCAGATGTGTGCAGAGACTCTTCTTATGTATTTGTACATGTCAAATATAAAAACTAACCAACACTGCAACTCGGTAAACGATTGGTGAAAACTGACAAAACTCGATAGACAGACAGACTGGATGTTGTTCTTGAGACAGCTTATAGCCATATGCTGTAAGAGACATAAACTCATTCCAAAGGAATCACCGTTATTATCCATGGTGACATTTTTCAATGAAATCAGCCAAAGGTCAGGAGTCATTAATATATTTATGATTGTTTTGTAAATGAAAAGGAAACATTTTGATACATATCAAAGAGATGTCATTGTTTGCTTTATTTGGGCTTTCATATATAGATAGATCAATATATAAAAATATACAAAAGAAATGCATATATTTTTATTGAACATTGTGTGTTTGTACAGATATATGTATATACTGGTCTATGTATATATGTCTATGTATGTATGTATGTATGTATATAATATACATACATACATACATATAATATATATATATATATATATATATACACACACACATACACTACAAATATATATTCCTTTTATGTATGAAATCATAAAATGAATATTTGCTTGTGCCTGTATGTGTGTGTGTGTATATATATATATATATATATATATATACATTTTTCTTTGTAGACTTTCAAAGTGTTTTGGTCAATGTTTATGTATATATAATCCAATAACACATTAAATGATGCATGTTATGTAACTAACATTCCTGATGCTGCTGGTGTGTGTGTGTGTGTGTGTACACACAGCATTCCACTTAATCAAAATGCATCAAGCTCACAAATTGTTTTTCTGTGTTTGTACAGGAGAAAATGATATATCAATTTTTATATACAAGACTAATGTTAGGAAAATTAATTTCATAGTAGAAAATATTTTGGTTGAGCTTCTCTTATCACAAAATGTTGGATACTTAATAACAAAAGTGATAAAAATATAAACAAAAAAGAAACTAAATGAAATTAGCCAGACTATAGACCCAAACAAATTTTTTATTAAAAAAAAAAAGAATTTAAATTTAAAATTTGAAAATCTCAGCATCCTCTCTCTCCTCCATTGCGCATGTATAGAGTTACATCAATGTAAACATCACTTTAGTCTAATGAAGTCCTAAACCACAAAACATGTGACACAAAAAATATTTTACACTTTATAATTTTTTTTTTCTTAACAGATATATGTATATCCTTGAGTGGTTGTTCCATTTAAATGGGTAGATTTGCTTAGACAGGAGAAAATATTTGTTTGGTTCTGTTCTTGTACATATGATTCTTCAAAAATAATTGTTCTTTGGAACAAGAATCAATTCCACACACACACACACACACACACACACACACATGCAGGTGTATGTGTGTGTGTTTGTGTGTGTTGTAAATAGATAAATAAAAGTTCAATTGACTTTTCTTCCAACTTGAAGTTTCACAGAGACACACATCTGCTCATTATGATAAGATAAATCTATGGAATTCATCAACAGAGATTGTTTATTGTTTGTCTAGTTTTTTACTAAATTTTCTTCTACATGCCATGTCCATTCATTACATTAGCAATCATGGCTCTCCACAATTTCCTTGTAGCTCTTAATAAATGTTATCTACTTGTTATCACTCCTAAACCCTGTTCTGCTATCCATTTACGCAAGCTTGTTAGGTAGGTTATGCACTGTTTTCCTCTTGTCTTTAACATGTCCTATGAATATCAAATTTTCCAAACCCTCTTTTCTCTTTATGTGTCCTAGAAATTTCAACTATTTTTGATGATAACTATAATTGTCCTTTTTGTTTCCATTTTCTCTAAAACTTCACTGTTACTCACATGTTCAGTCCATGTTATTCTCAGCATCCTACTGTAGAACTAGATTTCTGTTGCTTCAACTCTCGTCTTAATCTGTGAGGAGATTGTCCAGAATTCACTGCCATATAGGTGGGCTGCTATTATATAACAGTTTAGAACTCTTTTCTTTGTTCCCCATGAAATTTTACTGTTTAATAGTACTTTGCTTAGCTTTTGGAAGACATCTTTCCCTATAACAATGCACCTTCATTTTTCCATCTTCTGTTAAAACACTTTCCAGGTATTTAAATTGTTGTATTTATTTGATTTTAGCATCTCCAATTTGTAATTTACATGTTGGACTGTTGCTTTTGCTGACAACCATGTATTCTGCCTTCTTGCAATTGATCTTTAGTCTTTTCTTCTTGCTTTCCTTCACTACCTTCTGTAGGATTTCTTGTGTTTTTTTTCCTTTCTCTGTCTGCCATCAACACTGTGTCATCTGCATATCTTATGTTGTTAAGATTGTGTTTGCCAATAATGAATCCTGGTAGGAATTCTAATTCTCTCAGAATTGCCTCACTGTAAAAGTTGAATAAGTCTGGCAAGAAGACACATCCTTGTCTTACACCTTTTTCTATTTTTGCATATTTGCTGAATTCATTTTCTATACATATGCAGGTGGTTTGCTAATATTTTCTTGATAAAAATCTGCATACCTTTAAACATGTTAAATTCTAGTAATTTTATGTTTTCTTAGGCATAATGGATTCAGGTATTATTACACACACACACACGCATATATATATATATATATATATATATATATATATATATATATATATATATATATATAATATAAGAATTAATGGATTTATTTTTAATCTGACATTTTTAATACTTCACACATTATTTTTATTTGAAATAGACACCCCGTTTTTATTTTAAACGCTGTGTATTACATCCATTGCCCTGTGTACTTGAGAACTATTTTGGTTACAGGTATCCACTAAAAATAACCTTTGAAATAATAAATGTTGGATTAAAAATAAATTAATTAATTCTTTAGGAACTGCTTCGTTTACATTTCAGATCTGAAACTGAGCAGATATGGGCTTTCAAGAAAAATAATCTGAAGGAAGAAATGTGCTTTCCTAAAGAAAGGGAAAATAGGACCTGTCTGGGGTTGAGCAGTCTAAGGCATGCTGGATGAAATGGTGGTTTCTCCTACAAATGATGGCACTGGTTTGAATCCTGCCATAGATTAAACTGTTGGTTTGTGCATTTGGTGACATAGTAATTGTGAGTTCAATACCTGGGCCAAGCAGTGTGTATTTGGGGAAATGGGTGAGAAAAACTCGGCAGTACTAAAAAAAGAAAGAACTAGATGTGATACCCTTAGACATAACATGGGCTGTGGAATGAGAACAGTCTACCCCTATAGATTAAATAAAGGGTTTCGCTTAGAATTCCCTGTAGGCTACCCAGATTGATATACACCTGATGAAGGCTGGAGGGCACAACAGATGAAATTTTGGGATAGCCACAACAAAGATGGGAACAAAATTTTGCATGTAAATAATATATATGTATATATTACATTGAGCTCTCTGGATTATATCCTCCTTGGAATTATCCATACGGATTACCAAACAGTATCATTAACTATATAAATATATATATATGTATATGTATGTATATAGAAATATAGTTTTAATGTATGCTATATTTATGGGATAAAGTGCTCAATATCAGTGTTAGAGTGTATGTAAATATAAAAGTGGACATTAAAGTTGACACTCAGAGGCGACAAACTGTTTCATGCTAAATGCAGTTATCAGGCCACGTGTTTTGTTTGTTCTCGACTATTTATATATACGGGTCAGTGATGGATTGTGAGTAGTCTATTCTAACAGTTATTTTGGCAGAAATGGTTTCTCAATTTGTTTCTTATTTACTTTATTTATTTGGATTAATTTATTTTACTTGTTTTTACTTATTTTTATCTATTCTTTTCAGTTTTCGATTTTTAAGTAACATAGTAAAAATTTGTTTTCGTGTCTGCATTTTGAGATGAGTTCTGATCATTTATTTAGTAGTTTGTTTTGGAATGGGAAAGTAATTATAGCTATTTTTTCCTCCAAGCAGAATTTGCAGTTTTTGGATTGATTGTTGTAGGCTGATGTTCTTTTCCTTATTTGCCATGATATTTTTGGTGTGATTTGCTTTTTGTTTTTAATTTCTCAGATATACTTGGAAAGCATTGTGCTGTTCACATATTTACTATTTGTGAAAGATGTTTTGTTTAGTTTCTTTGTTTCCAGTGTCCTTCAGTTACTCGTATGTATATTTTTCTTCGTTATCTGATGATTTTACTGTGTCTTGGTATATTACACTGTTTTGTAAGCAATTACTGTTTAAGGGACATTCATTCTTTATTCTGCAGTTACACATGGGTTTAATTTGTTTGGGTGGTTTGTTGATAGTTTTCCTGTTATGCTTTTTTATTACTTGTGTCATGTTCTCAATGCAACTGTAGCTGATTTTTACTGTGTTTTTGTTGAATATTTTGTGGTGATTTCTTGATTCAGGAAAGTGTTTGTGTAAGAAAAGATACATATAAACCATACATAAAACCCAATGATAAACCAATGTATATACAGACATCTTCCAATCACCTGCCATCAATAATCACGCAGATACTGCACTCAATTAACTGCAGGCTTTCTGACAATTCTTCCAGTGAAAGCATATTCAACAAAGCTAAGAAAGACTATGAAACAGCCCTAAAAGATAGTGGATTCCCAGCAACACTCACATATACACCAAAGAGGACAAAAAAAAACAACAGGAAGAGAAACATCATATAGTTCAACCCACTGTACAACAAAAATGTAAAAACAAACATAGGAAAAGTATTTGTCTATATTTCTGAGATGAGGTATTATGTACATTATTTACATTATTCAGACTATTGTCCTCATCTTTGTCGCCATATTTATTGCAACGTTTCAGCCCTTTTTCAGGTGGTTGGAATGTCGAACTGCTGGTAAAAACTGCAATGATAACAGAAAAAATTGCAATATGAGCACTGGTAAAAATGGTTGCTGAAGACATTTGGTTTATAATACCCAGAAATTCATACACAGATGTCCTCAAGGACACATGGCACAGTGGATAAAGGCATTGGTTAGATCAAGTGACAGGACCCAAAAAGTGTGAGTTCAATACCCGGTTAAGGCAGAGGAAAAATTAACAGGAGATAACTGATAACTGACATCCATTAGACATGACACGGGGAACTAGACCAGTCTACCCCAGTGAGCGAAATAAAGGGTTCAGTTCGACATTCCAACCACCTGAAGAAGGCCGGAGCGTACAACGGCCGAAACGTTGTAATAAATATGGCAACAATGATGAGGACAATAGTCTGAATAATGTAAATAAGGAAAAATATTCATCAAACGTTTACACAAACACTTTTACCTCATCAAATCCACCTACAGCAAAGTTAGGTGTTCAGATTTAAAGCTTCTATGAGGGAAGTTTTGCAAGAGGGCAGGATTCCCTGCCCACTTGCAAAACTTTCATCACTTCTGCTCATAACTACCAGTGTATTCATATACTTGCAAAATCTAAGTTGCAAATTGTTGACTTCTGTTGACATTTTATCATATTTCATATTGGAAATAGTCTATTAAGACATTTTGCTAGAAACCATATTTTTTGCCTCTGCAGGTTCAGGGTTAATCTCTCTTACCTGAAGCATCCAAAAGAGAATTGCTGATAGAGATGAGCAATTTTTGTCCACTTTTCTATATAGCATTGGGAATTGGGTACTGTAAAAAGCATTGTGCTACTTACTCTTCTGATGGTAATTTTAGTAGATACTAATAACATTTGAATGTGAAATCATCAAGCTTTCAAAGTCAACTTAATTTTTAGTAATCTTACTGACAATTTTTCTTTTTCATTATCATAAATCATTAAAAATTTACATATATTGTTTTTTATTTGCATTTCTGTACACATGTCTGTATGCAAAGAACTCATTTCCTCTATAGAGACACACACACACATATTTCTATCACTTTAAAAGTTATTTTTATTAGATACTTGTATTTGAGTAGACACTCCATTTATTTATTAAACAATATATTTATTTATTTTCACCTACTGGCCTGAATATTCAAGAAAAAATGTGTACCCTTTAGCAGGAATTGAACCTGTGTCCATCAGGGAAGCAGGAGTGACTATTTACCACCAGCATGCTTTACTGCTTATCCACAAAGGGACAGACAGGTGAAGTCAATTTCATGCTTTTCAAGCAAAATTTCTCCTGTCATAGATTTCTCAAAGTTTTTTCATATCTGCACACAGTTTTGTATCCAAACAAATATATATATATATATATATATATATATATATATATATATATATATATATATATATATATATATATATATATATATCTGTATATATATATATATATATATATCTGTATATATATATATATATCTGTATATATATATATATATATATCTAATGGTGTACAAAGAGCTTGTTATTCATGCTGAAGACTTTTCACCACCCTCTCATATGCATATAAAAGAATTATTAAACTTATTTTTAATTCAGCATTTTTATTAGTTCAAGTGTTATTATAGTGGACGCTTTGTAATTGACATAGATGTCCCATTTTAATTTATTAAACAGTATATTATATCAATTGATCTGTGCATTTGAGAAATCTTAGTAAAAAGAAAATGTAAAATGTGTTTTTTTAGTAAAGAAAATGTGTTCCCTGGTAGGGATTGTATCTGCAAGTCAATTAACCATCTTACATTTCAGTTTTAATCCAGAATATTTCCAGCCATTGAGAATATCTTGAAAGCTGATTGCACAGCCCTGGTGTAATTAGACAACCAATTGGTGGGGAATGTTACTGCACACATGTTAACAGATTCTTCAGTGTTTTTTTTTTTGTTTTTTTTTTCTTCTGTGTGTATGGTCTCATTTCATTCCAAATTACCATGCAAGTAGATTTGGGCAAAATATTACATCACATAGACCTGTCTTCCTCCCTATTGTTGAAATTTGTTTTACTGCAACTTCTAGCTTTTCCCAAAGTTAAAATGTGACTGAAAAATGGTGTGGATGACATTAAGGAGAATGTGAAAAAGCAAATGATGGTGATCCCAAAAAAGGACTACACACCGTTTTGAAAAGAAGAACAGACGCTAGAATACACAAGTGAGTTCTCAAATGGGGAATGATTTGAATGTGACTAATGTGCGATTGATTTAACTAGGCTCCTTTTTCATTATGGTAAATGGCTGGGTAGTTTCCAAACAGCAAACAGAATGAAAATAAGCTCTTAACCAAATCTTATGATAATGTGCTCTAATAATCATATTATACAATAAAAAAATGTATTCATTTTCAGGTAAAAAAAACAGAAATTAACTTTAAGTAAGATATTCAAAATGTTCTCATAATCATTTTGAATAAACATTCAAATATTAGCTAAACTACGCATGACTCTTGTGAATTGATTAAATATCAAATACATATAAGCATGTTTTGGGAGAAGTTAACTTCATTCTATATGTATTCAAAATGAATATATCTCATTCCTAAACAACCCAATTTCTCTCGCATTGGCTTATTCTAATACTGCTAACAAAATTCGCATTAAAAAAATAAAATAAACTGTTCAGTCCAACTGCAAGTTTCCCACAAATAAATCAAAGTTGCCTTCAATTCGACTGTCAGGAAATTGTATCAGAAATGCTTTATGATTTTCCATTTGATTTATTTCTCTTGAGTCAAATCATTTTTTAACAGGTTTAATATGTTATAAGTAAGAATGCAGTTCAACTACTAGTAATTTGAAGTTAATCTTTTATCTTTGGAGTGCATTTGCATAACAGTAAACTGCACGTACAGTGCAAAATGAGTCAGAGATTATATGCACTCACATACAGATGTAATCTCTCTCTCTCTGTCTCTCTCTCTCTCTCTCTCTGTCTCTATATATATATATATATATATATATATATATATATATAGTGGCTGAAAGTGCTTGGGAGAATACAATTTTTGCACTCCTTTACCCCACCAAACAGAAAAATGTAAGAATGTTGGAAAAATAAAATAAAAAATTAATAAAATTTTCCTTGTCTGTCATATTCAAGGAAATTGTTTAAAGAAAAGCTTGCTGCACAAATATACATTTTTATATATATATATATATATATATATATATATATAATAATATCCCTTTTTGGGATGTTTTAATAGATACTAGTAATGACACTTTTACCACTTCTGTATACAAAAAACCTACAAGTGATAACAATTGCATCCTCAACTATCTCAGTGAATGCCCCATTAAATATAAACGGTCAATAATTTCTAACCTAGTTCCTAGAGCAAAACTTATCTCTTCTACCAATAAAATATTTCATAAGCAATTGACTAACATCAAGCAAACCCTTATTAATAACGGTTTTCCTAACTATCTAGTTGATAATGAATTTGATAGATACTTCTCAGACCTAACAAGAGATACACCCAGAAAATTATCCTCAATTAACCTCTTTTACAGAGGACAAATGCATAGACAATACAGCATGGATGAAAAGGCCCTTAAGTCTATAATACACCATAATGTGTTTCCTGTTGATTCCAACAAGGCCTTAAAACTTAATATATATTATAGTAAATTTAAAACCTCTAACCTGATAATGAGTAATAACCATTTTCCAGTTGCTGCGGTTGTTGATAGAACCAATGTTGTGTATGAGTTTAAATGTCCTATGGAAGAATGCTCTTCTAATCCACATACATACATTGGATTTACAACCACCCGGCTCTCCAGAAGATTAACTATGCATCTAAATAATTCTAGCTCCATTAAACAACATATTAAGTCACATACCGTTTCCCTTATGCAATCTGATATACGTAAAATACTTATAGAAAATACTAAAATTATAGATAAACATACAAACATTAGACGCCTTAAAATCTTAGAGGCATTACATATTAAAAGCAAAAGACCTCTTATTAATCGTATAGATTACAATATTTCTGGTAACATATTACAATGTTTATAATATATTTAAATTTATAACGTATTCTTCGATCTTTTGGCTGGTGTAGTGGAAATCTTTTTCACGCTGTCACATGATAAAAATCTTCGCCCTGCACGTGATAACATCATCGCATCTTTTGAATTTAAAAGGATTTTAACGTTTATTTAGTTTGTAAAAAAATAGCAACATGATTACGCTACAAGATAATTGGCAAATGTTTGTTTAAAAAAAATTTTTGACTAAAAATATTGACTCTGAAGATGAACAATGATGTTCGAAAGCGCTAGGTCATCGTACGGACAATACTTATTTCGAAATCATTTTCAAATAAAAAGTCTCATTAGAGAATATGAGAAGATTCAAAAGAAAATATGCAAGACTATGTTGTCTTTAACATTCAATACTACATGTTTAAAAGAAAAGTTGCTGCCAAATTACACATACATACATACATACATACATATACACATATATATATATATATATATATATATATATATATATATATATATGCAGAAATATAGTCTTAAAGTGTGCTATATTTATGGGGTAAAGTGCTCAATATCAGAGATAGAGCGTGTGTAAATATAAAAGTGGACATGGAAGTCAGCACTTAGAGGCGACAGTCTGTTTCATGCTAGTGCAATCGTCAGGCGACTAGACGATTGCACTAGCATGAAACAGACTGTCGCCTCTAAGTGCTGACTTCCATGTCCACTTTTATATTTATATATATATATATATATATATATATATATAAAACCTTGGGTTTCATGCTTTTGCAATCATCAGTTTGATGATTGCAAAAGCGTGAAACCCAGTGTTACAAACTCATATCCTTACAACTGAATATTTTAGTTCTATCACTTATATTGAGCACTTTCCAATAAGGACTGCACGTATATGTGTGTGTGTGTGTATACACACACACACACACACACACACATACATATAATGGTAATGTTGAGATTACCCATTTCTGTACAGAAACATTTGGCATTCATTAACTGGACAGTTAGCTTTAATGTTAGTTGAAACTTATAAAATCTTTCTCTTAAAACAATTTTTATGGAAAATAGCTTAGTAAGTCCACTAACTGTTATTACTCTTTCTAGTATTGATGGCAGTTTCTTTCTTAACCTTTTGTCTAAGGTAGTGTGGAAAGTCAACATCTTGACTATATCATTATTTTCTCTTCTATTTGCATGTTCTATGCATTTTAGTTGGTGCTTCTTGAAGCTTTGAAGTAATGTGGTTTCGTTATTTGGTAAAGTTGTTTTGTGATTTTGTAGTGCCAGTCTATAGGGTCTTCTTTAAGAACTAAAGGATTGATTTGCTTGAAAATATTTTTAATCATTGATCTTCAAAAACGGTTTTATACAGATGATAGTTTGGACATTTCTGAATAAGTTGGATGCCATACGTGAAATCCATATGAGAGTCAAGATCTAACAATGCTATTTGAGAACATAACTCGAGTTCAGAGGTTAATATTTTGGTTTTGTAACATCTTGGAGTATGGGACAAAACTACTCCTAGTGCAGCCTATTTTCAAGATCAGCCTTATATCAACTATAAACACCTATGTCATCAGTATAGACTCCCCCACTGACAGTACACCAGCCCAGTCTGCCCTGATATTTAACCTATAGCTGGTGGGGAGAACATATGGTTTCATGCTTTTTCCAATGGTATTTGCATTTAAGTGAATGTAATGAACTCAACTAGAATTTAGACTCAGCTTTCTCATTTCTCATTCTGAGCTGCTACCCCCACTATGCAACTGGCACATCCTAATTCTGTGATTCTCATCATGAAACAAGGGATGTCTGTGGGTCCTGAATCCTCTCATAATAATAACAAAAATAGTAATAGTATGTATGTTAGTATTGATATGTTATCATAACAGCAATTATGTGACATGTTTCTCACCCCCAGGATCATACCAAAATAGAATTTTCCACTCATTATAACACTAGACCATCAAGGGGTTTAGGTATAGTATACTCCAACCACCAAGTGCAGATTCACATGACCGGACAAGCTGTACCTTGTTTGCAAATGTGCAAAAGTTCCATATAAATACTGACCTGAGAGGCATCAAGAGCAGTTAAGAATGTATGGTCACCATTTTGGATGAGAGGACATGGGACCATATACACATGCATACTGACCAATGATCATTGATGAAATATGAAAGATTTAAGTCTCCTGTTATCATTAGCTAACATAATGACTTCATTAAAGCTAATATGAATTTGTGTTTTGGTAAAGTTTAACTCATGTACCAGCAGAAACATGGTGTTTCAAAAAGGTGTTTTTTTTTCTCTTGACAATACTATTAGTGTATACTAAATAAACTTTCTCAGAAATGTTTGTTTTAAAATGCTATATTTAGAATTGTAATAACAATGAAAATGCTACACACTATTTACTTGTTAGATCATTTATTTATAAGAAAAAATATGTGAATCAACTACAATGCAATATTTATTACCATTTTATGAAGAAATAAATATGACAAATATTGCCTATTTGCCAATCAATTTGAATATTCTCATATTTATAATCTTAAAAATATAAAATTAATCTTGTAAATAAACAACAAAATAGTGTGTAATATTTTTGTTGCTGAAATTCTAAACATAGTTTTTTAAAACAATAAACTTTGCCAAAGGAATCAAGGAAGCATATAATAATTGTTGTGTCAAGAGAAAAACCTCTCTTTTAACGCACAGTTTTTTTGTATGTACATAGATGTTGTTATTTGATGTTGTAGGAATCTTAAATCTTTCATTTAGAAGAGCTTTTCAAACATTGTCACTCAGAGATCATTATTATTGCAGTGTCACTTAACTTTTCTGTCATTTCATGTTGTCCTCATAATTTTGTTGTATTGATTAGAAATAAAATCTAATTAACAATGTTTTCCACTTGATGCCTTGAATTTACTTTAAATTGCTAACAGCAGATTGCAATTAATTTGCCAATTATTTTACTTTCCATTCTCATGGCAACAAATTGGACAGTTCTGATAACTAAGCCTACCCACCCCCAATGCAATCATAGATGAAACTGATTGTAAAAGTGTTGATAAAATGTAAGACACAAGCTACAAAATAGATGAGAGTTATTATCATTAAACATTGTTTACAAAATTAGCTTAGATATGGTTAGTGCCAGTTTAAGGCCACAAGATCTTATCAAAAAGTATTGGGATTATGGTGCTATAAAAAGAAAAATACAACCCATCAGTTCGGCATTTATTCTCCTTGAAGTAGTCCTCTTCTAAAATTGCACACTTTATCCAGCATTGTTTCTGTTGATGGAAGCATTCCTAGAATTCCTTTTTGGGGATAGTGAGCAGTTGCCTTGTCGCATTTATTTATATTTCCTTGATGTATTGAAATCTTATTCCTTTCAAGTGAGATTTTATTTTTGATGAGAAAAATGTCACAAGTAGTGAGATCTGGGGAATACAGTGGTTGTCAGATCTGGGAAATGTTAGGCCTGGCCAAAAACTGGTGCACATGTCATGATCACTGATGGAAAAATTGATGTGGTGAGATGACTCCACTCTATACACTTTCATTTCAAGCACTTCTATAAACAGCAGAAGTGAGCAAGAAAATTATAACTTAGTGTATATGTGTGACATAGTTCAAAGTTAATCTGTGTCAAGTGACCTGACTCTGTTTACTGTAGCTCTGTTACCATGGCAACAATCATGATACTTTTTGATTAGACCTCTTATGTACAAACTATCCAGAGATTGTTCTAAACTTTTAAATTGCATACCCATAGTATTTGGACAATCTAAATCATATACTCATGGAAGTTGGTCTGTCTTTGTGAAATCTATAATAAATCATAACATTTTGTTTTGGTTAATTTTACAAATTATAAATAAGCAAAAGAAGAAACTGAGAAAATTACTCAAGAGATTTCAATATAAACAATAAGAAGTCTCACCAATCCTGCATCATCAGTATGAACCCTTACCAACAAAGTTTAGCTGAAGGCAATGATTGTGTTTTTTGTAATAGAAATGTTGTAAAGGCAAAACATAATTATTTGCATAATAGGAATGTTGTAAAGGCAAAACATAATTATTTGCATAATAGGAATGTTGTAAAGGCAAAACATAATTATTTGCATAATAGGAATGTTGTAAAGGCAAAACATAATTATTTGCATAATAGGAATGTTGTAAAGGCAAAACATAATTATTTGCATAATAGGAATGTTGTAAAGGCAAAACATAATTATTTGCATAATAGGAATGTTGGAAAGGCAAAACATAATTATTTGCATAATAGGAATGTTGTAAAGGCAAAACATAATTATTTGCATAATAGGAATGTTGGAAAGGCAAAACATAATTATTTGCATAATAGGAATGTTGTAAAGGCAAAACATAATTATTTGCATAATAGGAATGTTGTAAAGGCAAAACATAATTATTTGCATAATAGGAATGTTGTAAAGGCAAAACATAATTATTTGCATAATAGGAATGTTGTAAAGGCAAAACATAATTATTTGCATAATAGGAATGTTGTAAAGGCAAAACATAATTATTTGCATAATAGGAATGTTGTAAAGGCAAAACATAATTATTTGCATAATAGGAATGTTGTAAAGGCAAAACATAATTATTTGCATAATAGGAATGTTGTAAAGGCAAAACATAATCATTTGCATAATAGGAATGTTGTAAAGGCAAAACATAATCATTTGCATAATAGGAATGTTGTAAAGGCAAAACATAATCATTTGCATAATAGGAATGTTGTAAAGGCAAAACATAATCATTTGCATAATAGGAATGTTGTAAAGGCAAAACATAATCATTTGCATAATAGGAATGTTGTAAAGGCAAAACATAATCATTTGCATAATAGGAATGTTGTAAAGGCAAAACATAATCATTTGCATAATAGGAATGTTGTAAAGGCAAAACATAATTATTTGCATAATAGGAATGTTGTAAAGGCAAAACATAATTATTTGCATAATAGGAATGTTGTAAAGGCAATACTTAGGTGTCCAATCATAAATAAGAAATAAAAACTACACTTTCAGATTAGATGTTTTTTTAATAAAAATTGCATAGAAATACATTTATATTTTAAGACAGCCTCTTATGGAAAGTCAAGGATGAGGATGAGTTAGTTTAGAGAAATGGGATCTTTTCACTGAATAGATTAATTGATATGTCAAAATCCTAAATGAATTAATAGCAAAGAAAATCAGTGTTATATTTGATATTTATATTAGGGGATGCAAAAGGCTTTTAGCTCTGATCAAGAATTCCTTCAAAAAAAGTAATTGATGTTTTTGCATTTGGTTAGATATTTGGAAGTGGAACAGGCTGAGTACTTTTTAGCACCCTCTCCTATTTGTGCCATAAATCCTGTGTATACATATGCAATTTTTTATGTTTAATAGAGCAAGTCTTCACATGAATAA
The DNA here is from genome assembly GCA_964036315.1 of Acanthosepion esculentum. Taxonomy (NCBI): domain Eukaryota; kingdom Metazoa; phylum Mollusca; class Cephalopoda; order Sepiida; family Sepiidae; genus Acanthosepion; species Acanthosepion esculentum. The sequence continues at coordinate 5,255,166 of OZ038477.1, forward strand.
AGAACATTGATAATACATTGTCAAAAAAAAACCAACAGTAATGAGGTTATTTTGTAAATATTTTAAAACACAAGGTTGTTTCTTATTTTCTCTCAACTAAAAACTTAAAAGCATTAAAGTCAATTTTAATGAATACAAAAATCAAAATATTATATTGGATGGGTTTTGACATTCACCATTTGATAATTCTCTTTCACATTAGTGACAAAATTTTCTCTCCTTTATATACAGTAGCGGGCATAATATAAGGAACGGAAACAACAAAGACATAAATATGTGTATTACTTAAAAAGTAATGCATGATTAGCAATGAAATTTTTACCGAATAAAGATTAGGGTGTAATGCATAAATATTATACAAAGTTACAAAAATTTACATAATAGTTTTTTTTTTTAAAATAAAGTTTAAATGGAACAAAGGAAATAAGCTACTGGACAAAAGTTAAGGAACGATGTTAATAATTTGCATAAACTTTTAATTTAAATTGTTAAAAAAACTCGATGGAGCTTTTCAACAATAAGTAAAAGTTCATTTATCATTAGGACTTTATTTTTAAGCAATATGGCAAATTCTACACGCAAAACGCTCTCTTTTGAAGAAAAAAACTCATTATCGCTAACTATCAAGAAAAAAAATCAATTTCTGATATTGTTCATAGGTCTAAAAGTGTTATTCATTGTGTAATTAGCAGGTATAAAACCGATAAAATGTTAGATGCAAAACCAAAAACTGGCAGACCTCCAAAAACATTGCAAAGAGAAAATCAAAGAATTATTAGAATATCTACAAAAAACCGTTTTGAAACTGCTGCATGAATTGCCCGTAAATTTAATGAAGAGACAGATAATAAGATCTCAAGGAAAACGGTTGCTCGCAGGTTAAAAAATGCAGGATTGAATGCCCGTATTCCAGCTTCAAAGCCTCTCATTTCAAAGCGAAACCAAAGGGCACGCCTGGAGTATGCGAGAGAACATGTTGTTTGGACTGACGTACAATGGGATACAGTTCATTTCAGTGACGAGTCCAAGTTTACTATATTTGGTTCTGAGGGCAAAACTTACGTACGCCGTAGAACAGGTGAAAGACTGTCCTCTCAATGTGTCAAGAAAACCATTAAGTTTGGTGGCAGCAGTGTGATGGTGTGGGGAAAGATTTCATCTGCAGGAGTTGGCCCTATCATCCGCGTACATGGCAATATCAATGCTGAGATTTACAAAAGGCTTCTTCAGCAGCATGTGGTACCAAGATTACACCATAATCTTTATGAATCTCCTATTTTCATGCAGGACAATGCACCTTGCCACAAGGCTCAGAAGGTTATGGCTTTATTTGAAGAAGGAGGAATCACCCTAGTGAAGTGCCCAGCCCAGAGCCCCGACCTGAATCCAATAGAAAATGTTTGGAAGATAACTGGAGAAAGGGCTCAGAAAAGAAACCCAAAAAACCACGATCACCTATGGGAGTTATTGAAAGACGAATGGGAGGGAATTACTGCTGATTTTTGCAAGAAATTAATTAGATCATGTGGTTGACGATGCAAAGAAGTCATTGAAAATGAAGGGATGTTTACCAAATATTAAATTTTGTTGATATTTTGTTCACAATCATGTATTAACAAGATCGTTCCTTAACTTTTGTCCAGTAGCTTATTTCCTTTGTTCCATTTAATCTTAATTTAAAACAAAAAACTATTATGTAAATTTTTGTAACTTTGTATAATATTTATGCATTACACCCTAATCTTTATTCGGTAAAAATTTCATTGCTAATCATGCATTACTTTTTAAGTAATACACATATTTATATCTTTGTTGTTTCCGTTCCTTATATTATGGCTGCTACTGTATAACTTAATGAATTACAAGTTTTTGATCAAAATCATTATTGTCTACATATATCTATCATGTACATACATACATACATACATATATATGTGTGTGTGTGTGTGTGTACACAGATAGTTTAGTATACGGACAGAGTTAATCTGAAATTTTCACTGTATACTGTTTGGTCTTTGTGATCCCTATTCTTTGCTGAATGAAAGAATGAGACTATATTTAAAAATAGTTTTTCTGTAAAATAAATACTATTTTTTTTCATTATTAGACTTAATGGTTATACTCATTGATTTATGTATATATACATACTTGCTAAGAAAATCACTGTTCACCATGAAAATGAGTATTTGATATAGTTATTAATTTATTTTCTTTACACTTATCTCTGCCATCCAACATTTCCTTTTCTTACTTTTGTTTCACTGATTTCATTAGGGCTGTTCAAAGTGGTAGCCATTTGCAATGTCAATCATTCATATATCCATTCATTCATTCCTAAGGGAGACCCAAACTGTGAATATTCAAGGGATGATTTCTTTTAAAATGCACCTTGTACTTTTTGTTGCTATGTTCTTATGCAAATTTTCTCTGTCTATCAATCATATTTATAATATCAGGTTATGATAAGGATTTTCACACTTTTTTCTATCATCCATTTCTTCTTTGACCCACTTTTATCTTTGTAGCAATATTTTAAATGATTGAGTTTTTTATCCTTTTTTCTCTCTCTCTCACATCTTAACTTCTTTTGTTTCCTCTTTTCTCCTTTTCTATTCTCAAATTTTTTTCTTTCTTTTTATTTGTTTCTCTCTTCATTGTTTTTTGTCCTTGTTTCCCTTTTGTTTCTCTTCAAAAATTTCTTTTCCCTTTTTATTTTTCATCTCCACATTTTCTTTTCCTTATCTTCTACCTACTGCTTTCTTCCATTTCTTCATCTTTTTTCATTGTCTTCCTTTTCTCCTTATCCTCCTCTTTTACCGCCTTCTCTTTATCCTCTTCTTTTCCCTGCTTCTCTTTACTGTATTGTCTTCCTCCTCTTCTTCCACTTGTACTGTTTTCTCTTCATCTTTTTCTTCTCTTCTACCATTTTTCTCATTCTTTTTGCTTTATTTACTCCTCTCACCTTCTTTGCTTTTAAACTTTCTTATCTTCTTGAACTCCAAACTTTTCTTCTCTTGTCCAGTTTCCACTTTTTCTCTCTTTTCTTCTTCATAAATTTTGATATCATGTCTTAGCACCATGAATTGGATGTTACTTGCATTTGGTGCAGTACAGAGTTTGGTGATTTGAATCTTAAAAATTGTTCTTCAGATATTGTTATGGCAAAAAAATGAAACTACTTTCAGAAATTTAGGACAACATCTTATGTTGTGATCATGGAAATAATCATTCACATTATCAACTTCAAAATGTTTTTGACTTTATTCTTAGTTTTTGATTCTTTCTTCAATATAATAACATCAATGATAATTCCCTTCTCATAATTAAATAGAATAATTTGCTGATTTTATCCGGTCACATAGAAAATGCTGCTAACAATGTTGAACTCTATGTCAGTGCATCAAAAAACTGAATTCATAAGCTTCAAACAGTAAGGCTCAATAGAAATGAATAGAATGGATGTTATCTAGAAATCTTATCTACCAGACAACCTCAAAGAGAACTTCTTTCATGCCACTGTAGAGTCATTTTTAATGTATGGTGCCACTGCTTGGACAGTAACTAAACTCCTTGAGTCTGAGCTTGATGGAACCTACAATTGGATGCTGAGAGCTATACTTAACATGTCTTGGAGACAACTTTGAACTAAATCACAGCTCTATGGACTCATCCCTGATATTTCTACAATCTTACATGAATGCAGAATGTGCTCTGCAGAACACTGCTGGTGAGCAAAATGAGAACTTGTAAGTGATCTGCTGCTCTGGACACCTATCCATGGTGCAAGATGGATTGGTTGCCCAGCAACCACCTACATTGACCAATTATATTATAACACTAGATACCACCCTAAGGACCTTCTGACTTTGATGCAGAACTGTGATGGTTAGCAAAATAGTCTCATGAATGTCCGAGCTAGCTTGACCTAATAAATAATCCGGTCACAAGTAAGGGTGGGGGAGGAGCATTACAAGAAGCAGGAATTTAAATGACCTTATTTAGTTTATCTGCACCTGAATAAGAGAAAAGAGCTTTTTTTCTTGACAAGTGAAAAATGGGATGAAATGGATTCAAAATGTTTGTATATCTTTAGTAGATTTTCTTTCTTTTATAATATGTAGATATCAACTAAAAATAGATATAAAAATACGTATCAACTAAAATAATAATTGTTGTCTGTGAGATTTAGCTAGAGGGGAGAGAAAGAGAGAGATTGTATAACAGCAATAGATGAAACTTGAGATAGATATCAGATATATTTATTTATTTAATAAATAGAACAAATAAATATATCTGTTAATACATTCAATAGATTTATCTTTACCCTGACAAACAGAATTGTATATCTGCCACACTTTAAGTCGGAAATATAAGTCTTTTGGACACTTCTTTATCTATTAACTACTGTTGGTCTATTTTTTAATATTGAACATGCTAACCTCCAGTAATTTACTGGTTAATGCATTTTGTCAGGTGTTATATTCGAGGGTCAACCATCCACTAATGGTCATGGGCCCTTAAAAAAAGAATCTACACATGTGCTTTTTTTTTTCCGGAAAATGAGTTCAACTTCATTTTATTTTTCAATGCCAAATGACACTGACATGTCTGAAAATTCTGATTTTTAACCTTTCTTCCAACATGTTCCTATTTTATCTAATGGCCTAACAGTATACAATAAATATTTTTATTTTGATAGATGGATAGCATTGCTTCTACTTCTTTTTTCCTCGTGGTGTTCATGTGCCTTTCTTCACCAAATCATTTGCCTCAATATCCTAATGAGTATGACCCCCCCCCCCCCATGATTTTTGATGCAGGACAACCCAAATCCTAACCGAGTTCAACATTATATTCTGCCCTTGTGATTCATAAAGTCATTATTCTCTTAGTTGCTCAGCCATTGCAAATGCTACAGATTGGCTGATTTTAAATTACAATTAACGTAATCAAGATGTATGTTATGTTTAAGGGTATTGATCTGACTTTAAGTTGGAGATTGCTTGATATCGAAATCTTAACTGATTTCTCTACTGTGCTTGAATGGGCAAAATCAATGATTACTAATGGGGGAGAGATTTAGTGTAGAGACATCAAAACTGGATGGGGGCTAGTGGTGCATGGGACATGACTGAACCTTTAGGCAATCATTCTTTACAAGATTGTTGTTGTGATCAACATCATTCCATTAAAAAACAAAATAACAGTGGCACTAATCAAGAATAGTTTAACTGGACACAATGTCTTGAGAAAAGAAGTTCTTTCAGCATCAATCATCATCCTCTCTTCATGCTGAATAGAACATAAATGATTATTTTTACTTTTAAGGACACATGGCACAGTGGATAAAGGCATTGGTTACATCCAGTGATAAGACCCAAAAAGTGTGAGTTCAATACCCGGTTAAGGCAGAGGAAAAATTAACAGGAGATAACCGATAACTGACATCCATTAGACATGGCACGGGGAACTAGAACAGTCTACCCCAGTGAGTGGAATAATGTGTGCAGTTCGACATTCCAACCACCTGAAGAAGGCCAGAACATACAACGGCCGAAACGTAGTGATAAATATGGCGACAGATATGAGGACAATAGTCTTAATAATGTAAATAGGGTACATAATACCTCATCTCAGAAATAGAGACAGTTATTTTATATTTAAGTTTCCATGTTTTTAACACAATCTTTGCTTGACAAAGCTAAATCTCACAGACATTGGCTATTATTTTAGTTGATACGTATTTTTACATCTATTGTTAGTTGATATCTACATACTATAAAAGAAATAAAACCCACTGAAGATATATTTCTTCTCCTTCAAACTCTCAGCAGATGTATTTGCAGAGAGTTTGAAAGAGAAGAAACTTTGAATAATAAAAGTTCACGAAGTCTAAATCTCCATGTACACACATGCAGCCTCTTCACAAAAATCCTCCTTAATAGGAAAAGTCAGTTGATTTATAGCAGTTTGTTGGACCCTTTACGGTTTTCTAGTCAGTGAAGCCTGAAAATGGATTAGCATATTTTTCTATGTAATCCATTTTAGTCAGTGACACTTGAACCCCAATTGGTTAACAGAAGCTCATTTACATGAGCTCACTGACCTCATTCAATGGCAAGGCATTTTTCTTTCTTTCTTTTTTCTCTTCTGCATAAGCAACATGCGGCACAATTGTTTTGACCTTCAGAGTATGTCACCATTTTCTTCTGTACAAACCTCTCAAAGTAAACAACATAAAGACTATAACTTGAGCGATAAATTTGCTGCTAATCCAGACATTCTAGGAGAGACAGAAGCTCCAACTATATTGAAGCCTGGAAGAAGTATAGAAGACTCTACCAAATTTGTCAATACAAGAAGTAAGTTCATTGTGCAGGTTGTTTCTGGTACAATGACAAATTTGAAGTATCCTGGAAGAGGTTAATAATGCATATAAAATGTTGCCTCCACTATCAGAGACCACAATAATGAAAAGTTAAAATTATTGAATCCATTTTATTCTGGAAGGGTCTCTGTTTTTGTGCACCTATCCCTTTATAGAGCCTCTAACTTTCCCAAAAGGGATCTATTTCAGGTTAGCAAAATCAAAAACTGAGAGGGCCCAAGATTCCATATGATTGTATATATCTTCACCCCCAGCATGTTTTCCTCATCTGTGTAACACCAGTAAATTAGTTATTACTCTCTGGTTTCCTATGTTGAATGGCTGAGGGCTAAGGATGTAGTCTTGGAGGGGCTAAATTTGGTCACAACTTTCAATACATCATGTGGACAAAAAAAAAAAATTCTTATTGCATATTGCAAGTGATTATAAGAATTGTCTCTCAAAGAAATTTTGCCTCTTCTTAGAATATTTTTTATAGTCATTCAAAAGATAGCAGTTGGTTAGTAAACAATTGCTCTTTGAATTCAACATGCTTGCTTGTCTTCATAGATCTGATGTGTTAATCTTCATGAGTTGCTCCCTTTGGACACTCCCCTACCTGGGAAGGAACAATCTTACCTGAAAGTGGCAAGCAGCTGTCTTTCACTGAGAACCCATATGGAGAATGAAGCCGTTTGAATAACTCATTCCCTCTCCATCACTTGTCCAAGTTCCTTAATTTAAATTGACATTTTGGTAGCAAAGCACTGTGATCAAGACAATGGCTTCCAAATTTATTCCTGCACGATTTTAAACATGGACAAATACAATACTTTGATTAAAGAAATGCAAGTTTGGGAACTTACTACTGGTGTTGACATAATGGGCAGATTGTGTATGCAAGATGTTACCATAAAGGCAACATTTGTTTCATCTCATTGGACATTAGATGCTCAATGATTGCAAGAAGCAGTCTGCTTTTTTTTTCTTTGTGGGGTGGAAAGAGGATTGAGCGCTTCATGATACCATTGAGGCAGGTAAGTTTACCAGGTGATTGGAATGCCAACTTTAATCCAAATTTAAAGTGCAGGGTGATAGAAAGAATTCTATCATTCTTTGTGATATAAACATTTTACAAGAATTTGTTGTTAAAATAAGTGCTTCCAAAGAGAGGGGCAATTTGAGTATGGGTTAGTATTCTGGCTACATCAACCAAGTTTTAGTTAGAAGAGATGACTTAAAATATTTAGATTGTCTATAGAATAGTTTATTCCAGCCAAAATTTAGTCCAGGTTCAGATAAACTTAGATAAAGCTAAACCCAAGATGGCTGGATATTGGAAAGTCAATACATCCTTGTTTGCATATCAAGTGGGAATTGATGGCAGCTGTGGTTAGGAATAAGAGATAGGGCAAATTAAAAAGCAGTCATTTGTTATCGATTATAGCCACTAACTCAACATAGATAGATTAACAGTGCAGACAGAAATCCAATCTAGAGCAAACCTAGGCTGTCAAATCATGAGATGTAGGTAAAGTAACTGTAACTAAAGCAGTGCTGATCTCCTTACTTAACAAGATTAGGATGTACAGTAATAATTACATATTTCGCCGCTACAAATTATGAGTCAAGCACCTATGGCAGAACCAAGGTTCAGTGGTAGGAAACTGTATCTAGAATTAGTTTTAAAAAATTTGGGTTTTTCATAAGCTTTCATTTGAGAACTGAAGATAATGTCCACCATCTGCAGCAGCCTTTTAAGTAAGAATGCCAATCTTTCATTTCTGCATCACATTGTTACAGAGGATGAAAATGGGTTTTGCATGACAAGAGAATATAGAAAAAACAATGCCAACACCAAAACCAGGACTCCATCAACAAAAGTACTTGCTAATAAGCATGAACATGGAAGGACCATAACTGCAGACATTTATTTCCATTTTGTGAATGACTCTATGGACAACCCAACAGAATGGTGTCTATGACAATCTATTTCTTTTTTCCCAACATCTGGTCTCTTTTAAGCATCAAATTATGATAAAGATCTGTCTAGAAAGATAGAGAGTGTCCATGACAAACTTTGCCAATAGTTGGGTGAATGTTATACAACTGTTTTTTTTTTTTTAAGAGAGGCTCACTTAGAGTGGCATCTTGAGGTTATTGTTTAAGAAAAGGAGTTTGTGCTTCTAAAACTGACTTGTGTGCCCAGCTCAATTTAAGATAAAATAGTGTTTTTCTTCTGTTAAGCTAGTTTAACTTAGCTATGGACTTTTATTTTTCGCTTGCCACATTACCATTTCTTACTTAGCCACACCTTTTCTCATTTGATGACAGGGCAAGTTCTCTGGCAATGTGGGAATATTTGGTTATTCCTTTTTTTTCCCATTATTTTTATTCTGCATTTTCCCACATATTTTTTGATTAATTCATTTTTCTGCCATAATGCATTTTTCTAAATATATTTTGTTTCATTTGAGGCAATTCACTTTTAAACTCTGTTTCATATAAAGTTGCAATTCTTTAGTTGCAATTTTCATAAACAGAACAGAAGCTTTTACTGATTGTATCATGAAAGATTACATAAGAATTGCAATGTTATGGTGAAAGGAACAATGAAGAATGTCTGGGTTAGTAACTATGGCTACTTAAGCAAATAAGATCAACATTCCATATCCACACAACTTTTCATCTTTTTGCCATATTTATGTATTTACAGAAATAAATAAAGCCATATTGGAATAGTTTCTGAGCTGAGAGATTATGTTTAACATTTTGATATTAGCTGAGCCAATAACATAACTTTATATTATTAACATCATGTAAGCTTCCTGAGTAACACACCTTGTCAGGTCAACAACTGAAAATATGAATAATAAAAATATGGAGTCTACTTTAAAGCACATATTTGGGTATAATCTTTCTGATCAAAGTAGAGCATCAAGTATTTGCTCCTCACACACCTGAGGTTAAGTTTGGACCTGAATTTTGTGCTTAAAAGCAATCATTTAATGAGATGTTATACAGAATTAGTATTAGTGTGGTTGTATATATTTCCATGAACCTCCACTTTGCTGGTCGAGCTAATCAAAGTAAGAGGTTACAACGTTTCATTGAGATAATCTTTGATGTCGACACAAGATTGTAAACTATATCGTGTTGATAATAATGGACGTGTTGAGGTACATTGTCTGTGACTGAAAATTTAATTTAATCTGTAAATATCTCCATGCGTTTGAATGCAATGATCAAAGTTCTGGAATGAAAGGAGACAGATAAATATTCTGTTTTTGTTTGGTAAGGATTATGATAGTGATGATTCACTTAATACAAAATTAAACAGTGTTTCTCAAGCAGTGTTCCTCGAAACCCTATAGTTTTACAAAAGGTCACTAGGTATTCCACAAGAAACAGTGATAAATAGGCTAATACATTTTTGAGTCATTTTTGTTTAATTTTCTATTCATAATTTCACTATAAACGTACGGCATATTGTTGGAAAATCCTTGATATTATAACAAATTATAATGATATTAGTTGCATTAGTTTATTTTTATGTGTGTGCGTGCGTGTGTGTGTGTGTGTGTACAGATTTTTGTGAATGAAAACCTCAGTGTGAGGTCTCATAAACAAGCAATATCATTTATTTTTGCTTTGCCTAAAATTTGACAAAAAAAGAGGATCGTATTTTTCCTCAGAGCAGTTATCCCAAAAATATATATTTTGTCACATGAACTATGATAAAATATAAAATAGATACTAATAATGGCCTATAATAATTTTTATACAAGGCTTACTTGAGACATGAAGATTATTATATATCAAGGGTGACACAAGGGTAAAAAGGTTGAGAAACATTGGTCTAGAGTAAAGGGAAATGCAAAAATTAAGACATCAAGATCTATTACTATATTAACTGCTTCAAACTAGAGTGGTTTTGGAGGAAATGACCAGGTGGCCATATATGCAGCATCTATATTGTGACACCGGTTCCACTTTAAAGCCACCCGATCACTATAAAGTAAGCAACTCTATTGGAATAACTGCTTATCTGAAAGATTACAAGTAACAATAATGGTTATTCATTATCTAAAAAATAACCAAATTGTTATGACTATAACAACCAAGATGAGGACACCTGTTCAAATACACTGGTATATAATTATGATAATTCCTCATTTCAGAAATTGATAGTAATTGTAAGTTCAATCCCTGGGCTGTGTAGTACGGTGGAAACAGAGCAAACAATAACCGAGTAGTATTAAAAAGAAACAAGATGAAATAGACATTGGAAGAGGAACAGTTTATACTTGTAGATTAGATAAAGAGTCTAGTTCAAAATTCCTTTAAGGTTAACTGAAATGACAGACACATGAAGAAGGCTGGAAAGAACAATGGCAAAAAATACAATGACAACAACAAAGATGAGGATATTAGCCTGCATATAAATAATGTAATGATAACTCCTTATCCCTGAAATTCAGACAGAAACTCTCATTATACAATTGTTTACAATCCAACATTTTTTAACTTTCTTTCTGTGTATGATCTCAAATCATGTCCCCAGATTTTTTTTCTATTCCTCTCTCACCCCTAGAATGATTTTTGGTATATATCAAAGTTCTCCCTGATAAAAATGGAAAATGAAGAGGATGACTTTTTTTTTTTTTCAAAATTTAGGATGACATTTCTTCATGGCCAATGTCCATGTCTTTATAGACACAGCTGTCAAAGGTTAATGTTCAACTTGGTACGTTCTATCATTGCTTGTTAAATATTTATCTGTCAAGAACCAGCTGTCCCCGAGCCGGACAATCATTTAATTATGCACCAGTAACTACCAAAATCTCATATCAAAAATCAACTATGGATCACTCATATTTTTATATATTTCAATAGCGTAGCATAAATATATCTGCACACCTGCACAAATTAATAAAAAAACTTTTGTCATATACACACATATACACACACACATATATATATATATATATATATATATATATATATATATATATATATATATATATATATATGACTCTCCTGTCATTGTCGACATTGGAGGGTACAACATCTCAGTTCACAGAACCGTAAAACCAGACTACTCACACATGATTTGATTATCGTAGTTAAGGCTTGCACAGAATCAAACACACTTTTTGCAAGTGCCAACTACAGAGAGTCAGTGCACATAGTGTGCCACAAGGCCCCCAAACGATCCACTCAAGGATATAGGACCCAGTATATATATATATATGTGTACAGTGTGCAATGGCTAAATTATCATCTAAATGATACAAAAATGAAGATAAGACTGACATCTCATTTTAACAGATGTCTTTACCAAAATTACACAAAATTATCTTGAAATACTAAAGAGTAAATTTATTCAATGAAATCACCATTGGCTTCAACTATTTCCTCCAGACGACTTCAGAATCTCCTGCAACTCTTCTGGGCAGTCTCCTTGTTCAATTTGGTGAATGCTGCTATAATCCTTGCCTTCAGTTCATCTTTGGTATTATAAGGAGTTTTGTTGGTCTCTCACTCAACTGCACCACACACATAATAATCAAGGGGGTTGCAGTCTGGGGAGTTAGATGTAAGGGGTGAAGTGGTTGTAGAAATTGTCTGACAGACATGACTGGGTTCTCCTGCTTGTGTGGCATGGTACAGAGTCCTGTTGCCAGACATAATCTTCTTGCATCCACCTTCTTGACCCAGGGTAGTACTACCTCCTCAAGGCACTTGATGTAGGCCTTGATGTTTAGTCTGAGGCCGAGTGGCAGATGAATGGAGGCATAACGTTGCCATCATTAGTGATCAGTCCAAACACCTTCATAATCACCATGAGACTCTACCAACTCTTTCCAAATCCTCTGCACTGTCCTCAGATTGACACCCAAACACTCTTAAATATTCGTATTGGGGCTTGGAGTACAACATGCTATTTCCAAATTTTTGGCCGAGTGAATTACGCCATGGTGCTCTTTTTCTCACAGATGTTGCCCAGCTGATCCTACTACAGTGTGCAGTTGACAAAATCAAAACAAACAAAATATTTGCATCAAATTATATAAAATGGCAACAATTTAACCATCGTACTCTGCGTGCGTGCGTGTGTGTATATATATATATATATATATATATATATATATATATATATATATATATATATATATATATATATATATATGTGTGTGTGTGTGTGTCATCCACAGACAGACTGTTTCACTGTATCACAGCTCATCAGTGTGTTAGACATCTGATTACCTCAAGCCAAGATCAAAACCCAACAGATTTGACATCCTGAGCTATCAGCTCCCGGCATAGAGGAAGGAGAATTTTTACATATTTATTTTAGAATAAACACGCCAATGACTCAGAGTGCTCAATTCATAGAAGATATATTGTTTCAAAAAACCATGGTCACAGGAACTGTCACCGTGTGATTTCTTTTCATACTGATATGTGAAAGGACTGGTCTATATCCCTTCTCTTCCTGCTTGCATTGATGACCTCGAGCAGAGAATCACTTCCACATTGGATAATGTTACTGGAGACATGCTACAGTGTGTTTAGCAAGAGCTTGACGTGTGCCATGTCACAAGCAGGGCACATATTGAACACTTATGAAATCAGTCCCATAATAAATTTATGATGTTCAACACTTAAACTGTTCAATTTCATTGAGCTAGACTTAGTAGTTTTCAAGTTAATTGTTTTTAAAATGATGTCAAATTTTTGGGGACACCCTGTTTGTATAGTGTGCGAAAATTTGCATGATGATTACATTAAGGTATCAAACAGTTTTTGATTCTGTCCATCAATAAATGCTGTATCTCCAATATTGAACATTCTCCTATATATATATATATATATATATATATATATATATATATATATATATATATATATATATATATATAGGTTACTTACCAATCAGGACTTAATGTCATTATACTATAAATTGGATGTTTAACCATATTGTTAGGTGAACTGTCTACTATTGACAGTTCACTTCTTTGATTTAATAAAGAATTATTATCTTCAAATCTAATTATTCACTAAGGCATAGGAAACAGGGTTCATTTAAAGATTTACAGGCTCTAGCTTTTCAGTATGTTCCATTTTACCTTAGGTGTTTTGTTTTCATCTTTTAATTTCCAAAAATAAGTGAGGTTCTATTTTTATAAATGCTATTTGTAAATATATAGAATTTTTTAAGACTGGTTTTCTATTGTAGAAATTGTGCCGAGATAAACAAGAGAGCTCATCAAACATTTGTTTTGCAATTATTATGATTTTTTTCAAGGTTATTGGTACAACTATAGCTTAATTTTCAGTGTTTTTATTGAAGATTTTATTAAGTGTATTCTTACTGGGAAAATGCTTATGAATTAGGATGAGAAACTTCTGCCCTTGTTTAGATTTTTACTATTTGGTTGAATGGGGGTGTATACCAAATGATTTTCACCAAAAGCAACTCACAAAAAGTTTGGAAAAACTGTAAATCTGAGAAAAAGTAAAGATAATCTAGATTACAGCATTGCTACTAAAAATAGAATACCACCAACAACAACAACAACCATCATCACCACCAAATTTATGAGGATTGAGTTACAATAAGTCTATTCAAATCTCCATCATTTTTGTAAACTGAACAATCTCAGTTGTTCTTTAAATTTTCAAATACTACTTCTAATTATTATTAGTAGTAGTGTTGGTAGCGTAATGGTTATCAGCTCAGAAAGAGAAGTCTGTGAGCTAAGTTCAAATTCCAGTCAAGTTTGTTATATTCACTTTTACACAAATATCACTGAGAAAAAGTATGAATCTAGCTCTTCTCTCTCCCCCCAGCTCTGGATTAAATAACAAAGCAAACTGGGTTCACTAACCATAGTTAGTCTAAGAAACGAACAACTCTGAATTCACAACTGGCACTGTAGCTACTATACAGTGATTGAAAAGATTATGAGGTTCACAATTAACTACAGTATGTTGTTGAGGACTCTGTGATCTTAGCTTAGGCTAAGAAAAGGAAAAAAGTAGTACATTAAAAACAGAAACTGAAGAATAGAATTGATTCTTTATTTGGATTCGATTGTCTGCATGGAAAGTACTTCTTGCAAATACTAAGTGTCTAGATATGTGATTGCTTTTAAAAGACTATGAAAATAACTCTTAAGAAATGGTTCATTGACCTAAAGAGTGCTGAAAATTTCCCAAAATCATCCAGAAAGTCATCCATAAGATTTATTGGAATTTCTTTTCTTTTTTCCTGATTTGTCTCCATCTCTAGAAGCCTTTGTTTCTTAGAGAATGGAAATTGAAGAGATTTAGCAGATTTTTTTCTCAGACTGCATTTAATTCAGTCTGGTTATCTTGGAGGCAATGATTCATGTCTGAACATCATTCCAACCAAATCTGATTATTTAGTCACAGAGAATCAACCAAAAAGCACTCCATTGAGCTTGTAATCTTTTCTTGTTTAAAACTTGAGTTTATCATCCAAATGATTCATTTTGTCTTATTATAATATAAAAAGGCTTAATGGTTTCTCTTTTGTACAAGATGCCTTTGTTTTATTCTTTTTTCTAGCTTTTATATCATTCAGTAATAAAGTGACAAATTAAAGCAGAACTACAAAGGATATGTGAGAAACACTTGCATTATATTCAGGCAGTTATCACTTTCATGTATTATCCTATAAAGAAGACTTACACAGCATCACCCTCACTCACATTTTTATTTCCTTTTATCATGTCATATTAATGAAAAAGTTTTTGTTACATGGATTGATAACAGAATAAATATAACAGTGGAAAAAACAATTCTGTGTGTGGGAGATAGGGCATAAAATAATGTTTATATGTGCATGTGTCAATGTTTATGTGTTGCATAAAATCCATGGTGTATAGTTGATATTGTGTGTGTGTGTGTGTGTGCATATATATATATATATATATATATATATATATATATATATATATATAAAAATGAAAAAAATATATTTTGTCAAGGCAAGACTATGCAAAATAATATATCCAGTCTTAATATTAAATTAATTACAATGATATACAAAACTATTATTGATACAATCAAAACCAGAAATGTATATGATAACAATAATTCTGAAGCAGGTATATATATTATAAACTGTAATAGCTGTTCCTAACAATATATTGCTGAAACTTGCAGGAGTTTTAAAAAAATGTATTTATGAACCTAAGAAAGATCTACATAATGATTTACCCTATGTATCAGTTATGCACAGAAATAATTTCAATCACAACTTTAATCACAAAAATGCTGTACTTATTAAGAGAGAAAATAGCTTACTTAGATGAAAGTTTCTTAAAAGTGTAATATTATTATTTACGCATCAGATTCCTTCAAATCTCTCCTATTTTAAAAGAAAAATCCTTTCTGAAAACAACATATTTAAAAATTAAAAAAATAACCATAATAATTAAAAGAAAATGATTAACTTATGACCTTTAAAAATAAATAAATTAAGTGGAAAAAATAAACAAAAGAAATAAATTAATACATAAAAAACCAGTTGACTTAAAGTTCCTTCAGAAATGAAACGCATAAACATGTAAGGTTTTCCGCTTATGTCTTTATTGCCTTTACATCTGAATTTATACCTGAATGTTTATACATACATACACACACACATATATATATATATATATATATATATATATATATATATATTGTGAACACAGGAATCAACACATGATCACTGTCAGCCTTTAATGATCATCATATACAGGAATCCCTCAATTAGTGCAGCAAATGTTTACATTGGTAGCTACAAAAACATTGATTTTCAATTACTATGGTTAAACTGAAGAATGTTTTACTGAACTAATCAAGTATTATGTATACACTAATCAAATTTTGGTATATACAAATTTTAGCATACTAATTGAAGACATTAATTGAATGCACATTAAGTGAGGGATGCCTGTATATCTAATATTAAGCAACACTCTACACCTAAATATAGCAGATTCTAAACAATATAATTGTGTGTGAGCAGAAGTGCTGAAAAGTTCTTAGTGTGAATAAGAAAGGATTTTTAAAAATTGAGGAAAATTTTTGCTTGACAATTTTTACATACTTCTTTGTATACAATGTGCATTAGGTAAAAACTGACATGCATTCCAATTAGAAATCAATTAATTTTGCTTATTTACACCACCTTTCCTGATTCTGAACTTCCCCTCCTCAGAGCATTTGCCCATTACAAGGACCCTTAACCAACTGCATAACAGATGTGCTTTTAATGTTTATCAAATGTATTAATGTGTATAGCTTCTATTCATTCTGAGATATCAATGTGTATGGTTTACCTTTCCCATAGTAAAGTAAGAATTAAGGTTCTACATAGATTAAAACTGGACTTGTCATCATTATTTTGTTGATAATAAAATCTATGGCCAGTAAGTGAAAGACCAATTGATAGCACCACTATAATTTGGATCTGGTCTAACCTTTCTATATATAAAGCAGAAGATATATCCCACATCTTCAATAGAGAAGTATATCCAGATTATATTACTTCCATCATATTTTATAAATGGGATAGCTCACTGGGAATAATATTGGTTCACATTGCACATTGTTTAAAGTTGGATTCATCTGCCCAAAGAAAATTTTTCATATTAAAACTGTTTAATTTGGTGTCTTCCTTTGATGAATAGGTTTTTGGCTTCAACTCTTCCAGATAATCCACAGTACTTTAAAAAAAAGTCAACCTTTAAATATTTTTAATGTTATGGTTGCAGAATTAATTTCTTGAACAAGTTTCTCTAACTTCATAGATTAAATTGTTGAAGATATTTTCTATTTGATTGATTTAGTTTAGAAGGCCATCTTACATTAACCTTTTGATTTGAGTTTATCCAAAATAAACTTTATAGAACTCAGGGAACAATTAATCTCCTCTTTAATTTTTCAGCAAATATTACACATTCTATTATTTTCTTCTACCAACAATTTGATGATTTCTCTATTACTCAATGCAACTTTTCAGAAAAAAATTAAATTAACCATAAATTAATATTTTTATGAAAAGCAACTTTGCCACAAATTAACATCAGCCTTTTGAAGCAAGGATTTAACTAAATTGAACAAAATATATAATGGAAGTTGCTTCAGTCAAAGACATGTAGACTAATAATGCATGATAGAAAATTCAGCAAGTCACCATTATATTATATATATATATATATATATATATATATATATATATATATATATATGTGTGTGTGTGTGTGTGTGTGTGTGTGTGTGTGTGTGTGTGTGTAAGCAAATATGTGGATGTAGATCCGACGGTATGATGAAAAATATGGAAAAGACAAAACAAAATCCAAATATGCAAGTTTACTGTTTTAATGTTGTTTTACTGTCGACATCATTCATGTTGACTTAAATATCGTCTAATCCTAAGTATGTTTCTAATAATCATGTCCTGAAGATGGTCTACTTGACCGAAACGTCTGACGTTGACAGTAAAACAACATTAAAACAGTAAACTTGCATATTCCGATTTTGTTTTGTCTTTTCTATATTTTTCATCATATATATATATATATATATATATATATATATATATATATATATATTTAGTTTACGAAAAACTAGGTAATCCGTATGGGTAGACGCAAGGAGGATAAAATCCAGAGAGCTCAATGTAAATCAGAGCTAATAATTTAAATAAAAATAAAAACAGACCATTTTAATTTGCTATTATATGCTTTGGACTGTCCTGCTCATCTTGTTTGCTATACTCACAATGTTTCAACTGTTGTACTCTCTTGCCATCTTCAGGTGCCTGTTTTCATACTCAATAACTTTTGCACACAGGAGCAAAGCATATAATAATAATAATAATTCCTGATTTCAAAACTTCCAACAAAATATTGCATTGCATCCCAAAGTCGACCAAATTTGTATATCAATAATTTGAACTGACGAGGTATATAAATATCAATGTGTTTTTCACTTGATTTCCAAGGCATGTGATATCAATAATGCCTGGTAAGTCAAAGAGGTAAATAATTATTACTGTAAACAATAATGCAGTTTACACTTTAAAAATTCTGGTTAAGTTAACTAGTATGTACACACACACACACACACATATATATATATATATATATATATATATATATATATATGAGGTTTGTCCAAAAATGGTTCTAGTACTTTATATTAATGTCAAAATATCATACCTAAGGCTATAGTGGTTTGTTTCCTTTCAAAGTAGTCCCTTTGTGATGTCAAATGCCTAGTCCCTCTTTTACTTTTTAATATAGTCTTCAAAGTTGTCTTTTCAGATCACCATCACATGTCTTGTTCTATTCTCTTTAAACTCGTCCATTGTCAGTGATAATTTTTAACTTCAGGAACAACCAGAAGTCATAAGTGGCCAAATCTCAGTTGAAGCAGGATGAGCAGATGTTGGTGTGATGTAATGTTTTGCCAAAAAACCTGCACAAGATGTGAAGAATGAATAGACACATTGTCATGATGAATTCAATGGCCACACATCAAGTGGGCAATATTTAAAATAGCTTCACAAACTAATAAAAAGCAAGCAATATTTTTACACATACATACACATACAATATTTTTACACTTTTCCTGTGTAAATTCAGTGGTACCTATTTAGGTGAACAAATTTTCCACGATTCCATAATCATGGAATTATTAATCTTAAATGGAATCTGGGTTTTTAATGTAATTTTCAATAAGCCAGAAATTAATTGTTTGATTTTTTTTTTTCAGATTTTTTTAAAAATTCTTTCAAAACTTAATAATTGTCTCTCCAATTTTATTAAGCATTTTAATAAATATAACAATAGCATAACATAGTTATTTCCTTAAAATTTGTTTTTACAGATCTTTGTAGTTATTTTCCTTATAAAACCCAAAAAATAGTTAAGAGCAAAAATGTTTGCATAAAATAAGAAAAGTGGGTTGTCAACTCTGAGAATATATTGGCTAATCTATTTTTAAATATTTTAAAGCTTTCCTAAATCCTAAGAAATTGTATGTAGCAAATGAAATGAAAGTCAGAAGGTCACGGCTCACTTGTGGCCACTGAGATCCATTGCTAAAGTGGGAATGGAAGACAGACATTAGATGCTGTCAAAATTGGAGGGGGAGAGAGAGAAATGAAGATCAAACCAATAAGTTTAACAAATTCATTTCCTTTAAGGCCTCACAAAATTTATAAGTAAAAGATTCTAAACAACTTGTTTTATGAATATGAAAGAAATGCTATCACTTGCCTACCATACAATTTAGAAATAAAGAAAAAAAAGAAAAAGAATTCTCCAAAAAACCATTCTATGAAATGACTGACTTGTTTAAGCTTACCGTCACACAGCGATTCTCCCAGATTAATAATTGCATCATATTCAGTGCTTCACTGTTGTAAACAAATTTAAATTGAAAAAAAAAAAAACTCCTTTAATAATATTAACTATCAATGATTATTTTTTCATATTTTATTTATATTTTGTAATCTAAACCAATTGTATGAATAAGCAACAAATTGTCAAGATGACTGAATAAAGTCAATATAGTGAATCAACCACTAAAGTTGGAGCTACTCCTCTAAAAAAAAAAGAAAAAAGAAAATGACCCCAGTATCTAAAATTTGAGCTACAGCCAGAGTAGAGCAATTTCCTGACAATTTTTATGCAGAAGAAAATGTTATTTTGCAAATTCTGTCTCCATAGTGTTGACATATTTTGGGTTGACACAATCAGAGATCACATTCAACTAAAAAATTCATTTGACAAAAATGTCTTTAAAAAAAGTTAGCTCAACTGAAACAGAAGACAATCACAATTTTGTTGAAAGAGGTCCGAGACGATTGTGTCCTTGATTTTTTTGAAACTGTGCACTTTGTCTGACATTCCCCTACACAAAATTGACAAAATGAGGCCATTCATATTAAAACATGATAAAGAAGGTGGTGCTATTCCATATGTTAATTGTGTTAGGCAACTTCATCTGCCATAATTGTTTGCTTGTCACTTTGCTGCTTTGAAAGCCAAGCTTGCTAATCAATCAGTCAGCATCATAACAGATGAAACAACTGTCATGGCCGCAGCATTTTGAATGTAATTGCAAGCATTCGTGAGGAGCTGTTTCTCATTGATGTTGTAACCTTGAGAGAATACAATCATCAAACTGTAAGTCAGGCATGAGCCCGAGCTGTAACTCATGTGGATATTGCATTTGAGGATATTATTGCCTTTATAACAGATTCTGCAGCCTATTGTAAAAAAAAGAAATGCTGATGAGGAAGTGTTCTCAAATGTGTTGACATTTGTTGTGCTAAGCATATATTTTAAATCTTATTGATGAAGTATTTTCACACTGGTCAGCATTTGATAATGTTACCCAGCTCACTACTTTCATCAAGTCAGCCTTTTTTTAAAAAACCTAGTCAGAAAAAGTGATACTTAAAATGGCTTGAAGGTTCCTTGTCTAAGGAACAAGTGAAATTACTCCCTTTACCAGTGGCAACCAGATGGAATTCCTGGTTTAATGCAGTCAAATATCACTCATTCTTTCTACAGTTTTATGAAAGATTCTTTAAGCAAGAAAAGAGCCGTGGCCTTGCAGTAGATAGGATTCTAGAATTAGTAGATGATGGTCGACTACATCATGCCTCTTACTATAATTTGTGCCTAAATCTACATTTTATAAATAATTGTTTAATAACATCTTTGAAAAACTTAGAAGCTAAGTCTCTGCTTGCATGTGTTGTATATGACATGATAGAGGATGTAAAATAGTATTTGCATACTGGTACATCAAAATCAACATTTGGCCTAGAAACTGATTGTCTTCTGTCTGAACTAGAAAACACAGAGAGGGAGAGAGTTATATCAAATTTCCAAGATTTTTTCAGAACATTTGTTTCAAAACTGAATAAATACCTGGATACCCACCCTGTGTACAACTTTTACAAGGCAGCTCACCTGTTTGATCCCAGACAGCCCCACCCTGTATAGGCCATGATTAAGACAGTTTTGCAGCCATCAAAGACTTGCAATGTCCTTCTACTGATCTTCTTGAAGAATTCCAAATGCATGTGAATTACCAAGATGGTTTACCAAATCCTTTTAATATCCCACCATTTTGGAATGCAAATAAGAGCAGATTTCCTCTTCTGGAACAGATTGCCAATAAGGTCATGAATGCCTGTTACAAGCATAGAGGCTGAATGTTCATTTTCTCAGTATAAACATTTACTCAATAAACAATGTGAAAGTCTGAGAACACCAAGCAACTCACAGTGTATTACAATGGATAGAGATTTAGAGAAGAGATTTGAAGATTAAATATTCCTAAATTAAGAAATTAGCAATTTTCAATTTGACCAGTATTTCAATTTGGGATAATTTGTTTTATTTAAATTTTGAATTAGTATGTGTAATTTGTTTTTTGATATTTTGTTACAAAGATTCAGTTATTATGGTTTAATTACTGTTTCGTAAAATTTTAGTCAAGATGTTTGACTTTCTTCAGATATTTATTATTGAGATTCAAGTTATATGTAGTTGATACTTTAAATGTGATTTTTATATTATGAATCAATAATTATAAATCAATCTAAATACTTTTACTTAAAAAAACCAAAACCATTTGAATGTGTTCTTAAAGAAGGAAGCTCTGATTAAAAGTTCTCCCTCAAAGATTATTATGCACCGTAACATTCCATTGTTTTATTGTCTAATCATGTTACATTTTTTTTATTTTTACATATCATTTATTTTGGGATTTGTAGATATTTGCTATTTCTTTATAGGCAATAAAACTTTGAATTATGTTTTTGTTTTCAGTTTTAATAATAATTATAGCAGATTGTATTGCCATTTTCTCATAAAATACTATAAAATGTAAAAAATGAAATTTCCCAAAAGTAAAAACGAAATTTACCAAAAGTGGAAATTGAACCAAGGAAAATTTGAAACCTATATTCATCTACCTATTCAGATAGATGACCTTTTTTTTTCCCGAATAAATCAGTCACTCTCAAATGCAGAATAAAGCACATTCATTTCTAAAGGAATACATTTCAAATTGTACAAGTCTATTATTTATGCTTATATCCTAGCATACAGGATACATACATACATACATACATACATACATACATACATACATACATACATACATACATATACATACACATACATACATACATATATATATATATATATATATATATATATATATATATATATATATATATAGGATTAATTTGAGTAAAATTTGTCACTTAGCTGATTGATGTTACCTTCAGCATCCTGACTCCAGAGTTTATATATACACACACACATTCTTGTACATGCTCCTATATATATATATATATATATATATATATATATATATTATAAAAAGAAAGCACAGTAAGATATATAATCTGGTGTTCTTATTGATATTTTTTATTTTTGAAAAACAGTGCTCAATATAAATTTACAGAGCATAAATATTATAAATTAACTGATTTAAAATATGGTTTCTACACAGTAATAACTAATTAGCTTCAGTTTTTGAAAATAACTAATTAGCTTCAGTTTTTGAAACATGGTTATTACTGTGTAGCAAAAAAAAAATATTTTAAATCATTTAATTTATAATATTATATATATATGATAAAATATAGTTTTAAGGTATGCTCTATTTATGGGTTAAAGTGTCCAATATCAGGGATAGAGTGTATGTAAATATAAAAGTGGACATTGAATTCAACACCTAGCAGCAACAGTCTGTTTCATACTAAACACAATCATCAGGCCATGTATGTTTACGTGTATGTGTGTATAATATATATATATATATATATATATTCAGTGAACAGTCTATAAGTTCTGATTATTGTATATATTCAGCTGTAAGTATGTTTTTACAATTGCATATATCTTAGCTGCACTTACCGCATTATAGAAATCCATAATTTTAAATGCTGCCAAAAATAGACAGAGAACAGTAGTACATCGAAGTAGACGCAGCCTCTATCGTCTTTTTCTCCTGCTGAGTATAATAAATCCATAACACTGCATCTCCTAAATTGAACATACCCTACTTTGACAGGACAAGAGAAATCAAGTATCAGCATTTTCTCAAGTACCGCTTTTCTCAACAACAGCTGATAACTTTTAAGTTTTTTTCTTTATTGACTTTTTCATTTGGTAATAATAAATTTATAATAGATTGATAACAAATTACTAATTTCTTTTTTAAGTTGTATAATATTTTACTCCCCTTTTCTTTGATTAGGTTGGTTTTATAGAGCATTTATTTAGAACCAAGTTAATAATAGATAATTTTCTATCATTCTATCTACCATATCAACTGTAATCACGATCATAGCCATTGTGAACTTCACACTCTCTTTAATGGTTGCATAATATGTGCATCAGCAGGGCAACATGCGATTTTGAATTCAAAGTCGTCATTCTAGACTGGTTGCCAACCATGTCCACAGAGCCGCAGTCAGCCCTGGATATTAATTCATAGCTGGAGGAGTCAGGGAAGAGCTGGATTCATACCATCCTCAGTGATATGAGCACAAAAGTGAATTTGAATGTAGATCGCTGCTTTATCATTTATGCTAACCATTGCACCAACTGCACATCCAGATTTTTAATTTTAATGCCCATATATTTAAACAATCAATGTGCAGCTCTTTTTACATCTGCCTAAATGCTAATAATCACTCGCCACAGATTCTTTTTATTATTATTTGTGAATTTCTATGCCCTCTCTACAAAAAATAGTGGAGTGGTTTCTTATTGCCTTCTCTGCAGTTTGCAGTTCAAAATTATCCTTCTCATAGACTGCTTACCACCCAAGGCTACAGAGTCCAGTCTACCCTGCTATTTCATCCATGTTTAATGGAGGGAAGGGATGGATCCATGCTTTTTACAAGAGAATTTATACAAAAGTGAACACAAAAGACTAGCCCAGAATTTGAACCCAGTTCAGTAATTCCTTTTTCTGTGATGATAGCCATCACATTACCTGTGTATGAACTAGTTTCTTTTTGAAACACTTACTTAAAGCAAAAAATAAATAACCAGAAGGTTCAAAACACTATGTAATAAAATTTAAAATGTTTTTAAAGTGTATAAATTATGAACAGAAATTTTGATATCTTATTCTGGTTTCAAAGAAACAGGATCATTGAGATTATCTACTGAATTTTTATTTATCAAATAATAAGAGTTACCGCCATAATAATTTTTATTTATCAAATAATAAGAGTTACCGCCATAATAATTTTTATTTATCAAATAATAAGAGTTACCACCATAATAATTTTTATTTGATATTGTACACTAAAATATACAAATATCTTAGTATTTAAAATATATGTAGACATGCAAATATTTCTTAAATAACTTTTAAAAAAATGAAATGGAGAGAACTTTATAAAATCAAAAACATATTTTTGAATATGTTATTGATTAAAATTTTATGTTGTAAGTCTTTGCACTATCATCCTTGGGAAAGGTATGAATCCATCTTCCTACAGCTTTGGTTTAAATAACAGGGTAGACTGGTCTTTCTAGCCTTCTGTTGTAGCCAATCTAGGGAAAGGACAACTGAATTCAAATGCAACTAGAAGAGTTATCTTTCCCTAAACACAAATGTTTTTGGTACTACTACAGAGCATGGAGTGGCCCTGGAGCCCTAATGGGTTACAGAACTGATAATGGTCACGATGTCTTTAATGAAAGCTGAATCCTTACAAAATGGATGCCTATCACAGTCACTTTATAATAACTTCTATAATAACTGTCATAATTAGTTGATTATTTGTATTTTTGCAATCTGACTTCATTGCTTAAACAAAAGAGAAGTTGATACTTGATGTTGTCAGTGAAAGATTAGAAACTAATTTCAAAATATTATGAAAGTGATTGCATTATTTTCTTAGAAGGAATAATCCTCTTAAGCTGTCTTTTTATTGGTCATATTACTTTTGACTCCATTTATTTGAAAAGGCAGAACTTGTTATACAATCAAAACATCTTAATGAGATAAGGAAAGGAAAATGCCAAATATGGATTAAATCAATTTGAACTCTCAAAAAATAATCAAAATAGAAAAAAAGCAAAGATTAGATGTGATTATGCAAACAAATGATCATTTTGCTGAAAAACCATTATTCATGTTACATTTGTTGTTTGAGAAAAATTAAATTTACTTGCAATCAAGAAAACAAATGATCTAGAAAATTAAATTTTCAAAAATCATTTTTTATTTTCAATGTTTTTTCTTTTACTAATATCCACCATATACAAGGCACAAAGGCCACTCGAGTGTTACTGAAAGTGGTTGTTGTGTGAGTGGCAAGAGAAAGGGGCACAGTTTATGCAGAGATGTGTGGAAGATAACAGTTAACCCTAGACTTGAAGAGACTAAGATTGTAGTGGCCAGGGGAGCATCATCCTTTGCAAAACAACAGTTCTTGGGAAGAAGCTATCCAAGTGGAACTTGTTACTTACTAAACGAATACTAAGAGAATGAGGGAGGTTCATTCCAGTGTATGTTGCAGGGCAGCTCTTAACCGGAATAGGTAGAGGAGGTGGAACTACAGAACGTCTGAACATTTTCCATAAAAATATTGATAGAGTATCAAGAGGCTTGTAACTTTTCATCTGTGGGGGGAAAAGGGTTGTAAGGTGAAAAGCAATTCATCATCCACAAAGGTGCATGGACATTTTTAAATGCTGTCAAGATTAGAAGGTGAAGACTAGGCAGTTCCAGCCCAGATGTAGCAGCAGTAAATCCATTTTTGGCCTGATCTGACTCTTGTAGAAGTAGAGCACAGCAGGAGGAATCAGGTACTTACTGGATTGGTAAAGGAATCTTATTTCCAGCAACTTTAGTAATGGATCATATATACGAGTTCCACTTGAGGTCCTGGGGAGCTTAAGTCCAAATAGGCATTCAAGGCAAGAGGCCTCCTTGAGAAAACACACATTCATTGCGATAGATAGAAATTCACGGTCCGTTCGGTGATGATGGAACATTACAAATCTGGTTTTTGAGATATTGAATCTGAACAGCCAGTTTTTTCCTCCTCATTGAGTTGTTAAAGCTAGTTCAGAGGAAAAATCAACTGCCAGGCTCTGGTCATCTAGATCTTTTGAGGTACACTCATATACTGTTGTATCATCTGCATAAATATTCACAAGAGATGGGAGTATGCTCTTTGGCAGATCATTAATATAAAGCAGGAAGAGTGTTAGACCGGGAAATGAACCTTGGGGAAGATGGCTGCATTGGATTTATGAACCTTGGAGGACTATTCATTAATAACTACCTTCATGTCCTTACCTGATAGGAAGGACTTGATAATTGAGAAAACTCTTTCAGTGATTCCATCGCTGGAGAGCTTGTATAGCAAACCCCTATACCACACCTTGTCAAAGGCTTTTGATATTATCTAATGCAATTGTCCTCATGATGTGTCTATTATTTAACACTTCACTGATTCTGTGAGTAATGACAGGATATCAGCAGTGGACCAAGCAGATCAAACTCTGTATTGCTTGTTGCTCAAGAGGTTGTCTCTGTTGACGTACTCAACTTTTTTGTTGAATTATAGCCTTAAAGATTTTGCTGATGACACTGAGGAGGCTGATGGGAATTTAGATGTTCATATTGAGATGGGGACAAGAGCTCATCTGTGCTCTTCAAAACTGAGTATATACTTGACATCTATAAACTTGGTAAAGATTTCTCCTTTCGCCAGCTGTTGAACAATTTTGCTAAGATTGGCAATAACTCAAGGGTACTATTTTTAAGGACAACCACTTGGATTTTATCAGGCATTCTTAGGGTTAAGGCTTTTGATAAGTCTTGAGATTTTCTGGACTATTACTAAGTTTTTGTTCCATGAGATGGTGGGAAGATAAGAAGGGATGACCACGGTCATCTAACATGGAGTTAGAGGCAAAAATCTTTCGTGAAGTTAATTATTAATTTAATTTTTGAAGAAATACTTTTGAAAGAAAAAAATTAAATTTGACAGTATTTGAAATTTTTTTCTTTTCTTTTAGTTTACTTATTTTACCTATGTTGTGTTACCATGTTATTGATTTCTATTAAAATCACTAACAATATGGTAAATATGACATAGGCAACAAAAATGTTAATAGTTTCAAGTACATTAAGCCTTCAGAAACCAACTGCTAAAGGTTCAAATACAAGTGAGAAAAAATCATTATGGATAACAATTTTGCTTTTATACTCTCTGTCCCTGTTGAAACAACAAGGTAAACATTGATGTATTAGAAAAATATCTATCATTTATTCTTTGTGTCAATCAAGAAAAACCTCTTAATTTTAAAATATGAAATGGTACAATTATAAACAATAAGAAAATGCACAGATTATATGCTTATTCCGATGTGGATCTACTCATCTAATATCTTTCCACTCAACCTCTATGTTGTCCTGCCCAAATATTGTTCTCTTTTCTTTCTCCTGCCAGACTTACAATCTCTATTATTATCATTCTATCAAATGTTTTGCTTTGCCCTTACTGTATGTTTCATCTTGAAATATTGCATTTTTGTTCCAGAATAAACTGGACCTGACATTTTTCACATCAGTTCACATAACAGAACAGAGAGTAAAGGTCTTGTTGTTGATGGCATTTGCATATTGGGTGGAGTAAAATCTTATTGCCCCCAAAAATGTCACCCACAGCTAGACTGTAATGTTAAACTGTTAATATTTACCAATGTATCAGAAATGTCGATCTCATAGGGAAATAAATTGTATGACTAACAAAATCTGTGTATGAGAAAAATGATTTCAAAGTAGTGACTATAGCAGAAAGGAGGACATTTTGATTGTAGCTTAATCAATATATTGTGTGAATTGCTTTAGGTGTAGCATTTTTATTAGTACATGTAATATGGGGACTAATTTTACTTGAATTTAAAAGACAATGGATATGAGGTCAAAGTTTTTATAAACCTATTCTTTCGTTCTAATTCATGTTGCTATCTTAATGATTGTTGAATATAACAACAAACTGAGAGGTACAAGAAAAAGCTACAAAATGAAATGAAAGAAAAACTAGTTTAAAAAATTAACTGACTTGTGCACACACACACACACACACACACACATATATATACATATATGTGTAATTTGGCAGCAACTTTTCTTTTAAACATGTGTTGAATGTTAAAGACAACATCGTCCTGCATATTTTCTTTTGAATTTTCTCATATTTTCTAATGAGACTTTTTATTTGAAAATGATATCGAAATAAATATTGTCCGTACGATAACCTAGTACTTTTGAACATCATTGTTCATCTTTAGGGTCAAAATTTTTTGAAAACATTTGCCAATTGTCTTGTAGCGGAATCATGTTGCTACATTTTTTTTACAAACTAAATAAATGTTAAATTAAAAGGATTTTAACGTTTATTTAGTTTGTCTTTAACATTCAACACAACATGTTTAAATATACATACATACATACATACATATATATATATATATATATATATATATATATATATATATATATATATATATAGTGTATTTAGGCAGCAATCCTTCTTTCATGCAATTTTCATTAAATATGACAGACAAGGTGCTTTGATTAAGTTTTTTATATAATTTGTCATATGATGTTATAATTTTTTTCTTTTCAGTAGATAAATTATACAAAACCTGTCCAAATATTAAATTTTTCCAAGCACTTTATTAACAGTTAACAGTTAATATATATCATCCTTGAAAGTCCAGATATTTGTCTCATTTTCCTTTCTTCATTTACAAAGATTTCCTGTCTTTTTCTGCTCTGGATTGGACAATCTGTTTGAATTTTTAAACTCTTAAATAAATTTCTTCTGTTCTCCAAGACACGTTCTGTGTTTTTTCTTTGCTTTTGCTATTTAATCACATGTTCAAATCCAAATTATTTGTACAATTTCTAATAGATCACTGTCCCTACACAATCATATCTATTTTAACATTTCCTTTAAGCTAAGTGACTACATTCACTTATTAATTATGTGTGAGTGCTGAAAACATCTCAGTCCAACCCACTTCCCAAAATCCAACCAAAACATCAGAATTTTTTTACATTCTTTCTTGGTCAGGCAAAGAACTTTTCAATACATCCTCATAAATCTCCATAGGCAACAGTTGTTATTTTTTATTTATTTCAGCTTTGATGCAGTTAATTTTTATGTTCTGTTTGTCGTTACAAGAAATTCTATTTCCCTTTTCACATGTCTTTTGTGCAGTCATACCCAATATCATTTTGTGCAGTCATACCCAATATCATTTTGTGCAGTCATACCCAATATCATTATCTATAACTATTAGTATTCATCCTTTTTTATTTTAAAGCTTTTAAAAGTTCATTTTTAAAGATCATTGCTTATATTCTTTATATAGATATCATAAATTTTATATTATTTTCCAACAATACTTTCTAAATTGTTTGATTTTAAATAGTGAAACTTGAAAGATTCGGTTTAAAATGTTTCTTTTAATGTTTTGATTGTAATAAACTATATATAAATAATTTTCAAGCTTTTTTTTCTATTGTGTGTGTGTGTGTTCATCTAGACAAATAGGTGAAGAGTATAATTAAAAATTTCAACTACTTTCTTGCACAACAGTTTTAATTCTGTTTGATTTCAAGAATACCTTTGTCAGACGATCTGTTTTCCACAAACTCTAGATATTTCTTATTTGTGTTAAATTCATATATTTTTAATCCAGCTTCATTTTTTTTTCATAGATTATTTGATAATGTTCAATCTTCAAGCATCCAAAAAAAACAGTGTTTCAAAAGGAAGGTTATTCTCTTGACACATCTATCACTTTTGACTCACTTAGCAATGTTTACAAGATTATAAAAATATATCAACCATGTACAATGCAATATTTATTATCTACCATTTTATAAAGAAATAAAATTGAAAATAAATCTTTTTATTCAAACATTTTATAAAAAAATTACAAAATATGTAAATCAACTATAATATAATATGTTATTTACCATTTTATAAATAACGCTACTATAGAACAAGAAAATTTGAATAAACGTATATGACAAACCGAAACGTATATTAAAAAATGTTTGGTTCAAAGGAAAAGACACTCTTACCCTATTTTAGTGAATTTATGTAACAAGAGCAAATGAAAGAAATATCCAGAAAATGCATTTTTCAGAATTTATAATTGCAGTTGCTCATCATTATGTGTTTATTTTTCTTGTTAAGGCATTTTTTATGAATTTTAATAAAAAATTTCTTTTCATATTTATTTCTTTATAAAATGATAGCTCATAGATATTTCTTTATACAGAAGGTCCTCGGGTTACATCGAACCTAATGTATGCCATTTCATGGTTACGGTACCATCCCCCACAATATAATACATCGTCACGCAGTCGTATATGAGGAAGACAGTGTTGTTTCTTCACTAGCTGTACACCATATTGGATTGTGTTACATTCGCTATCTTTCATTTATGCCGTTTTTTGTTTTGTTTTTTAACTTTTTGCCCAAGCATAAGGCAGACTCAGGGGTGCTTATGTAGGTTAATTCCAACCTATATCGAAAATCAGATTACGTTGTACCGTAGAAACAGATCTCCAGCATAATTCGAGTACCCTCTGTTGTTGGTTCACATATTTTTATAATCTTGGAAATATAAAATTATTCTTATAATTTAATAGTGTTTAAAATTGTTGTAAATACTCAAGAAGAAAGAAAATGTATGAATCCACTTTCATGTTTTGAGTTTAATAAAATTCTAATCATCGCATTTTAAAACAATAAACATTGCCAAGGGAGTCAACAGTATGTGCAGTAATAGTGGTGTCAAGGGAATAACTCTCCTTATGTGGGCACAAAGGTTAAACATTGCCAATTATTTTGTCTGTCATCTCTCTGTGTTGCCTTTCTTCTTAAGAGAGTAAAAAGAAATGGAACAAGGGAGATAAATCTAATGAGTTTTAATAATATATTTATTTCCAAAGCAAAACATTTAACAGTCACCAACTTTGCTTTAAGTCTTGTGAGTAAATAACTATTCATTTACAAATTTAAGACCTAGATACCTGTTCATTGGTTCCAATTTTAAATTCCTATGTTTGCACCATGAACATTAATAAATAATAGTTACTTTATAAACTACTGTACAAATATTTTAGGTGGGAGTGTATTTCAATTTCATAATATTTAATGATAATATCATAAATAATCATTGTCGGTGAATAAATATCAATTAACTGAAACTAGTAATTTTAAATTAGCATTGTAATGGCTGTGACACATCCTGCCAAAAGTTATGTAATACTAAAGTGTTGAGGGTTAAGTCAGGTAACTTCAGGTGAATAGAAGGATATCCTCTGAATGCAACTCCAGTTATGAGAAAACCATGAAAAATATTAAATTCAACTCATGATGAATACAAATTATATTTGTTCTAACTCTAATGATTAACACTAAAGAAATTCAGTATTTAAGAACAATATGAGAAGATTTTAAATTATAACATAATGAGGAAAGAGAGCTTAGAGAATTTAATACTCACAGGGCTGATTGAAAGCAAAAGTGGTAGAGGGAAATAATGAATAACCTTCCTAATGAGCTTGTGTAAATGGATATCAAAACAGGGAGTGGGAGGGATAGTAAAATGACAAACATTGCTAAGAGCTACAAAGGATTGGAAGTTGTGAAGAGCCATGATTGACTAGGTCCTAAAGAGACATTGCACATTTTTAAGAACAACAATATGGTTTCTAGATACAATTCCTATTTAACCCATAGCTGGGGGAGACAAGATGGATTCATACCTTTCCCAAGAGTATTTGCACATGTGAATCTAATGAAACCAATTGGAATTTGAACCTGGCTCTCCAATTTCTCATTCTGAACCACTATCCATTACACCACCTGCACATCCACTTTCATAGGGAGACAAAAGGCTTTACTCAGAACACAGTCAAGTATACAAAGTTATTATGGATTTGAGTATTTTTCCATCTTTTCTGCAATATATTTTACTTTCAACATTTTATTATTTATTTATTAAATATTTTACATGTGTGCGTGTGTGTGTGTGTGTGTGTACATACTTAGTAAATGTACAAATAAGTAACAAAAAACATCAAAAAGATCTTCAGTGGAGATCAAAAACAACCCCTCAGCCGAGGTACCAAAATTTTTCCTTACATGTTGAATATCAAAGGAGAAAGATTTGAGAAAGATATTTAGCACACACTATGATTTAAATATTAGTTAATGGTGATATCATTGATTTCAATAGCAAGATCAGTTATACCTTTATGAAATGCCAGAAAACAATACCATGGCTTGACCAAAACCTTGTCAGTGAAATTGGGTAAACAGAACCATTCAGAAAATGACGATGGTTGTGCTAGCAGGAAATAACAAATCATTGTGATTTATGGTTTGAGTGTACTGGACCTGTTCAAGAAATTGATCATGATAGATTATGCCACTCTCAGAAACTGTAATTAAGGTCTGGTCAGTATAGCTACAATAAAAACCACAGATGTGCTCTGTGAATTGAGTAGGCACCTGTAATGGGGTTCTAAAACAAGTAATAGCTAATTATTTTATATATATATAATATAAAAGACTCAAACATTAATACTCCATGTTTAGAATTTATTACTTTATTACATTGGAATTTTGAATTTATAGGTTTGATGAATTGGATTGTGATTACGATTCCAATGTTCCAAAATGGAATATTTGTGTTTGAGCCTTTTATATTATATTCTTGCTCTGGCTTGTACATTGAGCTCTCCCTGGATTATATCCTCTTGGAAATATATATATAAATATATATTGACCACTAATATTATCAATATATATATATATATGAGAAAATTAATGCACGTAAAAGATCTGTCACTTAACTGATTGATGTTATCGTCAACATTTGTCCTTTTTGTTGTCTATGTGTGCACATATGCTAAGAAGTGGGTAATAGTTGGCCAATATATACATATATAAGTATTCTAATATGTTTAGCATATTTTGTAAGTATACTTAAATTTTGACATTGATGGTGATGGAAAAGCATATCCAAAGTCTGTCATCCATCAGCTTGAAACTAATAACTGATTAAAAATTATTTCCTTTTCTATTGGGGAGTAAATAAGACACCCCTAGTAATACAAATGAACTAAGCAAGACATCTTAAATAAAGAACTCAAAATGAGTCAGGAGAGTTCCATTGGAGTTAGTCGAGACATAATATTATGACCACTAGGAGTGAGTTATAACAGTGGCGACAAGGAATCAAAACTCATATGTAGTAGAAACATGAAAAATATTGTAATTTTGTACTACCAAAAGAACAGGAAAAATTTGCTTTGAAGAAACAGAAAAGTTTGTTATTTAATACTCATTAGAAGTGTATGAATCTGATGAAAAAAGATGACAAAGATTTTGTCACATATGCTGAAATCATTAACAATGAGTGTGAAATATTCAAATTAGACAAACTGACTCCAAATATGTTTTAAAGGGTTAATTTTCATTCAAGGGTTAATGACAAGATGCAGAAATACATGCTAGAATTCTAACAAAACTTAAACAGAATTTTTTTATTCTAACAGTACAGAAATATCCTCAGAGAATCCTAAATCTGAGACCCAATACAGAAAAAAATTGAAGAAAAAGAATACAAAAGTGCATACATACAAGCTAAAGAAAAATGTGGAAAAAGAAAAATTAATTAATGTTTCAAATGTGGAAGGTTACATTTCAAAAACAACTGTCCCTTTAAGAATTCAAAGTGTTACAAGTGTGGAAAAGTCAGACATAAAATGTCACACTGTAAAACTAAAGCAAGGAAAAGTTATTACAGAAAAAATTTCATACACAGTGTTGTGAAGTGAAAATTATTACAGAAAACCAAAGAAAATTTGTGTATGTGAAAATTAATAATGTGGACATAAAAAGGTAACTTGAAATTGGTAGTGATATCACAATAATCAACAATGCCACATTGAATGCAAATGGAAAGCATATATTAAAAAGAGCTTTGAAAATCACATGTGACATGTCAGGTAAGAAATTATTTTTTATTGGAAATGACTTGTAATGTTTCATTTCATGACTAGTGTGTAAAAAAAAAAATACTACAAAATTTTTCGGTTACTGACTGGATGGAATTATTTTAGTTGTGAGATTTACCTATAAATATTTATTGCAAAAATATAAGTGAACAAGCTACCAGTTTCAAAATGTGTGAAAATTTAAAGGAGAATTGAAAAAATGTTTTCCAGATGTTCTATTGGATGAGTTGGGTCAGTGTTCCAAAGTTAAAGTGAAATTTCAAGTGAAAATAGGGTCAACACCTGCGTTTAAATCGAAACATAGTGTATCGTTCACACCATTGGATCAAATCAAAAAAGAATAAGGACAAATAACAAAAAGGATACAAAGTTTTTTCAAAAATTGGTAAAAAAGTATCTGTCTATATTTCTGAGATGAAGTATTATGTACACTATTTGTATTATTCGAACTATTGTCCTCATCTTTGTCGCCATATTTATTCCAACGTTTCGGCCTTTCAGTATCTGTCTATATTTCTGAGATGAAGTATTATGTACACTATTTACATTATTCAGACTATTGTCCTCATCTTTGTTGCCATATTTATTTCAACATTTCGGTCGTTGTACATTCCGGCCTTCTTCAGGTGGTTGGAATGTTGAACTGAACCCTTTATTTCACTCACTGAGGTAGACTGTTCTAGTTCCATGTGCCATGTTTAATGGATGTCAGTTATCAGTTATCTCCTGTTAATTCCACTCTCCAAGTTCTCCTCTGCCTTAACCGGGTATTGAACTCACAGTCTTTGGGTCTTTTCACTGGATCCAACCAACCCCTTTATCCTCAAGGGCACATGGCATAGTAGATAAAGGCATTGGTTAGATCCAAGTATGATTACCAGAAAAAGGAAATATATGGAAAAACTAGAGGTTGACCAAAATGAAAGAAGTATGTTCAGTATGTTGACGAACTTGGCAGAAGGGGGTGGGGGGTGAATACTAAGAAATAAAATAAAATATTTACTCATAACGAAAAAAAAATCTCAAAATGGGGGATGTTGTGGAGTAAATAAGACACCCCCGGTAGCACAAATGAACTAGGCAAGACGCCTTAAATAAAGAACTCCATAGAGTTCTGTTGGAGTCAGTCAAGACATAATATTATAAACCGATAGGTGTGAGTGATAAGTCTCAAATTCTAAAATAAGACTTTGTCATAATTCCTTGAAATTTTCTCATCTTTGCCATTTTTATCATGTTTATCACAAGTATTTTTTGTTTTTGTTTTTTGTATTTTTTTTTTTTGGTGTATAATTCATACAGCAAAAAAATTCATAGGAAGGATATTTTCTCTTAGATAATCTAGGTCTGTCTATCAAAGACTCTTGCAAGCAACCATAAATCGTCTAGTTTATATGAAAAAAAAACCTAACTACATGTCTCACATAAATTAATACATATCTTTTCAATATATGTATGAAATACTGACAATGCCTTTTATTTTTATTATGGAAAGCCATTAAAGTTGCTTATTCTGTGCAGCAAATAGATACCCAAATAATACTTAATTGTATAAATTGGTTTTGCCTATCCAAAAAAACATTTTAGGCTCCCGTATGCAGCCTCCTTTATCCTAAATCTAGAGCCACCTATAAGAGAAAAAACTCTTATATGCACATGAAGAAAGTTGAAAAACACATCAGCCAAAACACAATGATAAAAGCAGTTTAATACGAAATAATATTTACAATAATCACAATAACTTTTTCAGATTTTCAAGCATGAAGGAAAACTTAAAAATGGATTGGTCAAAACCTAGTAGTGATATAAACAGTAAGGATAAGAATCTTCAGTTTTGTAGTCATATTATAAGGTATTATAGATTTTAGAAGTATGAAATTGGATTAGTTACAGTTGTCAATGTGTGTAAAGCATTAAAAGACCAAAGAATAATGATAAAATCAAAGAAAAAAATGTGCTG